>VZTD01005736.1:2021942-2213862 GCA_013397725.1 Rhagologus leucostigma
AGGGGCGGGCATGGCTGGGGTGGCTGTGAGGGGAGCGGAGCGGGGCTGAAGGGACAGAGTGTGCTGACGAGGAGGTTGTCAGAGTCTCAGAATTATTTAGGTTGGAAAAGGCCTCCGAGATCACTGAGTCCAACCTATGACCCAACGCCACTGTGTCAAACCTCCCTGGACACCGAGTGCTACAGCCAGTCTTCCCTTGAGCGCCTCCAGGGACGGTGGCTCCACCACCTCCCTGGACAGCCCATTCCAATGTTTCGTCACCCTTTCAGTGAAGAAATTGCTCCTAATGTCCAACCTAAATCTCAACTAATGCAACATAAGGCCATTTCCTCTCATCCTGTCTCTCGTTCCCCGGAGCAGAGCCTGATGCCAGTCTGGCTCCAACCTCCTGTCAGGGAGTTGTGGAGAGTGATAAGGTCCCCTCTGAACCTCCTTTTCTCCAGACTAAACACCCCGAGCTCTCTCAGCTGCTCCTCATCAGACCTGAGTTTCTTTCAGAAGAAAGACAAGCACTGAGTTGTACAGCGATCCTTGCTGCCATAAAGGAATATGGCATCTCTTCCAATAGTAAGCCTTGCAGTTAAGCCACACTAAAATGTTTATGCTGGGACAGAATGACGAGGGTCATACTCTTCAAGAATTGAAAAATCCTTCCAAAGTTCCCAGTAGTGCCTTGGATTAATGTGGTAAAGAGAAAACCACAAAAATGCGAAGTCTGTGCAGAGCAAAGGGCTTGTTTATCTGGAAGACTCTTACACCTTGTCCTTTCAGCTTTCATAGGTGAGGCAGACAACATAAGTATTTAAGAGCCGCCTGAATATGATTCAGCAAGAACATCTTGTATACAAGGAGCAACAGGAAGGGAGGCACAAGGAAGGGATGAACGAATAAGGCTGACATCACTAGCATGGAAATGTGCCTGAAAGACAGAAGGTTTCCCCATCTTTGAAGTAATTTGTGAGAAGATGTACTTTTGAGTGACAGTTTGACAGGTTGAAAACTATATCTCAATAGGATAATGAGACTTTTGATAAAGGAATTGCTGACCCCAAAGCTCAACACAACCCAGCTGTGGACAAACATGAGGGGAATGCGAAAAGGGCAAATGTTATGAAGATGGATAACAGGGAATACGGCTTTGAGTAGGGATTTCTTGGTTGATCCCAGCTTCTGGGATTGGCTGTGCATGGAAGGAAAAACTAAATGCCTTTCTCATGGACATAAATCAGATCTTCAGATTGTTTTCCTTTTTGTGCCATAATTTTACATCCTCAGATTCATTTCTAAAATCAATTAATTCCGTAAGTAATCATTTTTTCATGAACTACATGTAAATTTCACACTCAGCTTGCTAACCAGATTTTCCTCTCATCTGGGAAATCAATTTTTAAGAGACTTATTTTATTTACATTGAATAATTGGTTGTATTTGGTACACAGATAACTGGTAATTAATAACTGTATTGATACCGGATATTCATTGCCATTTGTTCTAGCAAGTTGTCAGACCATTAGGCTGCATGATATTTTCTTAATGTGACCAAATTTGAGCACACTCAAAAAATTGAATGGTGTGACATCTTTATGACCTGTAAATTTGTATGTTTGGTAGGGATAAATTTTCAGAAGGCAACTTTAATTTCATGACACAATTTGTATCCAAATGTCATACTCCTTATTTAGTATCCACAACCAATTTGTAGCAAGAATGGCACTGGTGATGCACACAACTGAAGTACTCAAATATTCACATTAATTTCATTTTATAATTACAAATTAAATGTATTTGTAATTTTAAAAGCCACATTTTCAGGGTAACCTCCAGTCCTCCCACTAAAAAATTCTGACTTCTCTCAGGTTCTTCCTGGGTCTTCCATAGGAAAAATGGTGACAAGAGCTCCTGCCTGACTTTCAACAGTCCAGAAGTATTTGTATTTACAAAGCCAGTGCTTGATGAAACTACGAAAGAGATTATTGGCTACTTGTCAGAATTTGTAACTTACTGTTGTGTTTTTGTGTTAAAATAATGTGTAGAGTCTTTTTATCTGCAGAAGAAAATACAAGGCAGCGCAACCTTGTGACCAACCCTGATGTCCCTACTTCAAATTTGTGAGGGCTGCTACTGTGGCCAACACTTGATTCAGTGTTGAATTTTTCTGATGGCAATTTTCTGTTCCCCATTGACCAAACATTCAAATAATCTGATTTATTTCCTTTTGATCAACTGATCTAACTTCCTTTCTCACTTGAATTCCTGTCCTGGAGACCTGCCAAACAATGACTGATGAATGAAATGAGTCATGCCTCTGAGATTCTTGTGGAACATCAAACTGGCACAACACAGTAATTACAGCTCAGATATTTCTGACGCTATTATTAAAAACGACTTGAACTTTAGAAGGAAGGACTACTGCAATTAGATGTAACATCAAGTTTAATTTGAATCTTCCAGGATCTCTATGATTTGTCAGGTTCTAGGCAATTTTCTGTTTATCTCTCTTTATCTCTTCCCTTAGCTGCTGTCGGATATTTACAGATACTAATGTGAGTCTCAGTTGTTATAGTGTACTTTGTCAGATGTATTTTGGGTTCTTTTTGAAACTCTTTTAATGAGTACCAGTCACAGAAGTGGTCAGAGTTGTCAGATAGCAGAAAAGCTGACAGCTGTGTATGTGCCAGGTCCCCATGGCAGGTTCTCACAGTGCAATTCTCATTTTCAGACCAGCTATAGAACACACTGAAGGCCTGAACTAGTTCCTTGGATAAGGGTTTGAAGCCATGTCTAGCTAATCAAAAATAATCCTGTACATGCCTATTTCCACAAAATACACACATTTTCCTAGTGCAGAAATGAAATCTACTCCAACATAAATTTTGCATTATTATCTGGTTTTTTAGCAGTAAATGACGATATAAGAAACTTTTTAAAAGCATAGAAATATGCTATATTTTATCCCTTTGAAATGGTGTTTTCAAACTATGTCAAAATGATCAAGAACTGGATTCTTGTTTAAACATAATAGGAAGGCCTTATTGTATTAGCAGATTACAGTCATTGTGTTAGTATACTATCTACCTTATATTCATTTTTGCCAGCATAATGAGAAATTTTTCTAGCATGGTTATATTTTAATACAATAAAACAGTGTTGGGAAGGAAAATTAATATGATTTTAAAGAGAGATGTAAAGACAATAAAAGAGCCTCTAAGTTTTCTTTCCTAAACTTTTAATTTGTTGCTAACTTAAAATATACTTTTTATCAATCCTTTAAAATAATTATAGTCAAGTGAACATTTAAAGTCAGTTAAAAGGTTTACAGATTTTTTTCCCCCATACTCTGCTATATAAGATCTAAGCAAGTCTGCCCAGATGTTTCTAAATTTTCTTATTTTAGAAGTACATAACTGATTAATGTAGCATCAAGCTCTGAGCTTTAATGCGAATGAGAATATTTTCATGGCACCATTTACAATGTCCTTGCTCCTCTGAGGTTTGCATTTTGATGAAAATTCTGACCATAGAATCAGAAAGAAATGTCTGTGGTTTTAAGCATCAGCAGCCCATGAACAAGTTGCTTTGTCTACTCTTTAAAAAAGGCATCTCTAAAGCACTACCACACAGCGAGGGCTCAGGGAGGAGGTAAGACCTTCTGTTCACAATTCCAGATTGAAGCTTGGAAGATCTGTGCTCAGTTATCATTCTTGCCACAGGCTTCCTGTGAGGAATGAACAAGGTATTTTCAACTTTGCTGCCTCACTGGTGGAAGAGTTTTCATCAGCCTTGTCTGTTCTGAGCATAAAAAACTCAGAAGGTTTTGAGCCTATTTGGAGAGTTCAGAGCATCAACAGACACTGGCCAGGGCTGCACTGGATTTCAGAGGGTCAAGCCAAGGAACAAATAACAATTAGACAAATCAGTTTTGCAGAGTAGATCTGACAAAAAAGTGGAAGCACTTCAAGATGCTGATGATCTGGGTTCTCTGGAATAAGTTTTTTTGCAGAAGGCAAAAGCATAAATGAGCTGTTGTAGATGTACCCATACCAACCTTAGCCTGACTTGACTGGATCCCAGCAAGGGTAGGCAGTGAGGGTCCGAAGTTCACTTCTCCTTGTGTCATAGCATTTATTCATCCCCTTGGGATTCCTGTGGGGCCTGGGGACTGTTGTTTTCTGACCTAACCCCTCCGCTGCTGCATGTTTTATTTTGAGTGCAGGATACGTTTTATGGAACCTGAAGTCGTGTAATTTACTGCAATACAAGGGTCTTCACCTAGCACTGGACAAATCTCATTGATCCAAGTATATCAATCCCAATTTTGTTGTAATGAATACAAAATCTTTATGCTGGATTGGGATCTTGGATGCATTTCTCTGGAATAGAAGAGAAACACTTTTCTGCCATATCACCAACTGGATACCTGACTGTTTTTACACACAAGGAGTCAGAAAGCAATTTTGTTAACCTCTCAGAGAGTTTTGCTTTGTGTATTAATGGGTGTTGTTTAGGAGTACAATAGTCAGTCTTACTGTATAATAGTCAGCTCATGTGGCACTCAGATATGGAGCTAGGCCAAGGTACTTAACCTCTCCTTAGTTTAGTTTGTGAAACAAGCAACACTATTTTAACTACTTTTCAAGGATATTAGAGAAAATTAATTAGTTTAGTATTTGTACTGCAATAAAGGTCTATATAATTGGAAAGTCTTATAAGAATCTCAATCGTTTTATTTTTGTGTTGATTTAACTTTGAAGGGCTGGTTTTGATACTTTGAACTGTATTTGAAGTGTGTTATTGTTTCATTTTTATAAATAGCAGCTGATTTAGAGCTGATTTTGAGCTCCTGTAACGAACCTGTTTGGTCTCTGTATATGCCGATGCCCTCTACTGGTTTGAAACACAATCGCTCAGCAGAGGGTATTGCTGTGCTCCTTTACTGACAAAACGGTAATATTTAAATTATTTTCCTTTCGAGAGCAGTAGACTTTTGGTTGTGTAGCCAGGATTTCTGTGAAGTGCAAGAAGCTTCTACATGGGCAAGCTGACAGCTGGGTGACTCTTATGCCACAAGTGTAATTCTGTGCCAGTTTTTTCAGTGCCTTCTCTGTTTTGTTTACAGAGCTGGGCTCTTCGTGTTTCAGTGGATTTGCTGCTCTTGCCATGAAGGCTCGTAGGTAGCAATCCTGAGAGGGAAGGAGACACACACCTGAGACTTGCTCAGTACAGAGCCGCCGTGTAGATGTTCCCTCAACACAATGGCCACCACTCTGAGGAGCCTCTCTGCTCTTCAGCCTGGTCCGGGGCCTTCCAAAAGTGAGGGGTGGTTGTGTTGGCAGGCTGTGATGTAAACAACCCTTGAGGCACAGGAGCTGCAGAGGTAATGAAGTGCCTCGAGGAAAAAGTCTTAACTATCAAGGGATGGATCCACTCCCCCCCCTGCCACAAACCAGGGGTCACGTGGCTGAGGAATGTGTATCCAAAGATAGTGCTACCTTCAGAGAACTCTACTTACAGGTAAGTAACTCTTCTTTAAAGGAGGTATCTTTGTGTGGCAGACTGTTTATGGGAGCAATTTGAATTGAACTTTAAATGAAAAAGGCATATCTCTGTAAGTGGTAATAATTTTAGTCATCTCGCTGTGGCTAGGGGTTGTGGAATTCATTAGCACAGATTAACATATAAAGTGGGTGAGATATCTAATAGCAAACGTAGAGGTTTAGGGACCTTAATTCATCACTGAATGAACAGCGTGTACAGTATTAGGGACTATGAAATTTTTAATTTACACAAAGTGTCCAAGAATATAGGGAATAAATTTAAACCCAAAACAGATAATGGAGCTGTGCCCTGCCTAGCTGGCAAGTTGAATTGTTTTTACACTGAGTGAAGAAAGCTAATTATCCCAAGCACAAGGAGACTGCTAAAAATAATAAGATTATAAAGAATAATTTGCTGATATAATTACAACAAAATTGGGTACACACAATCGTCAGATACATGTATTGCTTGACCTGGGCGAGAAAGTGAAATAAATCCTTCCTCTATAGCCTTCGTAAATTTGTTTTTATCATCTCCAAGTGGTGTTTGCACAGGCAGCACAATTTGCATGTGTAATGTGGCTGTACAAATTGACAACAAGTAAATTATTCAAGGAAATAGGCTGGTCGTGGGTCTGAACTATCTCGCAAAGCCTATTCATTTTGAAGAATCACTGAGACGTGAAGCTCATACATCAACCATTTTCTGACAATCCTCAGACTTATTGTCTCCTAAAATGTCATTATGGCTATTATTTATGAAGCTAATTCATTTATTAATATATATTTAACTCTGACTTGTCATGCACCTTAGCAGGCATTCTGTGCACTGCATATTTTTGAATAGATGAAAGAGTTTTGCATGCTTTAATGATTACTGTAAGCTGCTATAGATTTATAGAATGCAGCTTTATTATCTACTTGCATTAATACCTTTTTGTAACTTTTTTTTTTCCTTAAGGCCATCAAATATAAATGGCAAATGACATATCCAAAAGATTGTATAAAAAAAGAGATTTTCTCAGAGTTTGCTGAATTTTAGAATAAAATGAGGTAGCTAACTGTTAAGGCCTAACTCATTTCTAAGAATCTATAATAATTATGTTGATTTTTTGTGTATTTTGCTGAAAAATATGGAATAAATGGTATAAATTCAGATGTTTACTGTATTTTTCTCTTTGAAGACAAGTGGCCATCTTTTGATTATACCAACAGAGGGAGTAGAGTTTGAAGGGGGGAAAATGTAGCGGATGGAAAATAGATCTGTTCTGTTATAATATACATATAATATAGATAATTTCCCCCATATAGAACACTCCTTAGGAAATGAACAGCACAGACAGTATGGATTATGAGGTTGCCTATGGTTCTTGGATTTTTTCATCTTGATTCACTTACCTTTAGGGCATATTAAAAGACATAGGGATCACAGTAACCCTTTCCTGGCATCTGCAGAGTGTCAAGAAACTAAAAATTGCACTCTGCTTGAGAAACATATTTGAGGTAGTTCTAAATTTTATTACACACACAGAATTCAGATTAAACTTGTAATTATGATAACAAACTGGCTAATTTAAATGCATAGTTATTATGACTGTGTGGTCAATTTGATTATTTTTAAGGGACCTGTGATCACAGTTGGAGGTTACTGGCCTGATTTGGAAGTTATGAACTCCTGCTTGTGATACTGATATCACCCACAGATTTGACAGGTCACTTGGTCCTGCTCCCTCAATGTTTGTTCCCATCTGTAAGATAAGGGTAAGAAGTTTGCCTTGTTTCCTGATGGCACAAGGGAGTAACATGTAGGGGTAAAAGAACTCTCTGGTTAGAGTTGTGCTTTAGTATTAAAATTAGGAATTGTCTTATTTTTCACCTGGTCCCAGGGTGTGCCAGGCAGTAAAAGATGTGGGATTATGTTACACCATGGAATGGGCAGTCTATGAACAAGGAGTCATTACCTTTCCACCTTACAGAGCTGGGCTCTTCGTGGCCAGAGATATTTCACCTTAAACAGAAGAACTCAAGAAAGTTTTCAATGTCAAGACAAGGAGTCTGCAAAACAAAAGATTACCAGGTCTTGAGGTAGCATGAAGGTCTTTTAAAGCTGATGTTGTGGTGGTAAATACTATAGATCTTCATACTGGAAAACTTACTACTTTCAATTCTTCAACTTCTTTAGAACGTGAATAAGATCGCAAAAATTTGTATAGGAACAAACTTCAGTGACTGAAATAGGGACACTGTGAAAAACCAACTCAATCCAGACAAGGGCAAAGAAAGTAGTAGTGGTTCTGAGTAGGTGTGGTGAATAAATAAGGCTTTTTCATGTCTGAAAGTCAGTAAGAATAATAACTTTCTGTGCTTTGGAAATAGAAGCTTATATTTTCTAAAGTATTCTGGTACTCGCAATTTCGGGTGCCTGCCTTGAGACATCTTAGAAAGTAAACCCAGACTTGCAGAATACTTTTTTTAAACAGAAACTTGTCAGGTGGTCTAAATTTGTGCTATGGTAACTCAAAATGGTTTAAAATTGAAAAAAACCACACATTATTGAGGTTTTGGAGCTTTTTGCCACTTCAAAAACTCCCAGTATAAATATTGGTTGGTCTTCCAGTCAGACATCAATCATTCAGTAATCAATGCCTTTATAGTTTTTGAACTTGATGGCCAGTTTCAACTCAGAGAAGTAGATTCGCAACTCTCTGAAGGCTTGTTGACTACAGCCAGTTAAAGATAGAGACTGAAATTAATGCTATCACTGAATCAGTGTGGAAGGCTAATTTCTAGCATATTTTGTGTTTATGTTTAATAAGAATATTTAAATAGTCTCAAAATGACATGTTAAAGAAGAAAATTCATTGAGTGTTTCCTTGTTATATCGTGACATTAGAGACTTAACACCTATATTTTTTGCAAATAAAAAAAAATAATAAAGAAGAGATTGACTGAATTGTTTAAAAAGAGCTTTTATTTTCCTCATCCAACAAGAGATTACAGACTTCTGCAAAGACCCTGTATGGCACATCAAACTCTAGTTCATTCCATTGCTGTTTATGGTAGTGGAGCTATTTTTTTCTTTTCGGGAGATCCAAATTCCACCTGCTACATAAGATATTCGTTCATCTTTATTCAGTAACCTGTGAAATTCAGAGTGTAGAGAAGGTGCAAATCTGCTTGATAGTTCTGGACAAAATTTTTTCAGCTGTGATTTTCTGAGTGGCTCAGCTGTAGAGCCTCAGAATGATGTGCGAAGAAAGTGCCCCATCAGACTGCCTGTGCAGCTCTTGCTGCTGCTCCTGATGACACTAATCCATATTCCACTTCTAAGTTGGCTGCTTCTCAGGGAGACGCTGCTGCTTCAACATCTTTTACTGCTGATCCTGTTTTACATTTTTGGAACAACCTAGGAATTCTCGTAGCCTCTTTTATAACCAGGGAAAGTAAACAGCATTTACTGTTTTGTAAAACACAGTTTGTGAACCACACAATCGTTGGGTATTGCAGCTGCAATGCCTTGTGCTGTGTTTTAGTGTATCGTGTGATAGTCCTTGTTGGCTACCAGCGTGTCAGGCCATATGGACAGCCTGAGTGACCAGTTTGAGATTCTTCCAAAGTGTCAGGTCTCTGTAGCTACAATAATCAACTCATTTTACTGTTGGCAGTGTGTCAGGAACCTGCCAGCTGATTGCCAGGGGACTGCCTGGAGCTGGCTGCTGATAATCCCTTCAAAGGGGGCATGTCCAGAAAGGACATGGAGTGAGCAGCTTCCAGATGCTACAGTTGCAACCAGCCTACCTACCCCACCAAAAAACTGCTTTCCTTTTAATTATGCCAATAGGTATTTTGGTATCATGTTTGAACTCTCATATTAAAAAAAAACAAACAATAAAGCAAAACATGAACCAGGCTTGTTCATTGTGTATTGTCCTTCCTTCTGATGCAGTCATCCAATCAAACATCATTATCCATTGTGCAGCTAAAGGATGCTAACCATCAAGATACCATGGGAATGCAATAAGAAGAGCAGAGTTGTAAACACCAGGGCTTAATCCCAAGTTCAATGATTATATTTACCCCCTAGACTGATAACCAATTCTTCACTTCAGTTTTAAACATTTGCACAGTATTGCCGAGTGCTGACAGCTTCAGAAATAGCAATTGCGTATCAACAGTGGACATTGACGTGCCATATTGTTAATTATATTTGCAAAGCACATTGGGATTCTTCGGGACAGCAGAGTCACTGCAAAAGGTAAGGTAATTGGTGTGTATATTTGGGGGGATGAAGGAGTCCTGAACACACATTGTTAAGTGAGTGCTGTTTAATTTCCTTCAATATCTTAAATGGTCTTTGATTAGAAATAAACATTTCAGGAAGAATTATTTGTTTAAATAAAGAAAGGAATTAATGGTTGTAAATCAACACACATTTTGGAAAATGTTTCTTCTTAATTCTACATGAGAGTGTCAGACAGATCATCATAATTTAGCTCATTTAGCATAGGTTTGTTGTGTCTCATCCTTTTGCAAGAGTAATTACCCAAAAGCTTTAAGGTTGGAATGTTGGTAAAAAATTAAATGTGATGCTTACAATAAATGGAATCCTATTCTTTTCTGATTAAGTGTTGTCTTACCTATTTGCAGTTTACACAGAGCTGATTTCCAAGACAAAGATTATTTTAAGTGATGGAGACATCATCTATACCATCCCTCATCTCTTAACAGCCCATCATTTATGTTGTAAAAACCCAGGATATTTTCTTCAACCTTGGTTTTTTTCTTCAAATCTGCATAGTATAGCTCTGTTTCTTCCTTTTTTTTTTTCCCTTGGGAAAATACATGCTTTGATAAGGACCCACTTAAATGAGTACTGAGTATTTTAAGTTCTAAATTTAGTGTTCCTGCTCGAAATTCTTCATATATTTAGTTTCATCTATTTCAAAGTGTTGGAAAGCCCCAGTCACATATTTTCTATATATTGAATTGTGTGTAAACAGCAGAAGTCTTTCTGATGTGGGTTTCTGAGTGGTTTGGGATTTTTTTCAAGGTTTGCACCTTCCTTACTGCCACTGTTTTATTATGGGTAGACACCAGTAAGATTGATTCCTCTAGCCTGTCTTTCGGTGTAGGAAGCAAATCCAGGCTGGTTTGTATCAGGCCCTTTATGAAACTCAGAAATATTAAAGCAGGCTGGCCTGCCAATTTAGGTTTCCCGAATTGAATCCAGTGCTGTTCATCAGAAGTCCCAAAGAATGGATGCCTCTTTTGAGGTGCAGGCACCACTTGGCAAATTAAATATAATTTTTTAGGAGTGCTTTGAATTTCTTCATTAAGTGGCTGCTGCGTTTTGCAGATGGTTGGATCAGCAGTGGGATCTGTGCAGCTGTGTGTGGTTGGCAGACAGGTGAGTAATTTTTGCATTTGTGAGTTAACCATCAGCAAGGAATAGATTTTAGCAGCAATGGGAAAAGGAGGAGTTGAGTGCAAGGTTAGCCTTGCTGTTCACACTTCTACCCAGCCAGTGTCAAATTCTGTTTTGTATTGGAAAGTTAAATTGCCTCTCCTATGGTGCTCTCATGCATTCGAATTGCCAACTTCTTAACAGTAAAGAATTCTTAAAATATTTAGTGTTTATGAGCATGCAGAGTAATACAGTGTGCTGGAAGTAACTGAAACATGCAGTACACGAGTCATGAGGTGGAAAGGGACAGTGAACTCCTATCAAACTTGTTTACATTGTGTTGGGTAGCGACAGGTTTAGGTATAATTATGAAATAATCTGACTTTCTTCAAAACACAAATGGGTTTTTACCAAAAAAAATTACTCTTTAAAAAATTACCTTTATGTTCTTTATTTTTTTCCAGTTTGACACTCTGATGAGGAAAACACGCCAAAACCACAAATTGCCTGAAGTTTTCACATTTCTTGTGTAGCAACGAGATAAGTGCCAAAGAAGTAAGATCTATACAGCAGTCCTCTCAAGTATTCACTTAAAACTTATAAAAAATATAAACAAAAAGGAATGATAGAGGAAAAACCAATTACTTGTGCAAAAGTCCATGCGTTGGCATGAAAGGTATTATCCACAGCAGTCACTTTTGGAAGCTATATGTACTGTATTTTATCTTCCTGAAAGTTAGGAATATACTTGAGATTGAAATTTTAAAAAACATGCTAAGATAGAGATGGATTAGGGAGAAATGATACATTTATTAGTCGCCTTTAGTGAATAATCCACTCCCCTTTCCCATATACTTGGTTTCCACTAATTCACATAGGAAACGGTTGGAGATGGTTGTTAAACTCAATCTGCCCCATACATTATTATTGCAGGACTGTGCTATTTGGTGTACTAATCTCAATAATATGTATGTATGTATGTATTTTCTTAAACTTCCGGAGTCATGTTTCTAAGCATTTGAAGCATAGATCCTATAGGATTACCTAAATCTGACATTTATCTGGGTAAAAGCTAACATATAAAGCATCATCACTAATCACATGTTTTTTATACTTTCCCTTGGAAAAGAAAGAGTTCTGGAAGTGACACACTAACAAATAATACATAATCTGTACACGTGAAGTAATCTTTGCTGCTTTGTTGCTTCTTAAATATGCGACATGCACCACTCACAAACGCAGCTTGTTATCTTTGTAGTTGAGAATTGTGATATTTATTGTAAGTAGCACAATAAGTAAATCATCACTGAAAATTTGAATTGCGAGAAATTACCTGGTGGAGATTCCAAGGCGTGCTGTTATTTTTTTAGTCATGTGAATTTAAAATACAAACCAGTGGTAAAACCCTTTCCTTAATCACACGCATATGGAAAGAAAATATGTAATCATGAGATTACAGGAGAGATCAAAACACCAGGAGTCTTATTTTATACACTTTCATAAAATATGAGGTCTGGAAGTAACTTTTCAAGTTCTTCTAGCCTATCTTTCCCAACCCAAAGAAAGCTTTACTATGTCATCTTTATCTTACTCTACCTCACTGTTCTTAATAGTTAAAAGCTTTCCCTAAATACTTAATAGATGTCATTTGGACTGACAGTTGGACCTATTCTCCGCTCTAACCAAACCTGACCCATAAACCATTCTTTAACTTTCCAGTTCACAAGACAAAATCCAAACACAAATGTATCATGGAACATGTTTGCTTCTTGTACTTACTGTAAAAGTCAGACTGTCATGAAATGCCCCATGCAAATTTTGACTGAAAAAAATAAAACCATAAACAGAGATGATAAAAAGCAAGGTCTATTACTTCCCCTATTTCTGTGCTATGAGACTATAGAATAATAAATGAAACATCGTGTCATGCATAGTATGTATTCTAGTCAGATATTCTTCAGGCATGGCAAAACAATCTAGCTTCCTAAAAGAGTGTTAAAATTAACCCTACCTTGCTTGTGCCCAGAGAAGCCAACTACATGTCTTATTAGTGTATAGCTATCGTAAAAATAAATTAGTCAGTCTGCATTTTCAGGTTAATCTTCAATTTCATAATTGAATCAGTAATTACTATAAGTTAATATAATTAGGTGCTAACACTTAATTGAGAATTATTTATTCAGGAATCTTCACGATTGTAACTCTAAATCATTCTAACTAATGGACTGCATCAAATAAGCTTAACCAGAAACTGAATGGACATTACTTGGAATCTTGCATTCAGCTTTTTTGAACTACTTTTTATCACTAAGGTTTTTGCAGAAGCAGAAGTAGAAACAGTGGTTTTGTCAGTTCTTCTAATTCTACCCATGGCTGAAGTGCCACCTGAGCGTTTTCAAAGGATTGAGCCAAATTGTATTGGAGAGAGTCCTGCTGTGTCCGGTAGTTGTTGATGAAGGTCCCAAGAGGACACTTTGCCTCTAAGTCTGTCTCAGAATAAGTGATTTACAAACCCCGATCAGTATCTGGTGATTGCATGTGTGCTTCTACCTTTAGCCTCATATCCAAACATGGATTCATAATGTATTTTTTTCACAAAAAATGAAACTTTATCTCTTTGTATGTAGGTGCTATGCCTAATAAACCTGAATACACAGTGATGCAGTTTAAAGATCATCTCAAAGATCAGTGAGATTCTCTCTGAGAGTTTTTCTTTTCTTTGGATTAAATTAATTCTCACCAACAATTTAGTGAAGATACACCAGTTAAATTCTATGGCTTTGTCTTTGTTATCTGTGCCTGAGTCAAGGTTCGCTTTTTCTGTACCATATGGTTTGAACAAGTTGCTTTTCTTCTATGTACTTGAATTTGCTTGAGTTTGTCTCATCCTTCTCTTTGCCTGCTGCACCAGTTGACTCATTCCAGTGTTGGCCAAAACAGAAATCAAAGTGTATCACTTGAGAGGTCTGTCAGGGGAGTTTGGGCTTGAGAGGGAGCACGAGTCTGGAGCTAACATGACAATATATTAAGAGAATATGTCTAACTTGCAGATAATACTCAATATGCAAAATCAAACAAATATGGAATAATCAGCTTTTTACCTGAGTCCTACTATAAATTAGGTCAATTGCATAGAAGGAAATTTGAAAATTCAGAAGGCAACTTGTGTGTAGCATCCAAATTTCACATTGCTGATTCAATGTATTCCAAACCAAGATGTGTCTTGGCGAGCAGTTCACAGTGGTTTCACTCGCTGGTTCAGCAGAGAAAAAATGCATTTTTCAAAATGCTGTGAAGCTGACTTCCAGGGAAGTGAGTGTTAGTTGTGCTCTCAGATGTCTGTTTCCCACTTTATAAAGTAACAATGAAGGGCAGTAGGTTCAACAGAACTTCAGAATTACTTTGATAAATTTGTCAGAGGGAAGAAATATTAAAATCTGTGCACTGTCTGTTTGCCTTTTTTCTTGAAATATAGATTGATTATGACTATATAAAAACCTTTTACCATAGCTAATTAATCAGAATCTCCTAATAAACTATGTGTCGACAGCACTGTATGTCTAATTAACTTTTTCACTTCAGAATTGTGCAGTTGAATAATGAAGAAAACATTACCTGATGAATTCTTTTATTTTATGATGATATCTCTAGAGACAGAAAAGACAGAGCAGCTTAAATGCCATCTTAAATTACATCTTGGCCTTGGCAAGCTTTCAGCTGGTTTTGATTTGCATGGAAACCATTTTTGTAAGACTCATATTCTCTGAAAAACAGAACTTAAAGCTATAACTAGAATAAATTATCTATAGCTATTTAGGGCTCTATTAAATCTAGATGCTAGGCACCCTTTTCACATGCAGAATGCAATGGAACAGCTTTTAATACCCTGTCAACCTGTTCTGCGAAAAGTCGATTGGGCAGGGAAGGTTTGATTTGGCTGGTTTTATTAAAATATCTTTCCTCTCCTTACACCATCATGAACCACTCAGCCTAATTTAAACCAGGCAAATTCACCAATCTGTCTTGCATGTCTGTAGAAACAGCTTTTATTTTTTAAAGTGATGACATCTACCCATAACTGTTGGCATGCAAGCTCAAGATACGGTTATTCATACACTGCTGATAGGGAATTGTTCTTTAGATGATATACCAATATATGAGAGCACGTTCAAGGATTAACTGCATCCATGCCTCCCTCTTTCAATTGCATCCTCCTCTCTGTAGCCAGTTGACTTATCCCTGGGACACAGGGGAAGGGTCAATTCAAATCCCCTTAGACTCTTGTTAGTCAACCTTTTAAGTTTGTTATGCTTTCATAATTTCGAATATGTCCACCTGCAGTACCACTGTGGAATGTAAGTCTTGTCACACCACACAAGAGTTCATAAGAAGACCTCTTAGTACAGTAAAATTATGATCTGATCAAATCTTAATAATTATTTAGATCAGAGTTTAATTTTATCTGTCTGAACTCAGTGCTCATTTAGTGTGGTGCAGACCAGCTAAACCAAGGAAACTTCTTTGGGTGTGTACTCATGAGAAAAAGGAAAAGTTATAAATATCTTGAAAGCAAATGCTCATAATATTTGCACTAAATACTTCAAAAACTTAAGAAGATATTTGCTCTGTATTTCATCTGCTGTGCTTCCTGGAAATATTGATCTAGATCATGCTGTCAAATGTGCTTTAAAAGTAGGAATGTCTTGTCTGAGCATTGGATTTCCACCTGCCAAGTCTTTTCTCTGCAGATCCTCACAAAGTTATTGAGAAAAGTTGCAATATTACAAAGTGGTTTTTTCTTGCGGTGCGCAGAGGAAAAATAACCCTGAGACAAGACTAAATCTAGCTCTGAAATGCTGACACTCAAGGATATGTACAGATGTGAAAAACTATTGCAACTTAGTAGAGATAATCATACACCTTTTATACATCCTAATAAGCAATCTGAAAATGTGTACCCTAAGTTCAGATTTAGAGCATGTTAGAGAGTCAGCCAGTCTGACCTCCACGGTTAATGAATTCCATGAGGAGCGAGCAAACACTAAAAATGCCCTGTAGCTCAATGTCTTCAGCCAAAAAGAACTAATCCAATTGACTGAGACCAAAGAAAACGACTGGGTATGTATGGTTCCAGAATGTCTCTGAGGTATTCAAACCCAAGTCAATTTAAGGACTTGTAAGTTAATAACTAGGACTTTACACATAATCCTGTACTTTACAGGTAGCCAGAGAAGGTTTTTTACAACCAGGGTAATGTGATTTTCATGCATGGTGTCAGTCAAAATTTCAGCAGCTGAGTTCCAGACTAAGTGAAGTTTCTTCATCAGTGCAATAGTGAGACCGACAAAATGCTGGCATGGAATTGCTTTATGGAGTTCTAGAGTGGGCACAGCCATGCAAACTTGTATCAGCAAGGGCAGATACCATTGGGGGTTTCTCTATGGTTTAAAACAGGAGGAAATAAACCTGTCAGTAACTAACTCCATATGAATAGTAGAATATACAACAGCCTCACTTATTGCCTGCTATTATATCATGAAGTCTCACCAATCAAATATGTTAAACCAGTACCTTTTGGACCTTGAACCTATAAAAGTTGGGAGTCTGTATTAGAGCAAACTAGTCACATTTTATAGTACATATGCGTTAGCTGTAGCAGACGTATTGCGGGAGAGAGTGGGAAATGGTTTTCTGACAGAAAAAAGTCTGTGATAAAGGGTTACTTTTTCCTTTTCATGTTCAAAAAAGTTAAACTGTTATTTCCAGACACTTGATTCCTGCTTTAGAACTGACTGAGTGAAGGATATCATTTTCATCTTCAGTGGTTGTTGTTGTAATGATGAGCTGTTTGTACCTGAACAGATGATAAATAGATACATAGACATTTAAGCATAGAGCCACCTGAGTTCATCTTTAAACTTGCCTTGGCAGATGAAGCTTGCTTTTCAATAGCTCTCCTCAGATATATTGCTGAAAGTTAAGATACGAGAATCAATCATTAGGGATGAAAGCACTGGGTATTTATCGGAGGAAGGGTTATTAAAAGAAGATCAGCAGTGGTTTTACCAAGAGTAAATCCTGTCAGACAGAATATGACCGAGTTCTTTGAAGGAATGACAAAAGAAATAAATGATGGGAACGTGGTGGACATAATTTATGTAGACTTCAGTCAGGGGTGTAGCCAGCAATTTGAAGTTTGTACACATCCTGGCTGATCCCTTGCCCCCTGCCTGCAGTATCCCCATAATCTCGCACAGCAGACAGGCCATTGCGTATGATCACTAATGCAGCAGGCACACAGAGATGCAGATTTGTATCAGAGCTGTGCTTTCAGAGCCCAGGAAAAAAAAAGCTGGCCCCAGGAAAAAACAGATTGTATTTTGCACGTGCTGCTTAAAATGACAGTTTTAGAAAATGTCTTTAGTAAGACAAAATCAGAAACACAGGTATCAGAATTATAAAGGCAGAATGGCCTAGGTCAATTAGAAATGTATTTCTGTCGGACATGTAATAATATTTCTTCCGATGTCTTTTGTCTCTTTTTCGCAGACTGAAAATCAAATATTGATTTGGAAAATTTATCATTTCTTTCTGAGTTTTTATGAGTTTAGTAACTCTCCCCCTTTAGTTCCTCTTCTCAACACCAGGTCCCTAATACTGTTCCCTGTTTCCAAAGGTCTACTCCACAATGATTACATCATCTTAAGTAAAATGCAGATGTTTTCACCATGTTTTGCAAGTATTGCTAATCCAATGAGTCAGAAAATCTTCTGACAGTTTTTGTTGTGCCTTCCCTGAAAAACTGAGTGGGAATTATACAGAATTTCAGCCATCGCCCCTGTGCTATGTTCTAAAGCAGTTTCCATATCACATCCATAGGTGGGAATCTATATGGTGGTTACTTACTCGTAGCCTTTTCTGAATGCATTGAAAAGAGTCTACTCTTCCACTTATCTCGTATAATCTGTGATTTATTACTGGATGTTACTACCTTCAATACTGTCATGCTCCTAACTCATATTATTTCTATTCTCTGCATGTAATTAACTAGACATCATTCTTCCATATTTACCTACATCTTAAAATTACGCTTTGTCTTACATTTTTTCACAATTCCTCTGACTAACTTAGTCTTTTAAGTACTATTTTTTCATAATAATAATGTTTCAGCTAAGCTTGAAATAAATCTATGGCTTTGAAGAGCTACACGTGTACAATTTGAATTAGGTTTCAGATCTGAACTTTACAGATGAACTACACTGGGTTACTGAGTCCTGAAAATTTGCATCTGTGTTTCAACTTACAGTTCACCCTAATTTCTGAGTTATGCGTATATGAGGCACTTATTGTTTCTTTAAAAAATTATCTGGAGCTGAAGCAAACGAGGATGTATTTCTTTAAAGCTAGATACAGATCTTGAAAATGTGAGCCATGTACTGCTTCCTAATCTGGTGCTACAAAGATTCTGCCACGTGGAATAACATTTAATATAATTCAGAGTACACTGGATGGTTTTGGTAACACATGGTTTCCGGAAGATCCAGTAATTCTGCCCTCAGGTGCCCAAAAACGTGTACTTTTGACCACAAAGGACCTGTATTCTTGGGCTTTTTGGAACCTAATTTGAACCTAACATGAGAAGTGCTTTACTTGCAAGACCTTGTTCCAGGCTCTAACACTCGCTTTGCTTTTAGCTTTTGTCTAGATCTTCAGTCCCTGCAAAAAGTTGTTTTCACTCCCCAGTATTTTGATATATGAATGATTGGAATGACATGAGGAAAGTCTGCCATAAAAATCACTGCTTTTTCTTTTTGAAGCATCATATCTGTTTGTTTCCTCCCATTGCTACTAATGCTCACCACTAGACAGCCAGGGAGATTTGTTCAAGTAAGCATGTAATCACGTCCTCTAAGAAGTGGTGAACCAGATTACCACAAGGCGTGCAAATGTTTGACAGATTATTACTAGCTGTGTGCTTGCTCACAGGAGTCAGGCCAAGCTCTTCTCTTCCCTGCACTGTGTGCTTTAAATACTAGCTGAATTTGGGTCTGATTGTACAGGCTGCCCACAATGGCAGTGCAGTGATATGTGGTGGTCTCTCCACCTGAATTCAAGCATCAGAAGTCCTGAGTGTTTGCCTCTAATGGCAGCAGCTGGGGTTTTGTTGTGTGTTCATCCTTCTACCAGCGCTGTCCTTCAGGGTGTCATTATCAAAGGAGAGCATACTTCTCAGCCTCAAACAGTGTGAGTCTTGTGGAAAAAAAAAAATCAAGCAGTGAGATATGTGAAATTCTCATTGAATTAATGGGCCTCTTTGATTTTTTGCCCAAGAGAATACAAAAATCAAAAAATTTTTAAGCCAAAAAAATCTGGCGTCTCCTGGGTAAAATGTGAGAGTTGAGAAGTATGACATAAGCATTAGTAGCCTTTGTGCCTCTTGATAGCTCTGCTGAATCTCCCAGGACTCTAAAAGTTGATTTGTCAGCTTAACATTAGCTTCAGCCTTAGCTGCAGCAGTAGCTGTTGTTTCACCTTTATCAGCAGAAATGGTACAGCTGCTGGAGGGACTGATGTGGTAAATCTTTTTGTGACACCATTTTGTTTTTGCCACTATCTCTAATTGGTTTGCTCGTGCACTCTGCATCCCTAGCTAGATAGGCTGAAAGCTTCATCACACGTTAATTAGAAAAGAGCTATTTTAAAGTTACAGAGTTGACTAATTTTATTCATCAAGTCTCTAAGGGTCACATTTTCAAACTGGACCACTGAAAATGCCATTGGTGATATTTTGCAGAGGCTGAATGCACAGTGCTGCATTATAAGCATCATAATTTGACATATTCACAAAAATTAATGTAAGTCTGCAGCTACAAGCAAAACACTCTGGGTTTTGAGTGTAAAAAATTAACTGACAGCTTCCATCTATTTGACCAAGTCTGGACGACCAATATGGAGTGGTTGGATATAAAGTCACTTTGGCATGACTCCCTCTTTCTTTTTTTTCCTTCTATTTCCTAGTCACATTAACTGAAATTAATATACTGGTTTGCAAAATAAGGCAAAATAGCACACTAGAAGTACACGTGATCACATGAGGATCTGGAAGATTTCTAGGGCGTTCTAAGGCTGTATGAAATGGCAAACAGTAAAATTGGTGGCACTGAACTTACTGAATGTCCACGTCCTCATCTCCGAGCCAGGGTGTGGGAGGGAGAGAGTGACAAAAATCAGGGCGATCACCTGAGGTGAAGCACACGCTCTGTGCAGGGAAGTCTTGCAATGTCCTTGCAGTGACTTGTGGGACTACAGGGCAGTCACTGCAATCTCTCGCCTGCAAATCCCTTCCTGGCTTTGTTGTAGTCAGAAACATTTCTTACTGCAGCAGAATCCAGTTGTTCATTGTTCTGAAGATATTATACCTTCAGACATTCTCCAGGACAGCCTTTACGTGACAAGAGATTTTCAGTTTGGTCAAGTATATTGGG
Organism: Rhagologus leucostigma; assembly: GCA_013397725.1. Taxonomy (NCBI): domain Eukaryota; kingdom Metazoa; phylum Chordata; class Aves; order Passeriformes; genus Rhagologus; species Rhagologus leucostigma. The sequence continues at coordinate 2,042,366 of VZTD01005736.1, forward strand.
ATTTTTATTCTTCTAGGTTCTGACATAGGGGTCTCTGATGCAGCCTGTTCATTCTGTGTTTAGCTTATTTTTTTCTGCCAAATAAATTCCACTTCTGTTATACAATCTAGGCCCATCGCAGTTTGGGAGAGATCTTTGGCTGGGTATTCCAGATAGGTGGTAGGCCACAAACAGCCACATCACAAATGAAAAACACACCTTGCTTGTGCAAATATGCTGAATGTTTTCTTCCCAGTGCATTTTTCTTCTACCAGGTACTATAATAAAGCTAAACTAGACGGATTATAATCCAGTTTTGAAGATAAAGCCAGTCAGCTCAGGGCCGGTATAAAGTAGAGGTAGTAGGAAGCCACAGCTGACATGCTGGGAACAGTGAGAGTTCCGTGATCTACCTGCAACAAGAGGAGGTAGCTCTTTATTAGTCCTTTTGTGTTTGTGCAGAACTGCACCGTTAGATTGCCCTTTGATTTTTAAAGCCTTTCCATTTGTATAAAGAAATTTCTTAAGCAACAGTTAACATAATCTCTTTCCCTTATTATGGTTTTAGATGTTATCTCAGTATCTGTCCTCACGTACAAGGATAGAGAGAGTGGAGCAAGAAATCTATCCTCACTTGATAATCATCAGAGAGGGATTCACCTTGATTAAATGCAGTTGTGCTACACCATATGTCCCATCTCTCACTGTAAGGCTTAGTGTTAACAAGAGTATGGGGCTTCATGATGTATTCAAGGAATCGGGATGGCACTTAATGCTTTTGGTTTGTTGCTTTGTTTAGTTGTTGCGAGGGTGTGTGTGCTTTTTCTGTAAAACCCCTGATTTCTGCCTGTTTTTTTTTCCTCCATTATTTCCTTGTCCCTAATCTTCTCAAATATGCAGCCCAGGAGAAAGTATTTTGCAAACTACAGTTGAAGGTGCATTTTTGCTATGTCCTGTTATGCTAAAATGTTTGTTATATGCACAGGAAAAGATCTGCAGTTTATAGTAAGGTAGAGTTTTGGTACACCTGGTATTCTGCATTTCCAACAGTGATTCTGATGCTGCATGCTGAAACATGAGGAAACAGTGAAATTTTGTGACAAAATTTTATCTTTTGATCTCATTTCAAATGTGTAACACAGGTGGATATGTGCTGCTGCTTCTAGTTTCCTTTCTTTCATACTGCTACATTTATTTATGGTGGGCAGCAAAATGAAAATTGGACGGTCCTTGCAGGGTTGTTGGGAACATTGCCGTGCTGACCTGGGTTTGCACCTTCTTGCCATCCAGCCACCTGTAAACCAATTTGATTTGTGGATCGGAGTTTGTATGGGTGTGTGGAGGAACTTTCTGAAAACAGAAATATCTACTATGCTGAAGTTTTGATGTTTTGTGGTTCTTTATACCACACTGATTTTTCAGTTTAATATGAATAATATATAAAAAATCTTAAAAAGTTAAAATATCTCAGTTTATTTTGTTAGGCCAAACAGGTGTTTTCTATGGTTTAGTTTAACACTGAACTGAGTTTTTCTTCATAAGACACTGCAGTGACTCATGGGAAGTATAATTCAGATGTTTTCAATTAATCAGTTTCAGTTTCATTTTAAAAAAAAGGAAACCCCAAACCTCCTCCCATTATTTCAAAGGGTGTTCCTGCCTGACAGATACATTCAGATTTTATAAGAAAGTCATAATATTTTGATTCGCATGACAAGAGCACTATTTTTCCTGGAAACAGCATTTTGTAAAAAATTCTCACCCAGCTGTAGTGAGATACTGCCATGATTGCAGCCTTGCAGACAGAGTGAAACACGAATGGAGGTTGTTTTTCCTAGAATCTTTTCCAGTGTCCTCTACATCTGTATCCTTCTGTGTATTTAGAGTCTCATTTTCTTCTGAGTTTAAGTCTCTTCCTTTGTGTCCTTGTTCTTTCGGGACGTTTTATGCGATGAGAAGGTTGGGCTGCCAGGAAAGTCAGGCTGGAGAGTACTAATATGTCATGAAGAGAGCTCGATTAATAAACATGAGGTTATTTCATATCTGAAAGGTGAGGAAAATGGTTCAGTTTGGGACATATTTGGAAGAGGCAAAGCCTGTGACAGGACAATTCTGTTTGCCAAAAAGCCAGCTGTAGTGAAGGCTTGGATGATGCTCAAAGGAAAATCAAAACCAGAACAGGATTATACAGACCTTCCCAGCCTCTGAAACAGGTTTGATCTATACATCACAAAATGCAGGCTTCTCTGTTTCTTCTGTGAAGACTTGCACGTGACAACTTCCTTAGTGATTCTGGAACCAAAGTAGTGTTGGGCCATGGAAATGTACTACTTGAAACTCAATTATTTGGAAAAAAATCTGAATTGATCAATAAACAAAAGCCCTCAGATGAACCTCTTATTTTTTCTGTGTGGGTAGGACTTTTATTTCACTCACAGAGATCTACTTATAGCAGGTAATTAAAGTGTTTTTAAATGGTTAGAAGAAAGTTGTGTTCAATTTGCTGGGGTTGAGGGCTGACTAGATTGGCTTGAAGCTCAAATTGTTTACATTTTTATGGACAGTAAAGACAGATTACAAATTAGCTTACTTTATTTTACCAGCCTCTTAGGACCAAGAGGTTGATGTAGAGGAACAGCCATCCAAATATTCGTTTATAGCTAATGACAAAGTATGTCTTTCAGTAATCAATCCTGTGCATTTTGTGTTGGATGTCTTGGGTTCTACCTCCATCAGGTTCCAATGTCCTCAAAATAAATGCCAAAGTAGTCAAAGGTAGTAAAACAGTTTAGAAACCTAAACATCTTAGAAAGTCTAGGCCCTGGAGTCTTAGATGAGAATGCTTTATAAATGCAGCTGCCAAATATTATCCTAAGAGTAAAGGAAGTTTGCCTTCTGAGGTACATGTGCTTCCAGGAATGTGTGTCGCCACAGGCAGTGCAGCAACAGCACCTGGCCTGGGGCTGCTGTCTGCTCCCATTTCCAGCACAGCAATGGTTCAGGGCTCCTGAACTTCCACCAGCTGAGCAGTGACAAGTGTATGCAACACACAGGGCACTGCTGAGGTGCTCTTCTCAAGGTACACTTACAGGTTTCCAATATTTCTGACAGAAGAACAAAAATTAATTTTGAATATTTTATGATGCTTTGTGGTTTTTTTTTGTCATGTACGTTTGATACAATATTAGACTTACATGTGTGTATGTGTGTATATATTTGCATACGTGCATAGATGCATATTTACCTTGTATTAAATACTTGAGACACACCTGACATGGAAATTGTGGCAACGTGTAGTAAACAAACACTGAAATTTCTTAAGATTAAATTTAATAGATTATAACGAAAGTCTTTGAAAAATAGCAATGTCCTTGTCTTGCATTTCTTTCAGACACCTTTGCTGCCCTGGTTTATACTCATGGAGTGGGATTTGAAGCCTCCACACTTGTATTTCTAAACAATATTTTCTGTTTTCCCTTTTAACTCCAGTCTTCCTTACACACCCTGGATAAACAGTATATATGAAATAAATTATGAATAGGGGGGAAAAAAGCTATCTTAAAAAAATTTCTTGCTGATTAAATTTAGTCTTTTGTATCAGAGTCAGACCAAGAGCCTTTTGAATATCAACAATACATCTTGAACTGGTTCTAATTTCCACTGAAATTATCATGTGGATCTGTAGAAACACTTTGACTGAATCTGGCCAAGTGTTGTTGCTGTGGTTTCCTATACTGGAACATTCCCTTCTTGCTCTCCTCTCTGCCATGCAAGGTAGCTCCTTCTATTCCGATGGCAGCGACATGATCAGAAAGCAATCCATATTGTGGGTGACATGTGAAACACAGCTCTACATAATGTATTTGGATAACCATTGATTTCTGAGTTTTGGAGATAATTCTTCACTAAAATTCTGTAACGGGAAAAAAATTTCTTCTTCCGCATGACAGAAAAAAAGACAAGTATTTTCTAGCAGAAAAAGAATTTTTATTAGGATCTGATTTTTGTATTTTGTAAATACAACTGCATCTGCTTAAGAAAGAAATATTAGCAATTTTTATCCATAATCAAAATGCTAAAAAAATATTTTTTTCTCATCCTGTCTTTTAGCTTTCTTTGAAGTCACAATATTAAACCTCCTTAAAAATATTTATGTGTATTTAGTTAACAAAAGCTCCTGTAAGTTGAATCCATGCTGGCAAAAGGTTCAGGTAAGCTCTCTATATAAGCTTACAGACAATTGTGTAAATCTTCAGCCATTAAAGAGAAAGGAGAAAAAAGCCATCCTCATTACACTGCTGTCATTTACTCTTCATCTCCTGTCCTCTTTAGCAGCATTAAGATGGGATGTAAATTTGCCAGTTAATGCTGTTAGAAAATGGATGGTTCAAGAAGGGCAGGAATTAGAGATCAGTATTAGGTGCAGATAAGCTCCTTTTCCTCCGCAGTGGCGGCTGTTTAACATTCATGGGAAAATCATCATCAAACAGCGTTATCACAGCTCTGTTGATGGCTGAGGAACTTCATCACTATGATAATTTTTTTTTTTTATAGCTGTGAGCCAAAAAGCTCGCTTTTATTTCTGCTGTCTATAACTGCGATAGAAGCTTGTTTGTATGGGTAGGGTATTGCAAACTCTTAGCTCTTCAGCCAGGTTTGATTTCTTTCCACCATCACTCCCCCACTCAACCCCTTGTGTACGTTGCACTAAACAGTAATGCTGATAAAAAAAAAAAAAAAAAGAGTGCTCAAACAATCCTTCAAAGAATAACTGATATTTTTATGATCAGTAATTCAAAGTTCGACAAGTGATGCCATTCTGTAATGAAACTGTCATCCATTTTGTGGTGAGTTAAGGGTAGAGACTATAAAGCAAACATCCGGGGATGAAGTGGATATCTGATGCCATGTGAACTTGACCATGAGGTGCTTTAAGGACCCTAACATAGCTGAGAGCTACTTTGTTTTGCTTTTTTCATCATCAGGTGAAAAGTTCATAGCCTGTTACATCTTTTTATCCTGTCCAACCCGAGAAAGGAGCTGTACTTATCTGTATTTTCTTAAATTTCTTTTAACTTAAAGTTACGATAGTTCATCTGTAGGTATTTTGTCACAACATGCAGTGTCCAATTTTAAAGTCATCAAATTTGTGTAAGGACTCACCTCTTAATGGTGTTTCTACCTCACGCTGAGCCATCTTCGAATGTATCTGAGATGTAGATTGTGGTTCTTTCACTCACACTTGTGAGGAGGGAAGATACACAGTTCCAGACTGTATGAGTTCTTCCAGGGGAGATAAGGTGCTATTCAAGGAAATATTTTAATTTGTTAAGGTTCTCAGCTAATGCTTCTTCGTGGCTTTGACCTCATTTTTTGTAGTTTATCTGCTCTAAATGACATTTCTCATTTTGAATATAGCTGGAAAACATTGTGCTAAACAGCAATTTTGTAGCCTCCACAGCACCACCTGATAATTTTGATATTTCCACTTTGAATTCAGTATTGATTTGATTACATAGGTAATTTACTTTTGACACAAGCTCCTTCCTTGTCTTTTCCTGAGCAGGGAATTCCAATCATGACATGTTGTGCTGAATTATGTTTGGAGTTTAGAGATAAGGACTTTTGTCTACTCGAGACTCCGCTTAGGCCACCAAACTCATTTCCCATAGGAAGAGGGTTTGAATCCAGTCAGGAACCTAAAGGTGAAAGGCCTGTCCTTTGTAATTTAAATATTACCATATAAACATAAGCTTAAAGCAGATATTGTGTGGTTGGGGGAATAGTAGAGTAACTTTGAGTGAAATTTGCAGGAACCATTGCCTAAATAAGGGGCCCAAGAGACGCCCAAGGCTGCTGACTTCCAAAGGTCCCGGTTTCCTCCAGGGTGACCCTTTGTCTCTGGAACAGGCTGCCAGGCTCCTCCTCAACTTGACTGGCATCACTGGGAATGGTGCCAGGAGAGCCTTCCTGGGCTGCTGCTCTGCTCTCCCCAGTGTCATCACCAGGATGCTGCCGGAGCAGGGGTTTGAGGAGACCAAAGTGAACCTTCCTTTGCTGAGCTCCAAGCCAAGGGAGCTCTCAGTCATGGCCAGAATGGGGTGGTGCTCCCAACTATTGTTATTTCTTGCATGAAATCATTGTCATCAGTGATTCAATCATTCTTCATGGCAAAACAAGGATGTACTCAAATAAAAAGGTATTCTAGTCCAGATTGCTGCTGCGTGAGAAGCTGCCAGCTCCTGTGGGAATCCAGCTAAGGCAGCTGTACTCTTCCTGTGTAACAGCCTCACAGACTGGAGATGGGTTAATTTTTCTTCAGACAGAAAGTTTGTTTCTTCTTCTGAGTTTCTGGAAGAAATAGTCACAGTATAACCAAGATTTTTTTCAGGAACCATCAAAGGCTTTTGAAAAAGTGAAGGACTCGTAATGTTTGGATTTGAGGGGGTTGGTTTGTTTCAGTAGGATAGTAATAATTATTGTGGAAAAATTATGAGTACCAAGCAAGGTGTGTTTTGGAGCTGTTCAGCCACCATCACATGCTTCTCCTCCTTAGTCCTTGCTTTTCTAAGCAGGTAACCCCATGTAGTTCCATCAGCAAGTACTGTAGTAGAAATAACTTTTTAATTTTTTGTGCTACTGAACTAGATAAGATTTTGTCTTGCAGTAGCTGTACAATTTCCTCTCTGTGTTCAAAGGGAGGAAGCTTGTGTTACCATAACATTGACCTTTAGATACTGTAGTACTGTTACAAAGACATTTGAATGTTTTCTTGCCTTTTCCAAACTGCATGAAGCCTCTGAAATGTACAAACATATTGGAGTGGTTCAGTATTGCTCCAGGTTGCCTTCATGACCCATTTGAATATGCTGGGTTATATTCACTTTTTCCTAGGACATCATAGTTACTTGTATGGTTCATTTTAAAATAACTTCACTACAAAAAAAAAAAAGAAAAAAGAATGCCTTGGGTTCACAAGAACAAAAGACAATGATTGTAATTTGCCTCTGCCCTTTAGCAAAGCAATCAGCAATTTTCTAGTATTTTACAGTCATCCATCTAGCTATCTGTTCATCTTGTAATACCCCTACTTTTTCTTGGAAATATTCAAATTTATTAACCTTTTAGTAACTGGCAACCACTAAAATGCTGTGTTGTATTAACAGAGAGGAAACTTGTCTGTGCAAATCTTTGTGTGCCAATTTATTGGTTTACTCCCCTTTTTTGTAGACAAAAGTTGTCCAAATGTTGCCATTAGCAACTGCTACCTGTACTGCCTTGACTTCCACCTGGGCAGGGTGGTAGGAAGGCACATTATTCTCATTAAGAAGGATCTTTTTCAGCAGTGCAACGAGGCACAAGGCAGTTGGTGTTGGGTCATTGGAGCCCACTGGAATGTGGAAAATATGGGAGGATCTCTGGTTGAGGCAAGGCTGAGTGCTACTCATGGGCTGATTTTGGCTTGATTATTTAAGGATTCTTTCTCAAGCAGTAATAGAGGGCACATTTATCTGTGTTCACGTAAATGGACTCTGTATGTCATTGGTAAGAAAGGCATTTTTTTTAAAATTACATTTCATCATTCAATGTTTTCTGAAGTATCAGACACTGAGAGCAAAGCACCTACATCAGCACAGTGCTCAGCTGGCTCAGTAGCCCTGGGCAAGCTCAGGATTACGAGGTTGTGCAGACATAACCAACAGTCTCACCCTTGATGGCTGGGGAAATCTAGCACTCCTGATGTGAAAAGGAAGGTGCTTGGAGCCTCAGCTGTTTGTTCCCACATACTGCAAATGCACTGACTGCCCTTGGCTGAGCCTTGAAAATTTGCAGTGCAGATTCAGAAGTGGGCCAGGCTGCATCAGAAAGATTGGTTTGAATAAGGCTGAGCTCCTAGTTGTGGAAATTATAAAACTAGGCACAGATCAGATGGTTGTAGAGGACAGAGCCACAAGAACTTGGGGTTGGGTAGTTACTGAGAATGCGAACCACACTTGGATGGAAACATTAGGACTGTTTTGAGTAACATTCTAAGTACTGACCTCGAATGGCAACGACTCATCTGCATGCCAGGAAGATGAACCTAATCAAATTATGTTCAGGTTTGATCTTAAATCTTTTATTGATTTTTTTCTTATTCTCTGCCCAGGGAATCTGCTCAGACAGCTTTCTGGGCAGGAATTTCTAGGGCTTAGGCTCACCTGAGCTGACATTGCCCCATTAGGGTATTTAGAGATTCTGCAGTGTCACAGCGCTGTGAGTCTCTTCTTGCTCCAGTCCTTTTCCAGGCATAGGCTCACCTTCTTCCAGGCATGATCCTTTATCAAAGGAGTTTACCTTTACTAATCTCTGTGGCTAGAATTCTTGCTGCAACCTGTGGACTCGTGTGTGTTTGTTCATGCTTCACTTTCCAGCTTAGGGCTGGAAAGATGCAAACAAGTAATTGCACAGCACTGCTGAGCTTTGTGCTCTAATAACTCTGGCTGCCTCAGCCACTGTATTCTGCAGGGGCAGGGACCATGTGTCATCTCCTCTCAGCGACTTCTGCATATACTGGGACAACCAGAAACTAAGCAACTTTTGGACATTTATCTGTAACCTTTAATAATTTGCTATGCATATCCACTCATTCCTTTGTTATATTATCAATATTCTGCAGTGCTACTGGTTTTAATAAGAAGCCTTTTCACTGGTTTTCTTTGTTCTAGCCATCTAATCTCCTAATGGAAGTTTCTAATTAAATTCCTACAGCCATTTTCAAACTGTGTTTTGAATAACAAAGTCTTGCAAATGCTTGAAGTATATCTCTTCCCCTGGCTTGGATGCTCTACCTTCCAGAGAGCTGTGGAGAAGTGATGCAGGTCACTGTGGAGAAGTGTTGCTGAGAACCTCTCTCAGCTGAATGAGAGGGATGTAAATTATATGTTTCTTATACAGGAAATAATGCAGCAAGTCTAAGAAAAGACCAGAGTCTCACTCACAGTTTTAATGAATTTTGAACTGATGAGTAAGAAACACCAGGCATTCATGGAGCAACCAGCACTTTCCTGGTGGACCTGGTGCTTCACAGAAGCTGAGAAACCAGGATCACCAGTGAATTTATTACTTCTCTATCCAAAACCCTCTCGTTTGGGTTTGAACTTTATGCACTGGGTGCAGCTAGGGGCTGAATTACTGTCATTCGTGTCTCCTCAGCATTCTTCAGCTACTTCTGCAGCAGAAAGGAGAAAAGTGGAAAGAAAAAGAAATGTCAGAATCAGCTCATAAATATGGTGATTATGATAAATATGAAAGATTGTGTTTGTCTAATTGATCCTTCTTTTATTAATTCCAGGAAACATTGCTACTGGCATGGGCTGCCATTTCCAGCTGGGTCAGCAGAGGTACTCAGAGAAATGTTGCTGGCAGAAGGTATTTCTTGGTGCCCACATCTGCCCGTGGTTCTGCACACAGAGATTTCTGCATACAGACCTGGTCATCCTCTGGTGTGCAGCTCAAAGTTCCTTGCCTGCACACTTGATGTGAAAGCCTCAGCCAAAGCTGCCACTTTCTCCCCTTTCTCCAGAGCACTGTTACATTCCTGCTTCTCCTGCACACCTGCAGAGGATATTGTTTTGGCCAGAATAAGATGAGCCCAGGTGGTAACATAATGCACATTGCATCTAGATTTAACACCTGTTGCACATAGGGCTTATGAGTTTTAATCAGTTTTATGCAAGTTTTTGGCACACTGGTTTTCTACTTTTTTATTTTAATCCTGTTTAATAAGTGGACGAAGAGCAGCAATAGATTTAGAGCTGGTTCAGGTTTGTCGTCAGGGGACTGTTCACAGAGGGTCTGTGTTTCAAAAGTGTTTATTTCCTTTTGCAAAAACATATATGCATAAATAAAAAGGTCTGTAAAGTTTACAGACATATACATTTGGCTTTTCTACGTTATAATAATACCCAAGTTGTCTGTGGCCAGTCTTACCTGACAATCATAAAGCCAATGTGGATTCCATGCACGGCTGACTTTAGGGACTAGATGGGTTTGATTGAAAACACTTCTGCCTTTCCCCATCTATGGGGTATCTCATTTACAGACTGGTTTTAGATTTGCTACTCCTGGTGCTTTATTGCAAGCATGAGCAATTTTTAGATTAAAATTAGATTTCATATAAAATGAGGAAAAGCCTTTGACATTCCCTGAATGGACAGTGCTCAATACTCAGAAATATCAGCATTTCTTCTTCCTCAACATTCACCACAGAGACTTCTGTCAGCATGGCACCCTAGCACCTGTGCTTTTAATTTTTTTATTTAATAATATAGTTGACTCTTTTACAGGGACTTTTGTGATCTACTAGAAAAATAACTTGTAGGAAAAATATTCAGAAAAGTTTATTAATCTGATGGTCTTTCAAATTCCATTTAGTTCCACTGACAGTACTCTTTACCATCACCTGCAAAAAAAACCCTCTGTTTATTCTAAACATTTTTTCTGAGCTTGGAAATTTTGTTCCCTTTCTAGGAGAAAACTTTGAAATTGCGTCACTCTTTTAAAAGTGAAAACAGACAGAAAAGCTGCCAGTTTTCCAGTATGTTTGTGAATAAATTCCCTTACCTTTTTCCCCAAATAAAAGACTGGTTATCTCCATGGAGGAGACTCTCCACTACAGAAACCCAAATGCCTTATCAGAGATGTAGATTTCAGGACAGACAGTACATTGCCTGTAAACTTGCAGCTCAGATGACAGATGGAAACCTGATAAAGTGAGTGTGCTGATCACTGCACAGAGATTAGACTCTCTAATTTGCATCTTGTCTTCCAATAACGTTTCCTCTGTTTTTGTCTTCAAATTTACCTGAGCTTTAAACACAGGCATTTGAGGTTATTTAAACTTTATTTCTTCAAGTGGAATATTTCCCTTTAGCTGGATTTTAGTTCTGCATCTAACAAAATGCAAACACCTCAGGGAACGTGTGTCGGCATTTCTGCTCCCTCAGAATTCACCTCAGGGGCTTCGTCTGGCCCTGCACCCTAGCAGCTGTGCTTCTGAGTTTTTGTGCTTAGCAAAGTGTCTCAAGCATCTCTTTGAGAATTCCACTCTTAACAAAATGTCTGAGAAATATCTCCTCTTCCCCAAAGTGCTGGGGCATTTTCTAGCTGGATAAGCATGTTCCCCTTGAGAGACAGACAGGAGGGAGCTTAGGGTCCTTCTTAAGGGCCACACCCCCTAGGCACAGTGGAGGTAAGTTGACGTTAGCTAGCCTGCACAAATATTTGCTTGCATCTTTGCCATTTTCAAATTCTGCCTCTCTTGTTTACTCTTCTCTGTCCCTGCCTATCATGTTTCTTCCCGGCTGTTGCCATTAGCATGTAATCTTTCTGTTCTGTGCCCTAAACTAAAGCGCATTTGTCGGTCATTATCTGAAAGACTCTTTATGAATAGGTATAAATAACAGTGCTAATGCTTAATGCACGTAACTCTAGTGTTAGTACCGCTCATATGAGGTGCCCAAAGGCTTTTCCTGCTGGCCATTGCAAGGCCAGTGTGCAGCTGACCTCAGGTTAAAAACTCCATTTCATCATTTCTGTATGTAAACATTTGTAGGAGCGGAAGAGAGGAGGCTGAAGGAGGGACAGCAGTGAAAAGCTGGATCTCCTTACTTTCCCGTTGTTTTCACTGGAGAATTGTGAAATTCCATAGGGTAGGAGATATTCGTGTCATTTAGCCTGTATAAATGGCAGTGGGTGTTTGTGGCATTGTACAAGTCAACAGAATATGGATGGAAATGCTCAAAAATTGCTCTGGGATGGTAGAAGTAGGATGTGCTCTTTAAACAGGCTTCTGTAAATTTGAATAAGACCATGTCAAGAAGTTTGAATATATTCCCGCACATCTTGAACAGAAAAGGTTTAATTTCAAGCAGCTCTGCTTTCTTGTGGGTTGAAGAAACTCACCACCAGTGGGACAGAGACCTTGTCCCTCTAAGGAGGACACCAGAGAAAACTGGTTTCAACTAATTGATCATCGCAGGATCATCAGGGCTGGAAGAGACTTTCAGGACCATCTAGTCCAACTGTAAACCCAGCACCACGATAATCACCCCTAAACCATATCCCCCAAAAGCCAAAAATCTCGCTTTGGATTTTACCCTCCGTTTCTAGCCACGTCTTTTGAAGAATATGCAAAAACCCTTGTGAACAATAGCTCAAGGAGGAAGCAGTTTTACTACCCTTATCTTGGAGTTCTGGATAGTCCAGTATCTGCTGAGCCGTTGAGTACTTTACCATGCACTGGGGGAGAAAAGTTTTGATGCTCATGCGAGTTCTCTAGCACTACAAACAGCTCAAACCTTAAGCCTTTTTTTTTTTTAAGTAGCAATTAATGAGAATCGTGATCTAAAAATTAAAATGGTAATGAGCTTTTAGCATAATGAAAAGAGCTTGTACAGGCAAGAAAAAGCATTTGTGGGTCTCTGGGTCACATTACTCCCCAAATACAAAATCAGATGTTAGCCTTGCCTGGAATGAGGCATATTGACTTGTTTCATTTTGCACAAAAACCCCTCATGTCACACAGAAAGACGATGCTCTCATGTCTCCAATGTCATATTCTAGTGTTCTTCTTATCCATAGCTTTGTTAATTTTGGGCTAAGAAATCACTATACTTATTTCGGATTGATTATATTTTCCTTTGTTTGCAAATCCTTATTATCTTTCCATCGAATCAGAGAATGATTTTGGTTGGAAGAGACCTTAAAGACCATCCAGTTCCAACCTCCCTGTCACAGGCAGGGACATTTTCCACAGGAAGGTGGAAGGTACATTTTAAAATGTGTGATGTACAGTCAATGATTTAGGAGTCAAATAAATATCTAAGGCAGTTTAAATCTGTAGAAAATAATGTCATTGTTACGTGACACAAATTATACCTGGAGTAATCTAGGTGAGGTTCAACAAAATTGCTCTAAATTAAGAGTAAGTACAAGTATATTATCTTGGTCTTTCTCACTGAGTGCTGACAAGAGAAATACCGTTTTGAGGAGACAATGAAACTCATTTTTGATGAGTAACTTGGTTACTTTTTTTAGATGACTATGTGACATTTTGCAAGTCTTACAAGTATCCAAGTGTAACAATGAAGCTTCTCTCTGTGGCAAAGACACCTAAGAATACACAAGATTTTGGAAGGCTTTTAAGCTTGACCTGACAATCAACTCATGAATATTGTAGCTAGAGCATCCTCCTCACTGTTAGCTGAATTGATGAGTTGAATAGATGGCCAGGTTTTTTTCATCTGAATGGAGAGTATATTTCATTTGTGGGGGAAGAAAGGGAAAAAAGCATCATTCAGAAGAAGAGACTTTGTTTTTGAAATAATTTTCTTTCTTTTAACATTTACAGAACATTCATCTATTTGAAGTCTGGCTCCCAAATATAACAGGTTTTATCTCAGAGGCATGAAAAAATGTGGTAAATTTAAAAAAAAAAAAAAAAAAAAAAGAAAAAAAAAACACATAAAGACAGAACAAGCAAAACAAAATATATTTTAAACTGTTTCCAAGTGTTTTGAGTTGTTTAGGCATAGGCGGTACCTACATTTGGGGACTAATGGAGTGTCAGGGATATTTACTGGATATCTTTTCTTTTTCTCTGATTTTGTTTTATGAGCATAATTTGAACCTACCTCATTAAACAAACATATTCTCACAAACATTCCTTTTGAATTTCATGGCTGTAGCTTATCACTCTTCGTATTTTTTGGCTCGCTACTCTATTGACTTCTTAAAAAGTTGGAAAAGTTTGAAAAATAAAAAGTCTTGCTCTCTCCAAACAAGTCTGAGAAACTCAGTAGGAGTTTTCAAAGGTGTTGGTATAAAGAAAACACCCAATTTGCATGATATGTCTAAGGGATTTGTGAGATTAATTTCCTTACTCAGCTTTAAAATCCTGCCTCAAAGACTCAATCTCACAATTCTGTCTGAAGAAGAGGAAGGTCACAGATTGCCACGTCCAGGACACAGATGGTACCTGTGTCATCAGAGCAGTGGAGTTCCCTGCCATGGCTGTTGGAGCAAACCTTGCTGAATCACCCTGTTCCTGAACCCACATAGCAGGCAGCTGGGAGATTTAACAGGACAGCAGGGAATTTTGCTCCTAAACCCTTCACTGAGACTGATCACCTAATGAATGTGAGGCTTTATCCTCCCTATCTAGCGAAATTGTGGGTGTGCTTATGAGTATCTATTTTTTTAGCGTATTGGACGTGGTTCTCCTGCCAACCCATACATGCAAGCTACGTCTGTAACTTCTGTATTTTTTGGTCTACTTAATGAGTAAAAGAAAGTGACCCTTAGAGGGAAGCCTGTGCTGCAAACCTGCCTATGTGAGGCTACTTGTGCAAATGAGGTTTTCAAGGAGGGGAGCGGGGATAAACACTAACTCTTCCAAAGGGGTTTACAAAAGCGATACAGTGCACCATATTATCTGACAGTGCTCTGGCTTTTCACTTGGAGAGACAGACATTAAGGTGCATTAGTCCTATCATTTGTATGTCTGTAAATATCAATAAAGTATGTTATTTGGCATTCACATCGACACAATGAAGGATGAGGACTATCCTTTTCAGGAAATTTCACAGAGCCATTCACAAACAAAAGCTCAGTAATTTAATCTTTCAAAAGCTCAATAATGCTAAGTTCAAAATTGCAGGTTTTAAACTAATGTACCTGATAAGTAATGATGACAGAATTTAAAAGGTCCATTATTTGGTAATCTAATATTCCCGATCCCAGTTATCTGTCAAAGACAATACTCTCCCTTAAACAGTGCTAATGTGTTCACATCTACACTGATCTCTTAGGGAGAAAAGAAGCATTCTTTAGGGGCTTTATCTGTTCCCAAATGTCTGACTCCACGAGGAGCCATTTCGCACTGCTGCTGAGGCTGTGTAAATGACTCCAGCGTCTTTGAGCGATAGGTGCGATTTCTTACGGATATGCACGATCTGGAGTCACTGAGAGGTGCTGCCCGGCCAGCCAGACCCCGGTGTTCCTTTACACGCTGTGCCTGACGCCTTTGAATCCTCTGCTGCTTCTCCTCTCCAAAACAAACATCGTGCTTGCGCCTTTGCTCCTGACCTGCTTTTCTTGCACCATGTGTTGCTTTTCTGTGCAGCACAACTCTGTTTTTCTGTTGTCATCTCCCATCCATACCGCTAAAAGTCGCGGGACCGTGGTATCAGTTTGACAGGATTCATAAGGGGACAGCATAAAAGTGCTGTTCCTCTCCTCTCTAGGGAATGACATGTGATCATATACACAAGAGATAGGATCAGGTGTACCACGACTGCCCACTGACTCTGAATTCATACAGAGGTGCACAGGGTGCCGTAGGGAAATGGAGTCACTCTGTGTTTTCCTTGGATGTGCAGCCAAGGCTCCTTCCTCTCAGTCTGCCTGCTCTGGGAATTTCTCAGCTTGCAGCTCAGCTCTTTAAATCTCATCACTGGAGGATGTTTGGGCCTCCAGCGAACCTGAGTCCGCCCTGCTCCATTCTAAATTCACAGAACCATAGAATGGGCTGGGTTGGAAAGGAAAACCCCATCTGGTTCCAACCCCCTGCCATGGGCAGAGATGCCACCCACTAGACCAGGTTGCTCAGGGCCTCATCCAGTGTGGCCTTAAACACTTCCATGGGTGTGTTCCAGGCATTCACAACTTCTTTGGGAAACCTGTGCCAGTACCTCACCACCCTCTGAGCAGAGAATTTCTTACTGGCATTCAATCTAAATCTCTCCTCCTCAAGTTTAAAACCATTCCCCCTTGTCCTATCACTATCTAGACATATAAAAAGGTATTCCTGTGTTCAGGCTGGTGAAGGACTTTTCAAAGTGTGTGTTCAATAGAATAAAGGAAGTCACTACTTCAGGAACACTGTACTTGTTCCTGGCTGAATTATTCCAACACTCAAGTAGAGCATACATAAGTACACACAGAATTCCTTGGTTTTTTTATGTCTTTCTCTGTCTTGATTTTCAGAACTTAGAGACAGCACAAATTGACCCAGAAGGAAACTTTTTTGAATCATTATGTGTATCAATATAAAAGCTTTATTTGCAATCCTGCCTGGAGCACTGAAACGACATGATTTCTCTGTGAATCCTATGGAGCAACACTTGGCAAAGTGTTGTAAGGGAGTTCTGAAGGTGGTGTTAACTCAAAGGTTTTTTGTACAATTCAAAGAAAAGGATAAATGGTCAGAAATGTGGTATTGTTGAGAAAATGTAGCTGTTTACTATGTCTGCAGGCTATTGATTTGGGAAAGTAGTTGAGTGGAAATTGCTTTTAAAAAAAAATTCCTATCCGGAGTCAGGAAAGAGAGTCTCACGTTCACATGTGAAAGCAGCTCTGTTTAAATTTAAAGAGTGAAACGAAAGGTCCATTTCAAGGTATAGCAACTATCCATGTTTAATGCGCGCAGTCCTATGAATAAAGAGAGTACATATTAAAAAATACGAAGTTGCATATTAAAATTATTAAAGAATCTGTCACATTCAATATAATAAGCAGATGCATGGCTGTAGTCTGTCATACATGGCTGCTTCAAAACAACAGCCCACGGCTGCCCAGAGAGAATGTTTCACTACTTCCTGCTGAAAGCTGGGGGCTGCCTTGCTGCTGATGTGGGTGCTGCCCATGCAAACCGGCTCCAGGAATCCAGCAAACACCAGCTGCTCAAAGAACTGGACTTACTTCAATTAGGAAAATCATCCCAATGCTGAAATTAACGCGGCCATTTCCATACGTGACCCTCTGGAGGCGAAATTTGCTGTGGAGAACAAATGCCTCCGTATAGAAACTGAGCCGCATTTTCAACACCTGGCTCGAGACTAACAAGCGGTTATCAGGCAGCTCCAGGAGAGCTCTTCAGCAAGTGTTTAAATCTGCATTCATATTTCAGTGTTTTGTTGAATCATGGCAAGGGCAGTTTGATATTAGCGTGACATGTGTAACCCTTGTGGGAACACTGAACTTATGCATATACATCCTCACCCCAGGTGTCACACCTGGCCTGCCAGCCCCGTATCTGCTGCAGCTGAGGGGACAGGAGGCACAAATACAAACTTAAGAAGTGTTTACTGTCTCCCTAGCAGCATTTTACTCCTGGTTTCCCTCTATGGAAGCCTGCAGGGAAAGTTGGCCCTTTTAATCCCATTTGGCACATTAGGCATTTATTTGGTGATGTTTTTAAAAGTTTTGAGAGATTGAAATACATTTTCTTGCAGCTGTATGACTCAGGGCGATTTCTGTTTTCACTGAAGTCATCTCAGTGCCACAATTTACATGGGAAGATGAAATCCTGTGTATGTGCCACTGAACTAGGAGAATGTGCAGAATATTCTTTGTGTTTCCCTGTTTCACTCTGATCCTTCAAAACCAGGGAGTGCTCAGTTCCCACCTGATATATTGTATCTGATTGCCAAAGATAAATTGATCTTTATCTACGAAAGGAGACCTTTTCTTCTGCTCCCGTGAAAGCATCTTTCAGGATGATGTTTAAACAATTACATATTAAAGAACCTTTGCAATATCAATAATTAAAAGTAAATAGGTCGGGGAGTTTGTTGGGTGCTTTCTGTATTTCTAGGTAGTTCCATCTCAATTCCAAACAAGTTAACTAACAATTTCTGCCTTTAATTACTTCTTTAGTCAGATTTTCTTAGCTTTCATTGCTTCACTGCTCATTTAGGTGCTTTTAAATGCTCAATATGATTGTTTTGAATCATTCTTCTGTTAAATACCAGAATTTGCACAGTTTAGTTCAGCTAGCCATCAACTCAGGAATATGCATGCATTCATTTTTTTAGGCTGGTGATCCTATCTTTCTGACAGACGACAGCCAATATTCGCAACTCACTCCAAAAGCTGTTCCAGGCCTGCCTTAAAAAGTCTGGATTTCTCCTCAGGTTTGTGGATTTCCCCCTTTCTTTTCTTTTTTTTCCTTTGAATTTGCTCTACAGGTCTTTAGCTCCAGCTAGTGGCTTACTCCAAAATGCAAATTTTGTCCAGTGCCTTAGAAGAAACGTGGAGTTTAGTTGTAATTCTTAGAGTATGCCAAAGTGTATGTTGAGAGGAAGAATTATTTAGAGGCATTAGTTCTTCCTGGCTAATTTGAGTTAACCCACAAAATATTTAAAATGTAATAAACACATTCCTTTTTCAGATTGCAGGCTCCTGTGTTATCATATTGGGCCAAATTCTGCCCTCAAGTGTAGACTTGCATAGCTCCTCTGGACTTCAAAGAGAGTGGCACGTATGTGTCTTAAAGCAAAAACCCAGATGTTTTATCAAATAAAAAGCTTTACCTCAGCTCCTACTTTGCACCCTTCTCATTGAGAGCTGGTACAAGGTGCACAAACAAAACTGGAAAGCTTTATTTTTAAGTAGGGTTTGAGATTTGCATCCACCTTAGGTGGGATTCCTTTTCTCTCAGGACTTTGTGGTGCACATGGATCTCTTCTGCCTCTGAAGTCCCTTGCTCAGCCTGGGCTGGTGACAGAGGATTCCCTTGGCAAACTGTCCCCTGGAGCAGGACAAGAAGGAGGCTTTTGGGGATTCCACTGGAAAGAGGGGTGTGTGCCCCTGCTGAAAATCTCTCTTAGGTGGATTTGTGTTAAGGTTCTGCAGATGCAGCCCTGTCCTGCCACATTTCGTGACTTTCTCAGTCACAGGCAGGGAGTGTTTGAGAGAATCTGAACGCTGGGCTGGAGGGCTGCAGGTTGTTCCCATATGAGGAGAGAAATAAGTCTTTCCAGGGACAAATGATTGTGTCTTAATTCAATTAATTCACACAACCTGCCCTAATCCTCAGAATGTAATGTTTAAATGGTAAAAACAAAAAGCAGTTTAAATTCATAGAAACTCACACGTCACTTTCTTCTCAGGTTTCAACTGGAAGTTTCATTGAAAGTGTAGATAAAATAAGTATAATTTAAAACTCTTTCCTTTCCCTCAGCCCCCACCCCAAGAAGTACATATACCCATACTCTGTGGGATAAAAGCACATGGGCAGACACAAGTCGAGCTTTGTTGTGTGGCTCTCAGCGTTGGCACCAATACAGATATGTCTGCCTTGGCAGCACTAGAGGAAACCCATTTGAATTCTACAATCCTCTTGTCTAAACTCAAAGACTCAAATGTCTGTTGTTTGTTCAAAGACTTTTATTGTTTCCATTTCATTACTTGGTGAACTGGATACTGGGACAGGTGTGTCTGCAGTCTGTTCATCTTGACTGTCCATCTAAGATACCAGATAACATGATAATGCATTCCTGGGTTTCACAAACTTTGTCACTTCTGCCATAAAACCCTGGCACCTAGTGTAAATAAATATATCTAGAATATACTGAATTCAATCCAGGTCTTTCTCCAAGGGCAGTAATCTGTTCCTGAAGGCCTAACCTTCCTCATCAGTCAGAAATTCTGCTAGTCCTACTCTATTGATTCAATCTTTTTCTGAAGGCGAGAAAAGTGCCAGATTTATGTCAACATCTCAAATGTAGCTTTTGCCACAGCTGAAGCAAACTAAATAACATCTATACTATGCAACACCATGAATACCTGTGCCCACCCTGATAGAAACACAGCTGTATCTCTGCTTTGTCTGTTAATAAATCTGTGCACAAACTCATGTAGACATACAATTTATGTGTGTGTATACGTATTTATATAAAAAAATTATGCATCTGCACACAGTCTCCCACTAGTTTTTTCGACTCCTTATCTCTCACAGATATTTTCATTTAATTCCAATATATCAGAGAGTGACAAAACAAGCAGAATTGTTAAGTGCTTCCCAAGGTTCTGTTGTCAGTGTCATACCAAGGCAAAAAAATAACATATTAGTGCTGTAATTTTCTACCAAGTGCACCAACAACACACTTGGGACACACACAGAATTCTGTTGATCCACTAGGTCAGGGACCTGAAAATATTTGAAATTGTTCTTAAGAAAAATAAAATAACCCACACTCTTTTTGAATTACTGTGGTCTTTCAAAGTCCATATAAAGTATTACGCAAGGAGACAAAGCTATTTTACCAGGCAGGCAGATATTCCAAATTACTGGTTCTTAACAAGCATGGTAATACATCAGTCAAAAGCAATAAATTTAAACTTAATGAAATCTCAATTTGCCTACAGTGCATTTCACTTTGACATTTTCTACATTGCCACGGTGCTTTGATAAAGTTTTTTAAAATGCAAAGAAAGTGTCTGTAAGGCTAAAGAGCAGACTTGGTGCCATTGTGCCCAGTGGAACATTACAGTACTTAAGTTCCATCACTATATGCCCTGTGGCAGACTAAGTCTGAGTGCTAACATAGGTTCAGTTTTCATTATCATCATGTGATTATCCATTTTACTGCATTTAACTGATAATACAACTACCAGCTCACCTTAAAAGAATTAGCTTGGAGGTTTCATTGCTTTCCAAATGGAATTCATTTGACAAACAAATGACAATTAGCCCAGTCTCCCTGTTCTGTGTCAGGATGGTTTTTGATTGAACCTAGACCAATTTACAATTTTTAAATGAGTTTAGACATTTACATTTAAAATGTCTAGAGGAAATTAGCCTTGGGACATCTAACAGCCAAAATGCTTTTTGAAGTTGATTATTATTTGATCTAGTACCCTCTACCTGTACATTTTGTTCTGACTTCAAAGTTTTGGAATGAAAATGCCACCTACACCTCAAAGCATAGGGAAAAACTTAAAAGCAGTTTTACTCATTATGTTATGCAAAGAAACCTATATTTTAATATTCGTTTAATATGGTTAGTTAGCTTTAATGACACCAGTTTGACAGTGTCATAGTTTTCGAATATAAGACATTGATTGAAGTTTCCTGTGCTTGCCGGCATTTTTTTTGTAGAACGAAAGAATATCTTTTGAAGGTGAGATTCATATGCCCCACACTGCCATTCTACCGCAGATAGAAGTGTAATCATTTACAGATGAATGCATGTTTTTGTACAGAGTTGGAAATATGTTGTCATTTCTGTATTATTCTGCGTATCAAAATCTTCATTGATTTTTGTTTTCCTGCACACTAAATCTGTCCAGCTATATTTGTGTTGATCTTAAAGCAGGAGGAACTCCTTATGAAAAAAGGATTGTCAATAATTCCATTATAAATATGCAGGCCCAGATAACACAGCCATGAAAATTGGGCTGAAATTAGGCACATGGTATCTCAGCCTTGAGGTAATTTGGATCATACTATTTTTATTTTGTGTTATTAATTTATGCAATTTTTGTAAAGTTAGAAGTCTGTACATTTGGCCACTGCAAAATTATGAGCATAAAAATAAGTGCTGTTGCTTTTCTGAGTTCTGAGTCTTGAAAGCTCCACTAAATGCCTATGGGAGCCTTACAACTTCCAGAAATAGATCTGCTTTATTTAAACAAAATCCCTATTTGCCTTGCAAGCAGTAATGATCACTTAGGAAGTATTTTTAAAAAAACATTTCGTGACTTTTTGGCATATATGAGCAGGCAATGTTGCCACAAAGTCAGGTTTTCTACTGTGGATGAGTATGATTTTCTTATAACAGTTCCTACAAACCCTGCTCAAGAGGATTTTAGGCTTCTGGGTCCTTAAAGTGTCCAAATAGAGCTGAAAGCAATTGAGATTTTGGAAGAGGCTGGGTTAGAAACCTAGGTCTGAACTGGCACTTGTGTTTTCTCATGCCATGGTTGTTTACAGAATCAAAGGAACCCAGTCTTGAGGAGTGAAACAATCTTGTATCATCATCACAGCACTATTGCCTAACTTTCAAGTAAGGCCAACTCTTGTGGGTGTCTGTGTGATCTCAGCTGGCAGTGTTCAAAAAATTCTGCTTCACTACATGCACAGAATACTGATTTTTGCCAGTCCTCAGCTAAAAATGTCTGGGCTTGACTGGGATCCATAGGTTTGGTGCTTCTGAGAGAATTGACTCAGTAGAGCTACAACTCAAGGCAGGTCTGTACAAATGTAGTGGGGGCTGTTGGTTTTAGAGGGAGCAAGATGATGATGATACCCTAATTTATCTGCTTAGATCATCCTCTCCAAAATAAGGCGATGATGGGATCACTTTCTTTGACAGTGAAGGTGAAATGTCCTTCCGCCTTGGCACAGGGAAGGATTTGGGGTAAATTCATCCCTCTTTTGTCAACTCTGGAGCTTACTGGTTTTGTGTATTCCCTCCACAAGGTGTGTAATTCTGCTTTTGCTTTGGATGTGAAGCCTAAGTGCCTCATTTAAAGTTCCAAATTTTGCTGTGAGGGCTCAGAGATTAAAAAGTGCATGAGTCTCAGACAATCTGGGTAACCAAAGATCTACTGGGGCTTGAACCTCAGTGTTCCATGAGTTATTCCTTGAAGAGGACAAAATCTTTGGCCTGAAACATTTCCTTGAGTGAAGATTCTCAGAAATGGGGAAAATGTAAAACCAGTAATGACCTGGGAAGAACCCTTGGGCAAACTGTGTTTGGCCTGCAATGATGGGGACTTGAAAATGTAAGCAAATTTCAGTCCAAAATGTATCATTACAATCAGCTCAAAGTAATGCTCTCACTGAGTCTTTCAGAAATAGTTACTAATATCTTTCTGTATCTGGTGTGCTCTAAAATATGTACAAGTGTGATAAAAACACTTCAGATGTACTTGTTGCAAAAACAAACACCCCAGGGCTGGAGGTCAGAGATGGCTTTCCTGGGAGATCTTTAACCACTAAGTTCAAAATCCGTAATTTTCTACGACTTAAAAATCAAGCCTACTTGAAAGTAGGTACGAAAATCCTCAAGTATGCAAGTGTGAGTGTCCATAAGCAAGGGTCAAAGTGCAGTGGGTGGACCGAAGCCACTGTAAAATCAGATTGACTGATCCCTCCAGTATCATCTTTTAGAAAAATACTGGCTTTGCTTTCCAACTAAGAGAACAACAGCTGGGTGTCTCACCTGGGAAATTCTTTTTCTTGTAGTACATGCAATGAATTCTCGTACATTTTAACAATTTCTTCCCACCAACTCTGAGAATTTAGATCTTGTTTTTTGTTTGGATGAAAATTTAGATGTAGGGAATGGCGTGAGTGGTGGTGCTCCTTTTCTGCAAGGTACAGGATGTAGCAACCTGAGCATGAAATGCTCAGTGTCTTCAGGGACTCCTGCTCTCATTGCTCACCCATGTGATACAGGTATTTGGAGCATGAAGGAGTGAAAGGGGGGAGAGGCTGAAGATATTTAGATCTAAACATGCTGCCGTAGAAAGAAAATGAAGTATTTTTAGAGGAGAAAAAATGGTGGAGGGCCAAAGCATGGAGCTCATTGACTTCCACGCTCAAAGGCACCTTTCTCCAACTGCCTGTATCAGCTTGACCTTATTCACCAGCACACAACTCTCAGAGAGAGGGAAAGAGCAGGACTGAATATTTCTAGAAAAGTTGGGTTTCATTTATTATTTATAAATTTCATTTTGTACATATCTTTAGGGACATTAAGAGATTAGTAGTCATGCAGTTTGTTCTGAGCATTAATGCTAATCCTTAAAGATAGGTGAAGGGTAATTTCATTAGTTTTTATAAAGGTTTGGAATAAAACTAACCATTCAGCCAACAGTTTGAAAGGAGACGTTTAGCGCTGTGCTCTCTGCTCTCCCAGCAGGCTCTGCCTCTCACAGGAACGTGTCAGCACAGACTGGCATCTCAGCAATGAGGGTACATTTCTCAGACCTTCTTTTATGTAAAATAGGTGGGTTCCTCTTTCCTAAATATGTCATATAAAATCATTGTCTCTGGCATGACATACAGTAGTTCAGGAAGGGAAGCTAATCTAGGAAATAAAGGGATACAGACTATTGATGCCAAAATCAGCAATTACATTGTATGAGATCTCATGAATAATTCCTGAGCTGTGATTTAACATTAATCTGAGTGTTTAGTACAAAGCTGGGCCGACACCAATAAAATGCTGACTGATTTGTTTTAAAATAGTGCTCCTTCAGGCTTCACTACACTGCTTTGAAATGAATGCTTTTAGGTAATACCTCAACCTTGCCTCTGTAAAGCACAGGCAGATGTACCCACATGACTGCAAGCTCAAACTTTACTATTATATTTTTCCCCTTAATTTTGGGCTGAAACCTTTTTTCCAAGTGCAATATTTAATGCTAGCCATGATTTAGTTAAGTGGACTTCATAACACAGAGCTTTTCCTCCCAGGAAAATCTAATCAACACAAGACCCCTTAGTACTGGGTGGTGATATTTGCTACCTGTGTATGATTCAGGTGCAAAGAGGAGGAGGCCATGTGTGGTGAAGCAAGCAGGAGATTAGCAACCAAACCTCAGGAGAGTTTGGTCTGCTGCACTTGCTTCTGCATCAGTAAATAATGCCTCTTTTCAACGAACATCAAAGGACAGTAAAGAACAGGTGAGTGCAACAGTGGTGACCATCTCAGGGCACAGCATCCACGGGTTCTGGAGCACCTCTACCCATGCCCAGGGAATACTGGAAGCATCCCCATCTCATTCACAGCTTCTGGCTCTGTAATAATGGCTTTGCCACTCAATAATGGTAAAACACTAACTGAATCTGCTCATTTCATCCATGAGCATTGCATGTCTACTCAATAGAAACCCTCAGCCTGGGGTGCTCACACAAACTGCCTGTGTGCTCTTTTGGGGAGAGGTTGTTTATTTGTTTTTCCCAAAAAAAAATCTCCAAGCAAGGCAATGATGTCTGTGATCTGACTTCTCTTTCAGTTCTGCTCTCTGAGGAGCATTTCAACTCATGGATCTGCTCAGTGCAGAGATCCTGAATCACCAAATCAGCACAGTGAATGCAGTGGAACTGGACAATAACAAGAGGGGCTGCAGTCTCCTAAGCTCAAAAGGTGAATTTTTTACAAATGCTCTAATGAATGCTCTCACATTGCAATGTCTCATGACATCTGGCACTTAAAATACAACCCAGTGTCAATGGTAAACCAACTTTGGCTTGACTGGACCACAAAAATGTGAAGCTCTTCACAAAGAAGGGAATTTCCAACTAAAATGCACTTACCAGCACTGTGCACCAGCAGGTGTTGGTGGATTGTCTACTTTTCCTTCTGATTCTAATTCTGATTTATGCTCAAGCATAAATAACAGTAAGGAATAAGATCTTTGTCTGAATGTCTTGTTTCTTCTTTATGTATTTGTTTATAAAACTGCCTGGACATGACCAAGTACCCTGGAACTGACAGTGTGTGGAAGTATTAATTCAGTCTCCCCATTCCTAATATCAATATTTACACACCATGCACAGCAGTTTGCATTTCTATTGATATACAAACCTATTCTGTCTTGGCTGATCACCACAGCAGGAGGAAAGGACAATAAAATAAAACAGGAATATAAAACAATCTTCTAGCTGAACAGACAAGAGACTGAGGAGCTCTAAATGGGGTGGGAGACCCCATTTCCACTTAGTAGCTGTTGATTAAGAAGGAGTGTGAGGGAGGTGAAAGGTAATTCCACGAGCTGGTATCCTGTCTGGGAGAACATTTGCTGCCCTTCACCCTCAGAGTTCGTTCACTGTCCCATGCTGTCTGCACAGGAATTACGGACTAACAGCTGAGGAGGATAAAGCTGCATCCCCAAAAAGAGATGGATTTCTTGCTTTGCTTCTTTGGAGCTTTGTTTCCAGTTTTGCAACCCGGCAGCATTCCTGCCTTTTTGGGACTTACCCAGGGCTGAGGGGGGTGCTGAGGTGAGCTGACAGGCACAGTGTGCTCCGTGCACATCCATGTCCAGCTGGCCTGACTTGCTCTGAGGGCCTCCTGCCCAGGAGCTGCTTCAGGGCTCTCAGCATATGATGTCCACCAAGCTGAATGTTCCAACATCAGAGAGGAATCTCCTCGGGGGCACTTGCCCGTATTTTTTATTGGCAAATGAGAGCTTGGAGAAGATAACTTCGCGGTGGGCACATCCATGATACAGAAGGGTTTGAAAAATAATTGCTCCTTTTGGGAAAAATCTAACTATAGGTCACAGGCTGGAGTTCACAGGGATTTTTAAGGTCTTTTCAGAGCTGTTTGAAGGATTTGCTCTCAAGATCCTGCTCTTTCTTATATAAATCTTTGTTACTATTATTATTTTCCCCATTCTTGACTCATGATATAAAGCAGCCTCAGGACTGATTCAACTTTTTTATCTCTTGATAAAATCCCCATGGAGTTACGTTACATTAGAAGTGTCATAATAAAGAATATCCCAAATATATCACTTATTAGCAGTGGCATGCCCTGGC
This sequence comes from Rhagologus leucostigma, assembly GCA_013397725.1. Lineage (NCBI taxonomy): Eukaryota > Metazoa > Chordata > Aves > Passeriformes > Rhagologus > Rhagologus leucostigma. Next base: position 2,068,668 of record VZTD01005736.1, read on the forward strand.
ATTTGGGAATATCCCAGTACTAAATAATTATACCGTGTGATCCTCACAGATATGCAAGGACAAGCTGCCTGATCCAGGGGAGGAAGGAGAAAAACATACAGTTGTCAATACTTAGAATTGAAACTCTTTATACGTTTAAAGTGTGTAGTTGAAATATAGGTAGTTGAGTAAATGCCGTGACTGTTACCCAGGGAAAAGTTTAGCCATTAAAATTAATGAAAAAATGTATGTTTGTAGTTTGCAAAATGAAAGAATATATGGTGTTAGAAGAGGTTTTATCTTCTGTATATTTTTTTAAAATGTAATAAATACAAAGCAAATAGCATTGGTTTATCCAAGGGAATATTGAAATCCATTAGGAATGTACTTGGAGTAATCTGATTCAACAAGTCAGTATATTTCTCTCAAAAACATAATATCGGCACTACATTGTGCAAGATGAAGGTTAGATTACATTTCTTGCCAGTGCAATAATTCCCACATCATAAATTCTGATGAAATTATATCAATATATAAAGCAAATGGATGTCTGACCCACCATGGTTCTCTGGTTCTCAGACGTAGAAGCTGACATACAAGTAAATCCCCAGCTGCTTTGTGCAATACCATTACAAGTGTGCCATTCCTGGGAACTGTTATTAGCTGTCCTGACCAGAAGCGGCTGCGGGAGCTTGTGGTTTCTGCTCTGAATATTAAACTTTGGCACACAAGAGTCCTTATTGTGGGGAGCACTTGGAAATGGTAATACTAAATTGCTTTATATTTGCAGGATTTGATTGCCTCAGATGATACAGGTCTAGATGGTGGCCCTCTAGTACTGCTTGTATTTCCAGGTTGTAAGTCGTTTCTTTGACAGGATATCTGCCATAACCTGTTCTCAGTTTCTGTAGTAGCCTTCTTTATATTACACCTGGCAACTGGTTTTCTGGACTGTGTACCTTTTCCATAACTTTCAAGAATAAAGGCAAAATTAAGCTTTTAAATATATCCTAATTTTTACATCAAGTGTTGGTGAATATGTGAAACTGCAGGGTAGAGATTTGGAAAGAATGAATGCTATTTTCCCAGTAATCTTCAATTTTAATAGCCATGCTATGATCAAGCTCCAGGATTAATGACTGAACTTGAGGGACCCTGTAAATGGCCAAAAATATTTAGGTAAAACAAACCAAACATACTGAGCGCTGCTCTTGACATATAAAGCCTTTTAGAAGAATAAAAACTTAGAGTGGATCTTCCAGGTCAGCTTGGGGTAAAAAGTTTGGACAGTGTTTGAAGTCTGTGACAGAAAGAGTTGAGTTCATTTAGGACAGTGTGTTAAAGCAGCATAACAATTTTCTCAGAAATAGGAAAATTATTAGAGTTATGCTTCTCTGATACTTGAAGAAAAGTGATGTTAAATTGGAAAAAATAGTCAAAAAAGAATTATTGTTCATGATATTGCAGTTAAAATATGGACTATAAACTATTAAATACAATTTCACAGTGTTTAATCATTGTTAGTGCAGAGTCTTGGATAACTCTTTGCTTTCTCGTTATGCCTTTGTGAGATTAAGACCTCAATGATGTTTAACCCACTATCATATTAAAATGCCTCAATAGGTCTTTAAGAATATATACAAGATTTTGAAGCTTCACGAGTTTGTTTTTGGTTTGTTTTTTTTTAAATGTTTCTCATTAACCTGCCATTTCAGACAATTTCAGGAAGCTCATGAATACCAAATTCGCAACTATATCCTGAAAATAAGACAGAAATATCCTGATTTCTTTCCAGGAAGTCACAGTAGCAATGATATAATAGTTAAACAGAAAGGTATTTAGGTACACAATAATCAAGTAATGTGAAACACAAAGGTTTTAATGACATTTACAAAATTATTTCTTTCTCCAAACATCTTCCGGGAAAATGGAGGGGATTTTTTCAATGAAAAAATGCTTCAAAGAATACTTTTCCTTTCCAATAATTGTGTATGAAATTCAGAAAATATTTTAAAATTATAAACAGAGCTTTTAAACAAGAAAAACTCCAGGTGTTCTTTAAGAATTAAACCAAAATTTCCTTTAAGGAGAAAACATACTATTGTCAAAATTAAAATTTGAACAAAATCAAACATTGATCAGCCCTCTGAAATAGAGCATTGGTGTTCTCTAACTGGAAATAATAATTTACTTTCAAAGAAAGATTTAAATTTGAAATACACATTCAAATGCAGACACAGTAGGAATCTGACTCATCAGAGATTTAGCTGTGTGCTGATTCTGTGATGGAAAAAGTGAAGGGAGGAAAATCATTCATCCACACACCCCATAATTCAGCACACAAACCCCAGTACACTCTTCCCAAATCTCAGCAAAGATTTAACAGTGAAATACTGCAGCAAGGTCTCATGTTACCAGGATTTATTGTTTTCCAAAATACACTACGGAGCATTGACTAGAATGCCAAGAAGTTCAATTAGAAATAAGAGAAAGAAAAGTACACCTGTTGGTTTTGAGGGAAAGCATATTTGGGGATTCAGTTGGCTTTTCAGTGTGCTTATGTCTTGGGGAATTCTGAATTTCCTCTCTGCTCTTTAATAGGTAATGTTGACCCAAGACAAGTTAATGTTATATTGATATCAGAAAGCTGGAGCTGGTGCTGATTTTGACAAGGTGATAAAGGGCTCGCTGAGCACAAGTGGTATGTGGAGGGGGCAGCTTTCTCCTGAGCCCGGGCTGTGCTGTCTGTGTGCTACATCTGGGAGGAATATCTCAGTATGTCACCTAGTTCTTTTCACAAAGTAATATGTGCCTGATGGCGCAGCCTTTGCTGGTGTAAATCTGCTCACAGGCCCAGTGCAGGGCCGTTCAGCCAGTAAATGCTGTTTGCCTGAACCCCAGCAGTGGCCAGCGAGGGCACTTTGCACCACAGTTCCATGCTGAAGCTCATTCCTGTACAGCAGGTCAGGATTTGGCCCAGGGCTAATACCAGCATCGCTCTGGAATCCGACAATGCAGGACTGTGAGGGGCACAGACAGGAGAATCCTCTGTGCCTAAAGCCAGGGCACTCTCCTCATCCCAATTCCAAAACACTGCATCAATCAGGATATTGCCTACCTGCCTTTCAGGTGCCCAGCACAAAACTCCCTGCTGGAATGGGCACTCCGGGCAAGCCCAGCGCTTGACTGACAGAGTCAATCGATCAGCAAGGTTGCATCTGGCCCTCACTTTTATTTGGGAGAAAGCTGGGATTTGCCTGTGTCATCCACCTGAGGATTTACACGCTGCAGCATCACTAACAGCTGTAAATAGAGACACAAATTTTCTTACAGTATGAACATCATCTTGCATCATGTGAGATGTGAATACCATGCTATATTAGACGAAGATTGCCTCGTTCATGAAAGAGGAAGGGGCTGTGGCAGTGCAGAGCTAAAATTACTTGTGGCAATTTCTTATCCAAATTGACATTTTCCCTAGACTCCATAACCCGTTGCTTATTCCATCACTGCTGAAGATGTTAACTGCACAGCATAACAGCCTTATATAAATGCTGCTTATTTTCCAAAAGCTGAGCACACAATGAACAATGTGCAGGGGTAGTGAGGGTGGCTTCACTTCTGCAGAAAATTTGCTGAATCAATTTCTGCTGAGACAGATTTATGCATATGGCTGGTATATCAATTTATTTTGGACCGTTTCTGGATTCACACGGCAATTGTAAGAGATGCAGAGAAAGAATCTAGGTTATCTCAACAGTCAGGAATAATAACTCTGGATGTGATATTACAGCTAAATGTTGCTGCAGCAGCTCCCTCTTTTTTTAGCAACTGTCCCCAAAGTTTTGCATCCTTAAGGAGGATGTGGGCTTCAAATAGGACGAATAAACAATATATGTAGCTCCCTTACACATTTATTTGTGACCTTTGAATCAGTCACTGGTGAGAAATCCCATGCCATTTGGCCAGGAAGCATGGGACAATGCATGGAATTTTAAATTTTTTAGAAACTTGGGAAAACATAAATTATATCCTCAAGGAAAACCAAAGTAAAAAGGGACAGGGACTGTGCTGCTGTAAAAAAAAAAAAAAAAGAAAAACAGGCTTAAATCCTTTTGGAGTTGGTAACCAGTTTCAAACAGTCTCTTGTTACCTGTTTGTTAATCTGAAAACCAGAACTAGAATCTATCCTAAAACCAGTTCAGGATTTTGCTAACTGGAGGCTTCTCGCAGGACCTGATTTTCAGAGAGACGGATCCAGCATTTCTCTGTCTCCTCAACACTCTCAAATCAGTAATCACTGACCAGAAAAGGCTGTTTATATGTTTATACCCTTTTCTGGAGCTACTCAGATAAAAGACTGCCTTTATATTGAAGGTATCTTTCCACACAGATGCACATGCCAGGAAATAAAATATACCGCTAAAAAGCCTCCTGCCTAGGACTCTATCCTGGTATTTCTGTTCATCACCAGTCGTAGCTGTGGTGAGTTGTCGCTAGGTAAGCTTGGAAAGCCTGCACTGCCTGTGGCTTATTTTGTGATACATTTTTTAAAATGCACAAGACGATGTTTTTCCAGAGACCCTGGCAGTTTAGAAGAGTGGCAAATTTTGTCCTTTACATCCGTTTAAGTGGAAATAAAAAATGGTCTTGGTTCACAACAAATAGAGGGCATGAAAATATTCCCGTAATGCAGGACTTGCAGCAATCTAATAACAAACCTGTGGAAGATGTTAATATTGCAGGAATTTAATTCTGTTTATCCGGGACAGAATACGCATTAATTGCCTATTTAATCATGTTTATAATTAAACTCGTTATAACAATGATTCACGCATCAGCTTCTCTAATTACACAGGCAGGACAGTATTATTTCCTCCTTACTGTTCTCTCATTTAGGCTGGAGATTCCTGGTGTCACCTACAGGCTGATTCTTCCTATGAACGGGTGAGTATGGATGGGGGAAAGCTGTTCTCCAGGAGAGACGCTCTGCTACAACTGCTCCATTTGTTTGCTTATTTGATTGGACTATTGGCTTATTGAAAAAAATATAGTTCTTGTATTTAGCATTCCTGTTCCTTTAAAGCTTCCAGCCTGATGTGAAATACCTGCAAAGTGAGGAGGTGTTTGGCCGTGCAGCCCTCCAGGCATCAGCACAGCTCCAGCCAGGTGTCACTGCGTGTGACACAGCTCCTGACCTCGAGCCTGACCCTCACGCTGTGTGCAGAGTGATTGCTTTGGGATTCAGACCATGGAAAGGGACAGGTGCTGGGGACTGAGGATGTCTGAGCTTTACCAGTGACCTCTGCAGAGACCAAGGTGAGGTTTTGGCACGGGAGCTCGGAGCGGTGTCATGTTGGTGGAAGGCGCTTCTTGGCAAAGTGTCTGCAGCTCAGCACTGGGGGGACTGGGGACCCAGGAGGGTCCAACACAGTGTTTTTTTCTTGTTAGATAGAATTACATGATTCATATCAACTAAGAGCATTTGGTCTTATTCCAGCTCCACTTTCAAGCATTTTGCAAATGAGTTCAGCATCATTATCCCCAATTTGCAAACCAGGAGGTTGAGGGTGAGACAGCAAATACACCTAGTCCAGAGTCAGACAATGGGAGGACATTGAAAGCTGATTCTCTGAGATCCACCAGGTCCATTATTCACTGAACAGCCCACTTAAAGCAAGATTATCTTTATTTTTTTTAGTTTTCATTTTTAAGCAGATAAAATAGTAAAGAACTGGGCAGTGCAGTGTGGCTCATTCTTTCACTGAGCACACGAGGCTCAGTTCTTGCGAGAGACAAGTTAAAATATCTGGGGACATATATGCATGTATATATATGGCTACAGATACATAATTAGTTCCTTCTCCTCAATACTACTTGCATATCATTGTTAAAGTAAGACGATAAACTAGGAAACCATATTTTCAGCAGCCTAACAGCACTGTCATAAAAATTCACAGCAGGCTGAAAATATCTCAGCTCAGGAGCTAATTACTTTAAAACATTTTCTTTTTCTGGAAAAATCTTGTTTTCCCCTTGAGGCAGCGAGTTAGAAAGTATATCCTTGTTTAAGTCTCCAAGCCCCCCTTCCCTCATCTGCTGTAACTGAAAAACAGCTCTGTTATTTAGTTAAAACAATTGCAGACAAATTGAATCTGTAATGAGGATCAATTACTATTGGTATCTTGGAATGTTTTTACATAATTAAGTTCTAGACTTTCCCAAGCAGGTCTGGCTGCATAGGAATTAGAGATGAGCATTTGAGTCATCACACGAGGCTGCTACAGTGCAGTGCAAAACCTGGAGCACTGGAAAAGCTCTGGGGGCTTTTTTTACTCCTCTGACTTATAGAAGTGCTCCAACTCTCTCCTGAAGATCTAGACCCTTGTTTGGATGAGTCTATCAATCAATGCTCAAAAATGTTTCAATCTAGAAAAGGGACTTTTGTAGTTTAGGTCTTGCAGGAGAGTGGTTGCACAGCTTCAAACTCAGCAAGGTCATGAATGAAACTTTCATAGTGAGACTGTGAGATGCCTGTACCCATGTAATGCCATTGCAGCTTTTCATTGCTTCATCAGACGTGCAGCTAGGTGGGAACCCACTTCAATTCTCCTTACCCAGCCGTTCAAAGTTGCTTTCTCTCTGTGTTTGAATACAAGAAGACCATTTTTGTGGGCTGACTTCCAGTGGGCTGGTGCTCCCTGACCTCAGCAAATGATCAGCACACTCTTTTAGAAAGTCTTCCCTAGAACAAAAGTCAGGGTTGATTGCTCGTTCAGGAAATTAACTCCCTTTTCAGCATGCTGCAAGAAAAATGCTCAAAGATCAGAGAAGCAGGAAGCAGCCTAATAGCATTTTAAAAATCCTTCTCTCCTCTGAAACGGTGGTACCAGCTGAACACAGTCACACACTCTGTATTTGTTGGGACCAAGTTACTGTTTGTCTTGCATTTGGCCCAGGAAACTCTCAGAGCATCATGCCTGTTCTGCTATCTAGTGGCTATTCTCAAAAATACATCCAGTGTCTGAAAAAAAATTAATCCTGCTTTTCCTCCCCTCCTCCTTTATCGTATAACTTGTTCAATTATATTGTCTTTTCTTGTCTCAATTCCTATCTACAGTTATACCTCCCCAAAGCAGCTATTGTATAACCTGTGGGTCTTGGATTAAGTTCAGTAGTCTAGTTGACCCTCCTCCTGACCTTCACTTAATTAAATACAGGATTAAGCCCAAGACGTTTGCAACTCAAATCTCAGGTTGAAGCAGAGGGAGTTCAGAGCGCTGGCAATGAACTCTCTGATGTTCATGAATGAGCTCACCTGGCCTTGTAAAACCACAGAAAGTGCCTGTTGCTTTGAAAGGGCAGCTGGTTTTAACCCTTTCGTGGTGAACCTCTCGCTGCCTGCAAATGGAGCCGTGTGAGAGAAGTGGGAGAATGGGAGAGGTGCTGTTGAACAGCACGGGGTTCAGACAGAGGCAGCTGCCTCGCCTGAATCCTGGTAAAAATGGGAAAGACAAAGTCTCACCAACCGTTTTGGGAGAAGTTCAGTGTCAGAGAGGCTATGAAGGGCTCTGAGTGCTACCCCAGTGACCTGAGGAGGTTTTCAATAGTGTTACTCAGCTCATTGTTTTCCTCCTCCAGTTTTCTGATGCCAGGTCTCGGGATCAGCCCCAGCAGATTATCAGCATTTCTTTGAAGCTCACATGGGAGCGTGGATTATCTTTTTTGCCGTCAGAAACACAGACTAGTTAAAGCTAAAATAAGTCATAAATCAGCAAAAGAGGGCACCTAATTACGAAAATGAAGTATATATAAAACAATTCTCTCTCCTGTAAGCACAAGAATGAGTATTCTTTTTTCAAAAAAATAATTAACAGTTATTTTTTTTAACCCTGGAAAGAGAGCATTCCTATTTAACTGAAATAAAACAGAATAAGAGCCTTGGGTATGCTGGGAATCCCTGCATTCGTTTCTGAACCACACACCATCCTGTGACATCTCTGAGGGCATTAGGATGCAAGGAGTTGCCCAGGCTAGAGCCGTGGGTGCTGGGACACATGTTGGTTTCCTAGAGCAGTTGTGCACATATTTCCCAAAGCTTTCTTCCAGAACCCAAGTTATCAGCATCAGTAGCTTCTCCTGTATTCATGTATTAAAGGGAAGAGACACAACCCCATGCTGGGCCAAATCTGCAGATAGTGTAAATCAAAGGAGAAAATGGATCGAACCTGATTTCCACCTGGAGCATTTGAAAACTGCCTGTTAAATTTTACAGAGCAAATCTAAAAAACCTCACACTTAACGAGGATAATGCGGATGTTACATTCTGTACATTTCCCATCATGTCTGGCCATAAATGGGAATTTTGAGAAAGAACACCCCATTATTACTGTTAAGGGACCTTTTTGGTAGTAGGCTGTATAGAAATTAATGGAGCTTTTAAGTGCCTGCAGGAAATCCTGCTGTGTTCCAATAGTCAGAGCGTGAGGATGAAATCTGGAATCAGTCAGGAGACAAGGTCCCAGAGTGCAAAAACTTCTGTTTTAAGCAAGTGGGTAATTCTTACTGAAAATTGAATTTGTACTTAAAAATTTTACACATTGAATGACAAAACATCTCTCTCTTTGCTAGCCCAAACAGAAATAAAGGGAAAAAGACTGAAAAAAACCCAACAGTTATTGGATAGAAGTGTGTTTAGTTTGCATCCTCCAATACCTGGCTGCAGATCCATTTTTTTCCCAGTGTGAGACAAACACTGAGCTTGTAAATTACAGATTCCCTGAAAAATTGTTCAGTGTTTTTCTGTGTATCAGGCTACAATCTCTTCACCGTGAACCAAACCCAGCAGGCACAAGGCACCAGGCATCAGCAGCACCTCTGAAGAGACTCAATGAACGCACCAGCCAGTGAAAGAACAATTCCAAACACATTATTCAGGGTGTCTTGTATCATCTCTATAACGTATATTGACATTTTCTTGCTGCTGTCTGCTTTGCAAATGTCATGTCACACAGGATAAAATGAAGAGCAGTACCAGGAAAACCACATAATCTGACTGGGTCAGGGACTGAGCTCCTGGGAAACCCACAGGAGAACTCTCAGCCTGAACTTTGCCAGGTAATCAGCATTCAGGTACTTCAGGCTTTTAAATCCATGGCATTAGTTGAAGAGCATTTGTCTAAGATGTCCGTTACTGGTGACAAAGAGTTTGTTTGTTTTTAAAATCTGCTTTAAATCTAATGGGCTACCGAATCTGCCCAAACTCCATTTGACGGTATTATTTTTCCAGATTAAATTTTTTTAAGAACAAAGGAGCTTGACACCCCATACAATGTGGAATAAAAACTTTGAAAATGAATAAAAAGCAACCCCGTGACTAATACATTCACTATGTGAAGGAGCAATGGCTTAGTGGATCTGCTATTTCATAGGCAAAAATGCAGAGATTGCCTCTTTTGTCAGTTCATAGATAAAATCCTATTCTTTGTAATCCCTGAAGAAACAAATCAAATAAGCTCTGGCTGAGCTAACCATTTTCAATCCATCAAAGCAATCAAATTCTGTTTACCTGAATCAGAATGATTTCTAAAATGTTATTAAAAAGTAAAATGGAGTTTAACTATTCCAAAAAACTGAAAATGATGTGCAAACACAAAAGGGATAAGATTTCAGTAATTATGTAGACACAAAGTCGGTGCCATCATTTGTACCACAATACAATGTAGCTATGGCATATAAAGATAAAGCTTCCTTTGTCTAACATTACTGCTGCAAGTGATGCATAAACATAATTAATGTAAGAAGTCTTCAAAGGGGCGAATATTCATTTAGTCAGTTAGTTTTATTGCTCTTTCAGGCAAACAAAAGTTTTATAATTTTTATAATTTAATAAACCAATTAACTGATTATATATTTCACCCAAAATATTTGTATATCACACATTACTATCATTTCACCAACTGCCATGGTTTTTCACACAACAGAGCCAGCGTGTGGTGCTACAGTTAAAGCATCGCATTTAATGTTCACTTGCTTTGCCCATTTTTCTGGAATGAATGCCATGAGAGGCTTCTGCCCAGCTAGATTCCCTAAATTCAGCATCAGGCTTCATCCAAACCCCATCCTGTAGCACCTCTGAAATTAAATCATTATGTTGGTCCTCTGTCATGATCCTTGAACTGATCTACATGAAAAATAATTTTATTGTTTGGCTTTTATTTCATATATATATTTAGGAGAGTTCATAGTTAGATTTTGCCTTCGGTCTACAATTCAAAAATAGCTTTGCTTCTGTAGTTGCTGAGGTCTAACAGAGACTGTGACATCTGCCATTGCACTTCTGTGCTCTGTCAAAATACAGTCCTAAATTTGTCAAAGCTATGACACAAAAATTATGTCCTTGTTCAGTGTGGAACACAACCTCATCTGATAGTTATTCCATTGCATAATGAGAGGCAGCATATGCCAGTGGTTAGCATGAGACTGAAAGTGGGAACTCGGCCATCTGTTTCCAGCAAAAACAGTGCCTGCATGTTTCTGGGAAAATTTCATCCCTCCTGTGCCTCAGTTTCTCAAGCAAAATTATGGATAAATTGTTCTGCACTTTCTTAAAGCATGAGAGCCATTCATACTGCACTGACATGGCCAACAAGGAGCAGAAAGGGCTTGTGCACTAAGTTATGTTTGACCAAAGCATATTCTGTCTCATGATACAGCCCTACTCAGCTCCATGGAATGCTGGAGCCAATGGATGACCATCCAAGGAAGTTCAGTGGGCAAAATATTCAGGCAGTGAAACTGTCTTAGAGGTGATAATTTAATCCCTCCTTCTGGGCTTTGAAAACCAGCGATGAATTTTACTTCAGAAACTTCTATTTTGTGAAGAAATACAATTCCTAGAAACTTTGGAATCTGCAGGGCCTCCCTAGGCCCTCCCTGTGTGAGTCAGAACCCATCACTGCCTGTTTCTTCTCAAACCTTCGTTGTGTTTCAGTATGTCTGGAGGAATCAAGAAGCACTTAATCCAGCTGCACATTTTTTTCAATCCTCTTGTTGAGTGTGTGTGTAATTTTTTTAAGATAAAATTAGTATTTCTGCAATTATTGGCAGTAAGAGCACAAAATTATTGTACCCACAAAAAAAAACCCCAAAAACCACAACACCCTCCCCCTCCCCCAAGTCTTGATACTTTGTCTTAGCAACTGGTAGTTTAACTTTTACATTTCGCTTTCCCGTGCAGCAAGGTGCTCAGCTGCACTGATAAATTTTAAGTAATGAGGAATACACCAGAAGGTGCAGTGCTGTCCCTCTCATGTACACATGCACAACCACACACACACACACACACACACACACAGAATACTCAGAACATTAAAGAAAGCTGTTAAGCTAATCTGGTGCATCTAAATGGGCAATATATATTGAATCCATGCTCCATTGATCATAATTATTGCGGTGCCCTTTATCAAGTAACCATCTTAAACCATTATTTAGAGATCATTTTGCTTTCCATTACTGTCACTATATTGCAGAATTTGCTAGGAATTGGTGGCTGTGTGATAGAGGGGTGTGCAGCTGTATTAGTCTGGAATCTGGTCCTGTTATCCAACATTTCAAAAATGAGAGACTTAGTGCCGTATTCACACAACTTTCGGGCAGCCTTTAACTTCATTCTGGAGTGACGAGTCACTCACATAAGCTTTGTTTGGCACGTAACTCCTTCCCATCTCAAATCCTTTGCATATTTCCCTTAAAATTAATTTGTCTTTTTTATGAAAGTACAGCCTGTATGTACTGAAAAGCATTTCTGCTCTTGATGTACCCAAGAGTTACTAAATGGCTGCACTACTGCTCTGTGTGTTTGAAATTATTTATGAGCCTCCACGAAATCATTATTGCTCTTTAGACTATGTGAAAGAGGGAAAGAGCAGTATTTTATTCTCAGCTGGCCCTCTCAAACTGTGTGTCACACAAACAATAACATAATTGCACTAAAGTCGGTCTGGGAACATCTGAAGCTAAATTCAAAGTACGGTATTTTCACAAGTACTCAGAAAACACCTGGCTTGTTTGCCTTGTAAGAAGATTAGAGGAACACAGTGAGAAAGAGGAAAACATGGTTCTTAATGAGACCAGCATCATTTTAGACTGAATCCCTATCCCAAGCCTCTCAAAGTAATGCACCTGGCATGTGCTGCATGCTGTGATATTAATAGATGTATCAGGAACACAGGTGTCTAAGCTGATATTTGCCAGTTTAACCAGGTGGTAAGGAGATTTTAATGTCTCACAAAAGTAAGAGGATGGAAAAACAGAAGTTTCAGACACTCATCATCAGTGTTAGACTATGAAATGGTACTAAACATGTTGGATATAACTAAATCAGCATTAATCTTCTGACTTACAGCTAGGTACGCAGCATATTAAGAGATCAGTTCAAGTCTTGATCAGAGTTTGTCCCAGGCCTTAACACTGAAGTGTGGAAGCCCTTATGTGGAGGCTGGATACTCAGGAGCCCTTTTTATATCACAATCCAAGCGACCTCTGGAAAAAATTATGTAACCTTTCAAAGCTTTTTTTTTTCTATCTGTAAAATGAAGATAATAACCCTTCCTAATCTCAGGACTTATGAGACTTTAATTGATTATTAGCATTTGTATAATCATTTTGAGCTCCAGAGGATGTATATGCAGTGCATATGTAATGTAACAGGTAAACATCCTGCTCAGCCGTGGGGACAGACATCAAATCTTATCTCACTGGGGCTTAAGGTCAAAGGCAGAGAGAAGACACCTGAACCTGATAAGGACTTAAGTGTTACAGGAGAACTACTTATGTTCTGAAGAAGTCACCTCTATCACTTTCTTCTTGCCTCTAATCTGCTCTCAGATGCTGTGTCTGCTACTATCAGGCTATGATCTCTCTCTTTCTCCATGCCTGAGGAAGAGCATATTGACTAAACTGCATAGGCAAGCCAGGGGGGAAAAGGCTTAGTGCCCTCAGACAGCAGCAGCTATGAGTTTGCTTACTTATTGTCTCTGCAAAACCTCTTCCAGCCTCCTTAGCCCATTAATAGCCCAGTCACTGCTGGAGGAAAGAGAAGAAATGAAATGAGATTTATTTGACTGACCAAACTCTAATACTGCTCAGAGAGCAGGTAAGCTGTTTCAGTGTTCAGACCACTCGTAAATATAGACGTGCAACCAAATTTCTGATATAATTTCAAAGCTTTGTTGCTCTGCAGCCATCCTGGGTGTACTTTACACAGTAATGGCATAACAGTGAGCAGGACAAAGTACCTTTTGTTTGTACGAGGTTCTAACAGAGGTATTTGGGTGCTAACACAAGTATTTGCAGGGTGGGGTGCTCTATAACTGACATCTTGAGATCTGAAATATTTTTCCAGTTACTCTGGCTGTGGAAGTCAGTAAAGCAACCCCTAAGGATCTATGAAAGAGAAACTGTGAGGTCTAGGATCAGATGTGATTGATGGTTTAAGTCAAGTAGAACAGAGTCCATGTCAATTCAGGTCTCACATACATTTGATCACTGCTTTCGTGTACTTTATTTTTAACTCCATCTGAAGCTGTCTGTAAATATTTCCCAGCTGCGTTAGAGTGGGAACTACCACCCACTCATTGTGACTGTACAGAGGAAAGTGAATATGGACCATTCAGAACGAACCGTAACCCGTGTGAGATGTAGTTAAACAAAGGTCACAGTCTCCTGAAGAAGTCTAAAGGCCAGTGTTCACAGGCGTACAAGAGTAGCTTTGACAGACCATTGGTCTCCTCTGTTACACTGCCCAGCTTGCAGAGCTTTTATCACAGGACTTTGCAGTTGTTGTCAGGTTCAGTGCCCTCCACAATAATTCTTCCACAGGGACTGTGTCTGCAGCGTCTCTGTCTCTTTAGAGCAAAATGTATGGTATGTAAATATGACTTCCCTCCAGATGGGGCATGAGTTACCATCAGTAACTTTCTCCCGAAAACTCTGCTGACAGAATATGATTAAGAGAGTTGTTTTGTACAAACCGTCATTTTTCCCCACCATAATGGTGATCAGGAGTGCCACGACAATTAGCCAGGAAAGACCATTAATTAATATAAGGACTCCTGTAAGGGAGTGTGCTTCGTTATGCAGCACAGTGCTACATTCAACGATTTGTACCTCCCTAGGTTAGGCTAAGCCCTGCTAATTTCCATTTTCTTCAGGATGTTACATAGTGTAGTTCCCAGTTCTGGAGTTCAAACCCTTTCTTGTTAATTTGAACTTAATTGTCTTTATTTGTTTGCCTTTCTTCTTCCATCTTTTAGAAAGGAAGTGTTCTTCAAAATACCAAGGAGACAGAAAAAGCAAACCTGGCTCTGCCCTGCTGTGAATCTGCAGCCCTGTTTATTGGTTCTTTACCAGCTCAAGACATTCCAAGACACTCTGTAAACTGATTTGCAGGCAAAACTACTCTGTCTTTGCCAATGTTGCCTGTTTTAAGCAGTCTTTGGAGACCTTACTCATGGTCACATCCAGGTACCCTGTGCCTATAAAAGCATCACACCTCTAAACATATAATATAAAGTTGTTTGTGAACAAACAACTCAACTCCTTAGCTACCCTACAAAAAGTAGAAAAATCAGAGCATTTATGCAGTAGGGTGGGGGGAATCTGAAGATCATGTTGACCTTGCAAATATGACTGGAAAAGTACCCTGGATGCTGAGCAGCCAATCTTCACTGTGTTTCTTTAAACTTCCTTGAGGTTAACAATAAAATTCAAATTAAGGTCTTTTTTCTTCCCCAGGATTGGTGTTTTCAGATTGCTGCTTATCAGGTTACATCAACCCCTGTCTGCCATGCCACGCAGCAGATTCTACAAGGTGTAGTGTTGATGGACAGGAACAGCCCCTTGAGGCTGAGCTCATGTGAGTCATTAGAGAAAGATTTATTTCTCCTTCACCTAACAACAAAGGAGGCTTCCCACATGTGATTTTAAAAGTGTTTACATTGAATGTATTGACTAAGTTTGATTAAGTAATTGAAGTCGCATAATTAATACCATTAAGAAAGATTAATGATTTCTTGAACAGATAAAAAAAATTATGTCTTCTGAAATAAAGCTACATAGGTAAGTTAAAAATAAAAGAATGCAGTCAGTATCACAGGTAAAGCAAAGCAAAAATGCCAAAGTGACTATATACTTCCCAGCAAATACATAGCTTGTATTTTTAAATTTTTCTCCAAAGCTAAGCTGTTTCTTCTTGTCAAAGTATAAGTCAATTATACTGTAGCACAAAAAGAAATCTGCAGTATTTTACTGTCATTGTTGGTAATTTGTCCCTTAGGGTGTTAGTATTCATACATAATTGCATATTGTCTCTCCCTGTAACATTTTCTACTTTCTTTCTCTGTTAGAACAACATAAGAATTATTGCATCCATGGGTTTTAGCAAATTATCCAGCTAACTTGATTTACATTCTATTCACAAACAGAATTACAGAAAGGAAAAATAAATTGGCTTTGTTTTTTTCCTTAGCTATCGTTTGGCCCTGAAAGATTAGAGTTTGTTCTTTCTTTTTTTTTTTACTTCATGTGAGCTTTCTTTAAAAGTATAAACAATGCAACTGTCTGCAGACCATATCTGGTCTTTAGAAAGAGATTTACTCGGTGATAGCAGTATCATCATTTACAATTGTGTTCCCCTGTTTTTGCTTCTAAATACTGGAGAGGGCAGCACCAAGCAAAATTCCCATCCTCTTAAATATGGACACCCTGCTGAATGTGCTGTCCTAAGCTTTGGCAAATTTCTCATCTGAACAGACTTCAGGATGGATGGAGCAGCAACAAGTGCCTGCCTTCAGGGCTGCTGGATCATAATTCAGGGGCCTCCTTGGTTCCCAGAGCTTCCAGACCCTGCAGTCACCAGTCATCAAGCAGCAATTCTCTTAGTGAAATCTTCTGAGGATACTTAGATTATCCAGGACAGTAAATATGCAGGTTAATTATGAAAACCTGAAGAAGGGCCTTATCAACTTCTAGAGTGATAGGGCAAGAGAACCGACGTTGACATTTGATGTAGGTAAATGCATTGTGATGAAAATGGAAAAATACTTAATTTTGCATGTACTGAAATGAAGTCCTGTTTGTCTTCAAGCATGAGGAGCAGTGTTATAATGAGAGAACAGAGTTATAATGAGTAGTTCTGAAGAAATATCAGCTTAAAGCAAGACTCCAGTCAAAACAATTAACTGGATATTACGAGGAAAGAAACAGAGAACTACACAGGAAATATAATCATGCCCCTTTGTGGATTCAGGATGTACACAACAGGATGTGTAGACCTGGAGAAGGCCTGAGAAGGGTGACGCAGATGGTCACAGCTTTTCGGTGACTTCCATTTGAATGGATGTTGAGCTCAGCCAGGAGAGGCTGCTCTGGTGTGTGACCTGTGTGGCCAAACAGCCATGACCTTGGCAGGTCTTCTGCTGAACTGGAAACCTGGAAATCTCAGGCAGCAGAGTTTGTGTGCGAACACGAACTGCAGAGCAAGTGGAGACCCATTTGGCACCGTTGTTGCTGCTGAACTGACAGGCAGGAAAAAGAGGAGCCTGGCTGTAATTAACAAAGCAGCTTAACTACTAATACCTTGGTAATGTCCCTCGTATTGTAGATGAAAGGCTCAACTGGTAATTTGAAATGAGAACAAACACACTGAAAGGATGGTGGCTGTGAGAAAAAGGAGTGCATGAAAACAGCAATTTATCTGAAACAGCGAGTTTCTGGATGTGCTTACAGGGCCTTCTGTGGATGCTGGAATCTGCTTTTGCAACTGCTTTTCACAGCCTAAAGCAGGTGAACTGAAGTTTCATGCAAGTCTTGCTCAGCAGCTCCCAGAGCAGTTCAGACAGGATTTTACCATTATGGAAGCATCACAAAAAAAAAACCACAAAAAAAAACAACCAACCGAAACAGAACAAAACCCAGCCAAAACCAACCAACCAACCAAAATGCTTTTTGAAGGGTTTTTAGAGTATACATCTGCATCGATCAGAAGAATTAATAAGAATGCGAATCTTGTCTGCGAAATGAAAAAAATTAGCACATTTTCAGCAGGTAGTTGTACTGGGGAAAAAATGCTTTTGACAAACAGAAAACTCACAAAACTCTGAGGAGGAAACATTTTTTTTAGACGCAGAGGATGTCTGTAAAGAGTCCCTTTGCTTTACTGCATTGAAATTGTATTGTATTGGTATTTTAGACCCCACTACTTCTTACTGCACCAATTTGTGGTGGTATCATTGCAAAGTAGCAAAACAGGTTGAGGAGATGAACCAAGCAGACAAGCACAAAAGGTGTAGGAAGAGCCACCATTTCCCAGTGGATGTGGCATTCCAGGAGGCCAATCCATCCCACTGTGTGATGCGAAAGTCCCAGGCTGTGTCCTCACCCTGTTGATTTGGCTGCCTGCACTGAACCTTTCTTGCAAGGCACTGACAATGGGCAGCAAATGTAGTGACAGATCCCTGGGATCTCACTGAGTGAGGTGAAGCAAAGCTGATGACACGACACATTCCCATTTTCTGTTTGGTTGCCATTCTTTGAACATGATGACTCTAGGGAATTCCCTTTACAAAGAATTGCTTTGTACAGAGGAAAAGAAATGTTTTCGTGTGTCACAGATGTAACTCCTGGGGGCAATACATCAATCTTCTAATAACTCTACAGTACAGGGAGTGTGAATCCCACCTCATGGATGCTGTTGGCCAGCACAGCTCTATCAGAGTTACCGCAGGTAAACCAGAGGAGTGTTTCCTGAGGTAGAAAAGCAATGAGTCTGAATCTGACAGGTAATTCCTTCCCAGATACCAATCCAGAAATTATTCGTTAAAAAATATTTTTTTTTTCCATTTTAAAATCCAGATGATGAATTTTCCAGCATTCCAATTCTCTCTGCCAGAGTTCCTACCCTCGTGGCTTAGTGGCTCTTTGTATTCATTGCCCATACAGCATGGGCTATGTTTGCTCAGCTCTCCTCCTCCTCTTCCATTTCTCATGAATAACAAAACCACGGGAACAGGCTGGACGTCTCTGGAATCATTCAGGTAGCAGATGAACTTTGAGTGTTGACTTTTTCACCCTCACAGGCATTGTCCATTTACTTTCCTCTTATATCCCTGCTCTAATTTGTACAAAGCTATTTGTGATTAGCTGGCATTTACAACCAGGTATTGATTTTTTTATTAATTTATAAACAGTTCAAACAAACAGTGGCAGTCAATTCTAGGAATAATCCCCCAGGAGGTTAGGAAAGATACAGACAAGTGCACAATCTATAGGCATTGCACAGTGCATTAGTGGGGTAAGATTTCAGATGTCTGTGTATAGGTTCACAATATCCCTTTGTCTACGTACTGAAGCTGGTAAATACAAATGTTAAGGGAGTATTTTCAGCAAAATGTTTTCAGTGTTTTAAATGATTCCACCTCATACAAAAAGCAGCATGGCTATTCTTTAAAGATGTGCTGGCGGGTGAAAAGGGATTCCCTCCGAACTTAGACATTTTTGAGGAAAAAGAGGCCTGTGTTAATCACACTGAACACCAGATGCCAGAGGCAGAGACAGAACAGCTACTGCAGTGTCTTAGCTCAGAAGAAAGGAAGGTGCCAGCTGGAGATCCCCCAAGTTGATTTAAGGTTGTTCAGGGACAGAGTGGAACGCACACCAGTCCAGTGTCACCTGAACACCTTCTGCTGGACACACAGAGTGTGTGGCTGGGCAGGCTGCAGTAAAGAAAACATTTACATGGTTCTTTCTATAAAAACTCTAGAGATATGACAAGATTTCTTTCTCCACGTGTCAAATGTCTCTTTTTTCACGTGTATTGATAAACATTCCCCAGAGTGAGGATGTGGTATGTCTGCTCGGACATTTGTTTCCAGTAGAACTAAACTTACTGAAATTGATGGTTTGATTAAATTAATGATTCAGAGGAGGAATGCTTCATTTTCCTTAAAAACCCTCGTCTATTTTTGAATAGCAGTAAGAAGTGTTTCAGTGGTGTGTTACCCTGAGTTCTCTTGGGAGAACTCATAGGAATGCTCAACTTCAAACGAGGTCATTCCATGCCTCGCTAAAAGACAGACTGCACAGGGGATCCTTCTGAATCCATAGATTCTGAATCCATAGATTCCAGATGGCTGTGAAAGGAAAGCACCTCCTTATCCACAGCCTCTGCCTCCTGCCCGCTCCTGAAGGCTTGACAAATTAGGTGCATTGATAAATAGTAGCAGTGTCTTATGCAATGAAATGTCCTGTGAATATAGGAGCAGAATGCTTGCAAATGATTGTGAGAATCATCTGAATTAAATAAAACCACCATCAGATAGACTTCAGTGACGTGTTAGGGAATGTTATTAGTCAGAGTCCAGCAGTCGTGTGGTATTTAGAATCCTCTGGCATTTCAGTGACCTTTTATAAGGCAGATTGCATGGAACAATTAATTTATTTCATGACCATCCCATTGTATCCAAGATAAAAAATGTTAGTCAAAACCAGGTGTCCGGGTCAGAGCCATGTATTGCGTTTCAAAACCCATTGAGTGGAAGCTAATTTCAGCAATTTGCATGAGAGCCTTTTGCTATCACTTCTACCATAGTATCAGTGTCAGCTCAATTTTCAGAGCAGCTGTAGCTCAAACACTGACCTGCTGCCTATTACAGTAGTGTAATGAAGTGCAATGGACTAGTAATTATTCTACATTACTGTAGATCAAGTAACATGCAGCTTTCTGTTATCACAATGGAATCCCAGTTCTTGCTCAAAATGAGAAAACTGACCATGAAGTTGATTTAAGGGTGTCATCAAAAATTACTTTCAGAGCCTGCAAATGTACTACTTATTTCCCAGATAGCATCTGACATTGCTGTGCAAATGTCCCAGAGTCACTGCATACTTGAATAAACTAGTTTCAAATAACTAAGTGAGGAGTTCTATCTGAGAGGCAGGAGTAAAATGAGATGGGATGTTCTTAAAATTTCTGGTAATGCAATTGCATTAGGCAAATGATTTCAATGTCTGCTTTCTAGCACCATCTGTGAAACATCCGAACAACTTATTCGTGAAATCAGGGGGATTCTTCTTTTTTTTCTATTGCTGCATATGAAATATTGAGCATTGTGAATTTGACTTAAAAGCGTGGCAAATCACTCCCTACCTGCCTGCACAGTCGTGACCTCATCCTGCCCAGATGGTATTTCTTCCAAAGAATGAGCCATGATTGTCATAATCTCTACATTAAGATCTATTCCTTCCCCAACCCTCTCAAATAGGACCATCTCAGAACCTGCTTTTAGCCCTGTCTTTTGGAGGGTGAGAACCTTGGAGGCAGCTCACAACACAGCAACATGGATTACTCTGTGGGACAAGCAGGGGGACAAGGGCTTTGCAGTAATCAGGTTTTGTCACCCAGTATTGACACGTTGCCTTGGAGTGAAAGGATGACAGAGCTCCTCATAAGTAATTTGCATTTTTCTGTGCAAGAAGTGAGCAGGGAGTGTTCGGATGTGGGACATTCACATTGATTTTCCAATTTCTTGCTTAGCTAACTATTACCAGTAGTTGCTTAGGAGGTTGTGTTGCTGCAGATAGAGGTAATTATTTCTATTTTTTAAAGCAAATTTTTAGAAAAGTCTCTTGGCACATCACCTTCAGTATCTGGCATGAAATTTTAGCTCTTCCCTGCCAGAGGTAACAGGATATTGAAATATATGGAACAAGCAGACTGGAAAGTTCAACTGTCAAAAACAGTCAGTTGTGTCAGGGGTAAAATCAAATTAAGTTATGAAAAGGTAAAATAATCCCTGCAGAGCAATTTGTTAGAATCTGGGTGGTTTGTTTGGGATTTTTTTTTCCTAGAGCGAGGAGAAAGGGAATGTGGCTTAGATTTTCACTTTCAGCCCACACAGAATTCACACACAGTAATTCAGTTCGGGTAAGATGCAGTACAGGATGTCTGGATGAACACACACTCCTTTCTTTGGGACAGAAAGGGGGAGTGCTGGGATGGAGAGGACAACAGTGTTTAGGGGAAGGTACAACAAGGCAGAAAACTCAGCAGAAGGTAAAGAGTCACAGAATGGTTTGTGCTGGAAGGGATCTTAAAGGTGATCTACTTCCAACACCCTGCCATGGGCACATTGCTTATAAGAATCCTAATTCTGTCTTCATTTATACAAAGATATGGGTGATAGTGTACCAGAAAAATGTCTTTCTCTTTCAAATACAGAAAATGGAGAGAGGAGCAGTTGATCTCCAGCGTAACAGCTGCACATCACGTTTAGGTAAGAGTTTCAGGCTGCCTGCAGCACTCACATTTCCAGGGGATTATAAAACCTGAACTCCTGGTCTTGTAACCCGGCACGATCCTTCCCTGATCCGGCTGATCCTGGTCACAGGTCGAGGAAAGCATGAAGCAAGAGCAGCCATGGGCCTGAACTCCAGAGGTAACCAAGTCTCAAGACAATCTTTAAAGCATCAGTCTGTCTGTGTGTCCATCTGAGCCTGGCTCTACCCCATGGTATCAACGTGAAAGGGATCACTGCAGCAGTTAACACCAGTACTAGCAAGTTAAAATGAAGGTAAATACTTGGGTATAGCTAGAAAAGAATGGGAATGTGAGCTTAGAAATCCACCTCAGACTGGAGGGTTTTTTTCTGCTTTTACATTCGTCTTTAATAAATCACCAGAATGACTAGGGTTTAGAGCAGATTTTAAAGAAAGAGTCAATTTTAAGGAAATATCTTCCTGTTTTCTTGAAATGCAGGGTGACTTATTTCTACTGTTTTAAAACCTAAGTCCTAATTCGAGATGTGACAATCTTCCAGTCAGAGGCACATCAATATGACAAGGCTAATGTGTCCAACCACAAGAATTTACATATGGAGAATTGACTATTTTCAGTAAACAACTCATTAACGAACCATCGAAACTTGGTTGTAGCACAACCAAAATCTTGGTTATTGCTCAACTAGTCACAGTAAAATAATAGTAACCAGAAGAGAAAAGCTAATTTTGCATGTTTCAGGTAAAAGAAAAAAATTCATCACGTAAACTTTGTTACAAAGGCATATTTGCCACCACTTAATATGTATTATTCCCTGCCACTAAATTATGATTCCAAATCAGGAGGGTAACAAGGTGTTTTCCTGTATAAGATTTAGCTAAACCTCTAGAGTTTTTAATCTGTTTTCCTAACAAAGTTTACTCAGAAACGTTGGCTCTGTTGTGGCTGTCTGGAGACCCCAAGTCTCCCTGTGTAAACTGAGAGAGGCTCCCCGTGCTGGCTCATGCTTTTATTATGGGAATCACACTAAATGTGATAATTTTAGAGAAGTGTGTGTTTGCTGTTCCATCAGCTCCTAATGGTGCTTCCCTGGCTTCAGCAGAATACGAATGAAGAGCTTTGGTCTAACTTTGAGCCCACTCTCCACACACAGGAGTGGCCTCAGCAGAAGATACACCTAAAATATGGCAAATTGCCATAAAAAATAGTTTTATCTGCGCTTTTTGAGAGAAAGATCTGAAACTTCTGCCTTCATCTCCTCCCAAACTGTGCTCTGAATACAAAAGCTGAAGTCAAACACCTGCCTTTATTTACATGGCAAAGTTTCTGTTGGGCCATAAGGAGTCTGTCGTGGGTAAGTCTAGAGGTTATGTCTCAGGGGGTTGTAGGCAGAGGCCAACTTCAGCAATGTATGGGAGCTCCACATCTCCTAGAGAGCACACATGGGGATTTTCAGGGTTTTGAGAGAGAAGACTGAAGGGCTACTATGACCTTCTAGTGCTCTGAGGAAAGCCTCTGTGCAGAACAGGTAGTTTAATTCAGCATCCATCTATATGCTGTCAGGAGAAAACATATGAAAATGTAGAGATGCATATTCCTTTTTTTTCTGGTTAGTCTCTCTATTTCTGTTGACTTGAATCTGCTAATTCCTATCTGCCAAAAATTTGGCTCATGAACAAGACATATTTGAAATGTAAATCTCCGATGCAAATAACCAGAGATGATTGGGAATCTTTTATCAGGATGATAAATAATTTTTTTTTGGAACAGTATTTTTTCCCCCAATAAAAATGCAGTTACTGCCAGATCAGAATTTTCTATTGGAAAGCTTGTGTTTCACTGGATATTTGCAATTTCCACAGGAAAATGGAATTAACTGTTTCATTTGACTTGGAACATATTCTCAATCACATATTCACAGATTGGTTGGAGTTTGAAGGAACCTCTGGAGATCATCTCCTACTGCACTGCCAACACAGGCTCACCTACAACAGGATGCATAGGATCATGACTGGGTGAGATTGTGTCCAGAAGGAGACTCCACAGCCTCTCTGGGCAGCTCTTCCAGTGCCCAGCCCCCTCACGGTACAGAAGCTTTCCCTTATGTTCAGACAGAACGCCCTGTTCTCAGTTCGTGCCTGTTGCCCCTCGTTCTATCCCACTGGAGAGGGTCTGGCCCATCCTCTGGACACCCACCCGTAAGATATTTGTAGGTACTGATGAGGTCCCTGTTCAGCTGTCTCCTCTCCAGGCCCAACAGCCCCAGCTCCCTCAGCCATTCCTTGCAAGAGAGATGCTCCAGTCCCTTCATCATTTCTGCAGGAAGTCTGGGCTGCAGGGAAGGGCAGATCCCAGTTCCAGCGCAGCAGTGCCTGGCTCCCATACGCTTCCGAGAAACATTCCTGACGCAGGACATTTTGGGCTGTTTTATCAGTGACCAGAGCAAAAAAAACCATCAGTTTCAAAACTGCTGAAAGTTTCATTCTGTTAGAGGAACACCCAAATGAATCTGTTTGTCATTTCCGAACTAGAATTAGTGTGGAATTTCCATCCCACACACACACAAAAAAATCTGAATCTTACTTCTAATCCCATTTAAAATGGAGAGAAGGGCTGAAATACCAACATTTCTCCTGGGATAAAAATGCTGTGCTTGCTATACTCTGTAAACAGTTTTGAATAGGACACTGTTTCAGTGGAGATCACATTCTCAAATGCATGATTTATAGGCTTATGAGTGTATTAAGCATCAAATTAAGTGTCTGTAAGGATCTTTTTCTTACCTGAAGAGTCCCTGACTTTAACATAAACTAGCCTAAACTGGCAGAAGATGAGAGAAATCAATGTGACAGAAAAGAATAAAATAACAAGACACCTGATAAACGTGAAATTAGCTCCTAAAAAACTGTAAAGATCCAGGATGACACTAAATGCTTCATCTGAGTGAGCAAACTGGCTGCAACTTTAATGCCGTGTCACTGTCTCCCTTTTCACTGTGTTGTACGTTCCCCTCTAGTGGCTGGTAAAAGATTTATGGCAGGAAATTCTTCCGAGAGCTAAAACCAAATTTGCAAAGGGAAATCAAGGGGAATTAGAGATGTAAATACTTTTAACAACCTGAGCAGGGGGTTCTTACCTCGTGCGGTGACAAAACTCACCCGCCTTGTGCTGCAGGTAGAGATCAAATCGCTCCTTTGGCCTGAGCAATGTCGATTACACCTAGAAAACAAAGGCTCTGCTCCATGTTTGGTGCAGCTTGAGGGTGGGAGACAGAATCGGGTGAAGAAGGAGTTGGAAAAATTCTATATCGTATAAGTTTGAAAAGTGTTAACAATAATTTTTTGGTCTTTTGGTTTTTTGTTTGGTTGGGTTTTTTTTAAAAAAGGGTTCAGCGGCCTTATGGTAGCTGTTGTTTGGCTTCCATGGGGGTTTTGTGTCTGTGCACCTTTGTTTGCTTAGGTGCTCTGGATTTGAATTCCATCTGTGTCTCCTGGATTTGGGGATTGAGGTTTGGAGTGGGTTTTCTGATTCTGAGTGAAATTACGGAGTGTTTGCTCTGAGCACTTCCATTCCTCCCGCTGGCTGCTGTGATGCAGCTGCCCAAACCAGGGGAAGGAACAATCCCAGGGAAAAGTCACAAACCAACTGAGCTCCGTGGCTCTCCAGCTGCTTGGCTGGAGAGAGGGACAGCGTGCAGGCAGCCTGTGGGACACTTCAGGAATCAATGATCTTTTTTGAAATGGTGCTGACCTCTGGATTAAACCTTAACTTTGGATTTGCCCTCTGGACCGCGAGCTGGGCTGTGGGTGCAGGGAGCACCTGGGACACATTCCCACTGCTCCCCTCTCAGGTCCAGCTCCACTGCTGCTAAAACTGCAACAGGCGGCTTCCAATTTCACCATTTCCTTGGCTACTCAGGACTTAAATTGACCAGTTTTTGCTGAAAATGTAAACATACTTTGTTCTCAGTATGACTACAACCTGTGTTGGCACAGGACTGGCAGTGTTTTGGTGCCAGCAGCCAGCAGGTTAAGTGGCAAAGCAGGTTTCTGTAATTCGTCTTAGAGCAAGCAGAGTGAGCCAGGCTCATCAGCAGGAGGATGTCCCTACCACCTTCCAACTGTGTTTTCAAACAACATTTGGGAGTGATTTATGCTGCGTTGTGACACTGGTACCATCTGTTCATCATCATAAGTATGAATGAAGTGATAATGAAGAAAATGTTCTAAGCAGCTAACAAGATGATTACAGTTTAATAACATAATTTTGGCATAATTTGGATCTTCAGCGATCTCCAAACACTTCATTTCAAAATCTAAATGTCTGGAGCCTTCCTGCAGCTACACAGAGCTCTCCTCTGACTTTTAAAATCAGAGAAAGAATAAAATTGATCTTGAAACGTGTTTGAGGTCCTGCCTCACCTGTCTGCTGACTCACACTGTCTCCTACCTGGCATCTGCTGTTTGCAGACTCTTGATTCATTTCCTTGCTTGCTTCACCTCTGTTTGAAAACTTCTCAGAACAGACTCAATATCTTCCCAGGGCAAGAACCATCTACTCCTCATGCCAGGGGTTTCCACCTGACTTACTCAGTGCTCTCTTACAGGAAAACATCAGGAACTGTCCATTCCAAGTTTTATTAGGGCCCTTCAGTATTTTTTCAATGGAGAGTAAACTGGAAATCCAGAGAAAACACAAAAAAGTAGTGACATTGCATTAGATTCGGTGAAATTTCAGAAGAACAAAAAAAAGTTGTTTCTGTTAAATTGCTAAAAAAATAATTTCAGACTTGTGTTAAAAAGTTTTTTATTTCAAAATGGAAAAATAAAACTCATTGCTTTAAAGCCAGGGATTAAAATGCGTGTTTTCTTTTGGGTCTAACAGAAACGTCTCAGTTTGGCGACCAAATGCAGAACTTTGATTTTTCTCCTTGGTGGTTCCGGGAGGGAATATCCTGGCCATCCACAGCAGCACTAGTCCCTGCAGCACTGGGGTGAGAGGTTATTCTTAAGAGCCCTACTTTTCCAAGCAGACCTGATGAGACAAGTTTGAAGTTTCGTCCTTGATGCCAAGCCACCATAACTGTCCCCTCCTTGTGACCCTTCCATCAGACTCTTCTGAAAGACTCAATTTCAATGTCACTTAGGGCCATTCGGGTGCTTTCTCCAAGTCCATCTCCCCCGTTTGAGGGATGGTCAGAGTAAAACACTGGGGAAAACATTTTGGGATGCACAGATTCGAAGCTTCTGGACAGAACTGGAGGTACCCTGTAACCAGGGGATGGTTTTGCCTCTGTTCGCTCAACCTGTGGCAGGTGAGGGCCCAGAGCTGCAGCTTTGCACAGGACTTTAGCTCCTGCTGTCAGTTGTCAGTAACCGGGTGACTGGACCAGGTCTCTGTGATGGTTCTGTTCTTTGTTGAAGAGAATCCTGACTCTCCTCCCAAGCCTTACGTGCTTCAACCCACGGTGTGGCAGTGATGCAACCGTGGGAGCAAATGTGCTCGACAGATTTAGGCCAAAAAACCACCCAACAACACATTCCTAGGAACTCTTGAGCTGATTTCTTACGCCTGCAACAGCATTTCTTTGTTGCTCAAGTAGAAATGCTGTCTAAATATGTTGCTTTTTTCTGGGCTATTTTTTACTAATGGCTAATCTTTTAACATCTGTATGACATCTTGTTACCAGTATGATACAGCACCTTGCTATAAGGAAAAATGCTGTTTGTTGGGCTGGTAATACAGCAGCAGAGCTGCCAGCCAAGCTGAGCTATTGTTCAGCTAGGCTCCACTTAGCTGAGGATATGATCAGAGTGACTAACAGGAACAAGAAATAAAAAGCATAAAGCAGATTTTTATGTTGCCATTTTTCTTCCTTACATTTTCATCTTTCTATCAATCTTTTCAAAGTGAACATGCTGAAAAGCAGGGAAGAACCCACATGAAAAGGGGTGGTGCTGAATGGGGCTTGTGTAACCCACTGGCTGTAGTTGCTGAGAGGATTCGTGCGTGCTGTACATGACTCATGGAACAGCTATTCCTGCACCAGGTGGTTAAAACTCATCAGTGACGGGTTTACAAGAAACTCATCCTTAATCTTTCTCACCACACATGTGGATCAATGGATCTGCAAGAGAAATCATGATTCTTGTTTACATTATTTCACAGATTCTGGCGCCGCCGAAAACAATTTCATCCTCTCTTTGGGCAAAAGCATTTCAGAAGACTACTAGAGTCTGCTCTCATTTATCTTCCAAGCTGGAGAACTGCACAGAGGATGTCCCTTCAGCCCAGAGGAGTCTGAAGTCTCAATGCTCTTGATGCCTTCTGCCTCCACCCATCTGGGACCAGGAGAGCCAGGAAATGGCACTGAAGCTATGCCCCAACCAGCTTGTCCTGGGAAATTCCGTACAAGGAGGCTGCGCTGTTTTCCACTTGCTTAAGGCCACTACCATAGTCATAATGTAGAAAGAAAAATATGTGTGTGTAGATCAAAATGTAGAAAAAAATGTAAGTGACATCTGAGGAAAGCCTGAGGTTCCTGTGTGGAGGCACAGAGTCATAGACACAATCAACTTCCCAGAAAAGGAACGGCGTGAAGAGGTGTTAGCATATATTCCTCAGTAATTTAGAGAAGCAGAAAAATAAATGAATAAGAGCCCACAACCTGAAAGAACTCTGTAAAACATGACAAACAAGCTTCTGCTGGTGGTGTACAAATATCTGCCCTAGTTTATTTTTAATCATTAGAAGGAAAAGAGGGGGAGAGAGGGAATAACAGTCTTTGCCAAGTGTTCAGTGATTCTCATATACCTGATTCCCAGCTGCACCTAACTCATTATCACTCTTGTGAGTATAACACTTCTCTGCAAATGCTCCAGCCACTTAGATTTTTGAAGAGGGTTTTTCAGCAAGGATGGAATGTGATAAATGCAATTTAAACAAGCCACTTAATCAACTTATTTATATTAGATAACAATATAAGCGTAATGAGTGAGTCTTCCACACAGAAGCCTTCAAGAAGTCTCTGTGGAAAAGAAAATACCACAAGATCACTCCTTTTACAGACACCCCCTTAAATATTTCTCTTCTGGATGGTGGGTCTGTGTCCTCCATGCCCAGAATGGGCATTCAGGACATGTTGGTAGGACAGAGCTCATGGGTGGGGAATTCACACTTGGTAAGGATTCATCTGCTCACAGATATTGACTGTAAATTTCTGGGAGAATGAGTAAAGGGAGTCTGGGAAAAACAAAACAACTTTGATTAATTTTATAAATGATAAATGTTATTAACATTTTATTAATTCCTAAGAAGATTGTCTCTGGGAAACTCTGTCTTTCTACCACACTGTTAAATATGCCCTGAGACCACAGAGACAATGTGGAACAAATCTCTGCACTCAGCTTCCCCCATCCTAATGCCCATGAGCCTCAGGAAAAAGTTCAAGAAAGAAATCTATGCAGGTGGAGCTACCGAAAATGTCAGTGAAAAAAAAGCTAGCTTTTAAAATTATGTTTTCAGATCAGAAATAGGAGATGATCCTCACATTGGGTGAGGAACAGAAAAATAGAGACAGAATTTTTATTTTAATTATTCATCTTACTTAATCTGAGAATTTAAGTTGATCCTCATTTTACAGAAGCTTGTGGAATCCCTAATTTGAGATAAGGTCTGAGTGGGGATCAGAGACCCCAAGCAGAGAAGAGGGCTGATGGAAGTTTAAGCTGACAGAAGCATAAAAAGAAACAAATGGGCTTTGCCATTCAGAGAATGTAAGCAAAGACCACAGCTCTGGAGGGAAAACAAGACAAAGTCATAGTAAAACAATTCAGAAACCACAGACTCCACTTCAGGAAATGCAGAGGCAAAGGTGAAGCTCCAAGAGGAGATGGAGTGAAACTATAGTTTGTTTTCCAGAGGCATCCTGAAAGTGTGCACAGACAAGCACAAACCAGCCACGTTCTGGAATTTTTGTCTTTTTGTCTGTGTAAGAAGCTAAATCCTGACTGCAGATATAAAACTTTAAAAAAATTAAATGTACGTAATTCGCACAGATGAGAAGAATTTGTGGGAAATGTTAAGGAGACAGCTACATACAGTGATGGAATATTTCACTGAGCCCGTTTCACTCGTGATTCCAACACTGCTGCACAAGCTCACAGGAGGTCAGGAGCTGCACTAAAAATTTTGAAGAATAAATTTAGAAATGTTGCAAACAGGAATGTAGACCTTCATTAGATGCAGTGCGGAATTTCTGAGCTAGATATGGAGAGAAGGTGTCTTTCATCTGCAGGGTTCTTGGAGATGTGAAATAGAACATGATGCGATGAGTAAAACACACAAGTTCCTTTGAAGATTTGTGAGACAGGGCAGCCCAGCTCAGACTGATCCAAGACATTTTGCTATGCATGGTATATTGTCACTTCTCCATACTATTTCCTTATTATTAATAAGAGCTAAGTCAAATTAGTCTTTTATGAGATTTAGGGTGAAAAATGTCAGTTCTTGTAAGACTGCAGCTAAAACTAAATGTTAAATTGAGCTGGTGAGCAGCCTGTGGGAAACTAAAGACCAAACACACCCTCTCCATCCCGAGGACCTTGTCTCTGGAGCATGTGGAGCAACCTGCTCTTCCATCAGGGATGTTTCTGTGCTGCAGCCCAGGTTCCTCCTGCATAACTGTGTGAGAGTGCAGCAACTCAATCCCCTTCCCCTGGAGATCCAGAGTGTATCTGTCACTCTCCCTGTGAGCACACATTATCAGTGGCTTCATCACACCCAGGACTGGGCCTAAATTCCACCTTTCTGCCACTTTTGCCACCCCCACATGTAGCATTTGCATTTGTAGAGCCGTAACAGCTGTCAGCCACTGATGGCCACATCCCAAGTCCCAGCCAGGTCTATGGTTTCAGAGCCCCATGCACACTTGCCATATGGACAGTCCTGCAGTAACATGTCTCCTAGACTGACGTGGGCTGGAGCTGGAAGTTCATATGGAAATATTTTTTTTGTGTGTGCGCCGGTTTTGCCAAACGTCCTGTTTTAATTATTCATCTCGCCTCATGAATAAATGAAAAGGGGAAACATCAAAAGTCGCCAAATACTGTGTGCTGGTCACAAACACTGAAGGTTTCTTTTTAATGTACAATCAGAAAGTTGGATTAAGATTCACTCCTTTGATATGCAGCTGATTATTTTTTTTTAATATATAAAAAAGAGAGAATTTCCTGTTTCCTGCAATTAACTGTATTTTTTTTGAAGCGCAACAGGCATAGAGAAATCACATATCTGTGGCGACTCCTTTCAAAGAAAACAATTAGCATCCATATCAAAAAGCTAATTCAGAGAAATTAAAAGAACACATACATCAGTAAAATATAATATTTCCTCTTTAGCACGTCTCATTGTGTACAATGTGTCACTGTAAAATTGTTAGGCTTGGAGATAATGAAGAGTGACAGTTGAAGGGTTCAGGGCTTCATATAAGACTTTTGGGTATGTAAAGATTTTAATTGCACATAATTATGAATGTGCAAGTGGAACGATTTAATTTTTTAGCTTTCATGCTATTAGAAGGCTAATAGAACCAATATCAAACTGAGTTAGTTACAGCAGAATTACTAGAAGAAGCTATTTTTTCATTCAGCAATTTAAATTCAATCAAAACAAAAAAAATTAAAATAGCTCATATGTTTCTCTCTTCTTTTACATTTATATAGTGGTAGCAAGATAAGTGGTGTATGTTATTAGCAGAGAGGAAGAAAATAGTTCTTATAAGATTAGAACATCCTGGGATAATGGCAATTTATAGTGGGGAAGCACAGAGGAAAAAGGGCAGATATGAAGAGAGTAGTTCAAGTAATAAAGTGGTCTGTTAAGTTTGAGACTGACTGTTGGCTAAGGCGACTCTCTGTTCTTGCTATAAACACATAAATATACCATCTCCCCACCTTAGACACAAATACTTCTGCTGATAACAAGGAATGAGCTCCTTTTTCTGGCTCTGTGGGGTTTGTGACTGCTGAAAACACACAAAGAGCAGCACGAAACGTTTGCAATAAGCCGGAAAGGTGCCTGAATAGGGCCTTGACTCCACTAATCAACCACAGTTTTCACCTTGGCAGTGCAAACAAGGACTATACGGCAAGGAATGTTATCTCCCAGCATCCTGGGTGAGTGAGAGCCCTACCACAGCTTCCAAGAAAGCTTAGGGTGGGATAAAACAAGGTTTCCAGCACAGCCCACCTTCTGCAGTGTCCAGGACTCCCCATCAGTACCATTCCCCAGCCTTCCCCCCAGCCGAGCACCCATCCCTCTCCTGCATCTTTCCTCCCTTCTCTCTGCAGCATCCCATTTCCAGGTTCCCCCTCTGACTCCTACAGCCACATTCCATGGGCATTTCCCTCAGTCTGCCTAAATTCAGGCTCTCCCTGACACCTCCCGGCGCTGAGTGCCGAGCGAACGCTGAGGCTGAGGGGGCTGGAGTTCCACCCCTGTCCTGCCGTGCGAGCGCCTGCTCTTCCCTGTGCAGCTGTCACACAGCCTGCCCAGCCAGGGGATGGAGGGCAGGAGGAGCAGCTATCAGCAGAGAGGAGGGAGAGGAAATAGTGTCCAGACACTCTGCATTTTCTCTGTCATAACCAGGCGTTTCGGCTCCGCACCGCTTTTGCATTCCCCGTGTCGTCCCTTACAGCAGGGCTAGAAAATGATTTTCTGTCTTCCACTAAACCCCATTTAAGTCCATCTTCCAGCAGTAATTAGAAGTCTGTTGGTGTTAGGATCTCTTTGCAGATCTTGGACCTTTTCAATTAATTTTAATCAGGTTCATTAGCACTTTTTTTAATGTGTAAGAAATGGGCAAATACATAACTGAAGAGCCACTTACCTTTTAATGAAGGTAACAAATATGCAATTAAAAAAGCTCTGTCTTTCAGCAACTTTGCAGTAAATTAACTTGTTTTGTCATTACTGGGCATGTAGAATGTCACTTACTCTGGAGTTTTGACATAAAATTCTTTATCATTGGCAGAATTAGTGAGTAACATTAAGAACTAGGAAATTACAATTAGTTCATGAATTAGGTGGGATATACAACGTGTTAATTATTGAGGGACCAAACTTCATGCAATTAAAATTTAAAATCAAGATAAGAATAATGTATTATTAGGCATCTGAGTATTTAATGAAGTTGTAAATGATTACCAAATTTTATAAATTAATTCTAAGGTTCCTTGACTATTCTTAGAAAATTTCGTGCCGTGGGACTTATAACAGGCTGCAGTTGTTTGTGAATAGAATAATAATATGAAACTTGGAAAAGCTATAGGAATCTTTGCTTTTTGTCAATTCTACACGGTCCTGTGAAGATGCTTAATAAATGTCTTGCTGCTAAAAAATACTATACCAATGCTTCTTTACCAAGAGCTTAATTTCAAATATGAGTTTCACATACAACTGCCATATCCAACCATTTATTATCTGCACATCAAGAAGCTGTTGGAAGTTCACCCTTCATTGTAGGTGGTCTTAAAATCAAGGGGCTCCTTCCCAGGCAGGCCAAATTTTGTCCATGCAAAGTGTAAATACAAAGTGAATGCAAACAGCAGCTGGCTGCCTCCTGAGAATCCCACCGATGAATGGTGCAAATTTCTGCCCCACAGCTACTGACAAACTGGGGCTGAGGAGCTAAGCAGACCCTGGAGCACCCCAAAGAGCCAATGCCAGCATCTCCCTGGCTTTGTGGTGTCAGAGCAAGATGGTTTCATTGCCAGCGGAGCCACGGGTTGGGACCTGCTCTCAGAGTTCAAAAAATGACAGCAAAAATGATCCAACACCACTGGATTGCAGGACGGGGCAGCCCAGGACAAGAGTAGTGAGCCCAGCTGGCTCCATCCATTCCTGCCTTCCAGGGCCACTCACCTACCAGACAATGACAACCATTTCATTTCAACAACTTCCACAAAATCAAGTGTTCCTCTTGTAAAATCTCCCTCTTTTTTGTGAGAAGAACTGTAAACTTCAGAGCAGCCTTGCTAGTGAGTTGTTGGATATGAGCCTTAATTTTTCCAACGATTTCTGCGCTGCAGTGAAAAAAATCTGCTGCACTCATGGGTCAGAGCCCCAGGTGATTGTACAGCACTTCCCGTGTGAGTCCAGTTCACATCAGCTCCACTAGCTGGATGATCCCACAGCAGACAAACCTTGAAAAATTAGCAGCAACCTTTGCAAGCAACAAGTCCTGTGTAAAAGCTAATGTTTACCTTATTTGTTTATTGTTTCTGTCGTAATCAACAGCAGAGTGTGATGCTGCAGCGCCAGCATCCCTCGGGGACCTTCGGAAAGACACCTGGTGTTTTCAGCCCGTGTTGGTGTGGTGGCAAGTATCCACCACCAGGCCAAAAAATCCATCTGTCCCAGGACAATGTGTGTCTATAAGAAGGCTTCCAGTGTCCCTTTCATCATGTGGGATGTCACATTTCACCCCCCAGCAGCGGCCCCATCCTCGTGGCTCTGCCCAGGCTCCCGTGCTGGCTGTGGGTGTCTCTCCTGGGCCTGTGTGGGGTAATGCTTTGTGGGTGCTGATTCTGCATGCAGCCCACAAAAATGGCTCGGTGTAAACTATCTTATTTATTTCACTATCCTTCCCCCATTCACCAGGCAAATTATCACATGTGTATTTAGTTTCAATAAGATAAAAAATTGCCTAATAAAATATTTACTCAGCCTTTGTCCCTGCAAGTGTAAACTCATGTAATTACAGAGCACTCCAGAACCTGTGGCTATAAATCTCTAGAAATAAAATCCTCAGCACACTGATAGAATAAGGCTCCCATTTACTGTGAAAATGGGAAGCTAGTCCATGCCAAGCTGTTAGATTAATTTAATGTGCTCCAATCCATGTTCCTTCTCTCTCTTCAGTCTTCAGGGAAGGATGTTTATCTCTTCCGCCTAGAGATGGCTGTCATTACCTTTCCATCACAGGCTGGACAAGTGATGATCCCAACTTTTTCTCTGAAATCATTCCCTCTTAGCCCAGTATTGGCTTGTGTTGCTGGCAGTCAGTAGCACCCAGGCTGTGCTGTTCAGAAAGGCTGATGTGTATGGATACCCTTGGAAAATTCAAAGTATCCCAGTAAAGAGATGGCTTTATCTCAGCTGTTAACAAGAAGCTGGTAGATGTTAAGGATCCCTGGCCTGATCATCCTGGCACAGGCAGCGTGCCAGCCTTCCATGGGACGTGCTGCCAGCAGGGACATGGTGTGACCAAGCTGCTCTTCCCAGGAAAGCATTCCCGAGGGGAGTGGGAACCTGTGCCCAAGGAGGCTGCATGCAAAAGGCAAACACTCAGCCATAATCTGTTTGTTACACGGGCAGGGCAGAACAGAGACTATTAGTCTTTATTTTCAATAATGTTCAGGTTGTGGGGCTTTAGCTCGGAGGGATCAGAGAAGGAGGGAGCACAAGGAATATAACAACCTCTTTTGTACCTGTCACTTTAATGTATGCCTGCTCCCACTTTGGCACAGCACCAGAGCCTTTGAAACACAGGAAAGTGGTAAGGAGTGTATTTTGAAGGAACTTTTAATTAAGTCTGCCCTTGGGCTACTGAGCAGAGAAAGGTGGGAGCGCCTGTGGCTGTTTTTAAAGGGTTCCTCTACAAAGGCAATTTTTTTCTCAGGCTATCACAAGCCTAGGATTGGGGGGAAAAAGAACCCCAAACAGGTAACTTCTCTAACTCAGCAGGTAACCTAACACACCAGCCCCTGAAAAAGCACAGCAATGCAGGCTTTTACTTCCCCAACTAATTACTTGAATAAAACACTGCTTGGACTCAAACCAGGTATCAACATTGCATTCAGCATTGTCACTCCAACCACAGCAGCCAGCAGACACACAATAGGGGAAAGCAGAGACCAAAGAAGGAATATGTTCTTGACTGTGGCTCTGTAGAGAATCAGGGTGACCCTCAGAAAACCCTTCACAGAAACGGGGCAGCAGCTCAGTCCTTCAGGAAGTCATGGCCCAAGGTCCCTCTCTGAGAACCAGGCGAATCTTCCTGATGAAAAAAGCCTGGTTGCTTTTTCCTTTTAGCTGGGCAGACCACCCCAAAACACAGGCTTTCCTTTGCCGGTATATTTTCTGGCTGAAAACATTTCATTGATGAAAAATCCCTAATGAGATCTGCTCCAAGCTCCTGCAGAAGGTGACGCAAGGTAAGAATAGCTGGAAGGGGTAGGAGGGAGGAATTTCTTCAGTTAGAAACAAAAGTCAAGCACCACCCAAGTTCCACAAGGGTTGTGTTTGTGAAAAGCAGGCTGCCGTATCAGCCCAGGTGTTCACGTGGATCTTTGTGTGAACCTCTGAGCTTCATCTCAGAAACCAGTTCACCCCAGGAGTCTCCAGTGCCAGTTTTTCAGTGGTGCATGCTGACATGAAACACATCCCACATATGCAACAGAGCCTGCCTGAAACTGAGTCAGGCTGAGCTGAGCACTCTCTGTGGTGACGGAACTTCTCCATTTCCAGCCCAGAAGGATGACCAAGGATGGCAGCTTGGCACTTATGGTTTGCAATGACAGCAGACAGTGTCCTTCTGCTCCAGGACAGACCCACCCAGGTAAGATGGCTCTCCTAAAATAAGCTTTCTTCCTATGTCTGGTATGTGCTGGCCCAGGAAAGGGCAAGGAGTAATCTGGAGGTGATCAGGCTGGATGTAGACCCTACACTACTGCCCACCTCTGGGAACCATAGCAAAACTTCACCACGAGGCTGAAAATGGAAGCTGGGACTTTCATTCGCATTTCCTAAGTCAAACATCGTTTATGGAACCAAGGGCTGCTTCCCTCTGGATCTCCCAAATTGTTTATGCTGATTGAACACGAGATAAAAAAATCTCGTGTCTCCACCTTAGATCTCCTTCACACTTCTTTCATCCATTTCTCCCTCACTTTCTCTCCATCTTGGTGCCACAGGAAAACTGAACTGCCTCCCACCCTGCTGGGCAAGTCAGAATTGCATTCCAAAGAGTTCAGCCTTTAAAGTCAGAATAAACTTACTTCCTATGGCCTAGCCTTCCTATTCCCAGAGTTTCCAGCTGCAGATGATGTTTTTGTTGCAACCAGCACCGTTCCAGCACCAGTGAGGGGTGACAGCCCTGTCCTGAGGGCTGCCATTTGCACACATGCATCCACTGCTTTAGAAAAGGATCATAGCAGCCTAAAATAAGTGACTGAAGGTCTGATTTTCTTCCCATTTCTGCTCAGTCTTAATAAAAAGCAAACATCCCCTTTGAGAAGTTATATTCATGAAGCAAATTTAATTTCAAGAAAGACCAGTTTCAAATTCACCCAGGCAGCACTAACTCACCACTAACGCTTCCATCCGATGCCACCCTGTGGCTGGAAAACACCTTTCCCAGTTGGTGTCCAGAGGAAGGGCTCCACTGCCCCCGGAATGGCCCTGTCCCAGTGCTGTGAGGCAGGACCTGGGCAGTGAGAGGATGCCGTGCCTCGGGCAGGTGTGTCCTGGCCCCCAGGACGTGCGTGCGAGAGTGTGACGCCACTGCCGTGACGTCTGGAATGTTCCTGCCTGGGGAAAAAGGGGCTGGCTGCCGCCCAGGGATTTTTAATGGAGACCGAACATGGATGTGGGGATGCTTGTGTGTAATTACACACAACGTATAGGGCCATTTACCATATGGGAGCAGTTGGAGCCCTTTGATCCTTCTCGCCCATAAAACTGGGCTGGAGGGGCCTGGCGTGGGGGAGTGGGGTCACAGAGGGGCTCATTGTCGTTCCAGTGAAGGCCAGGGCTGTGCCTGTATTTTCTCATTTCCCATGAGTGTTGAGAGAAGAGATTTCCCAGCACAGCTGGAAGAAAGCAGGAGAGCGCTGCTGGTGTCCTCTGGAGCCCAGCTTGGAGGCCTTTCTAGGCAAACCAGAGGGATGCCTCGGGGAGGCTTGCTGGGGCCAGAGGCTCGGCTCCTCCAGGAATGACCCCGTCCCCTGCATGCCCCAGTTCTGTGGAGGGCACCCCTCATTCACAACACAGCTCAGAGTGGGGAGCTCTGGCCGAGAAATGTCTGTGGTGCGGGGGTTGCTTGTGCTTAGGGTGGTAATGCCTGAAACTGGAGGGAAGCCCACCTGTACCCCAGACGCTCTACCAGCCAGGATGCCAAGTGCCAGCACAGGAACCAGGGCAGGGCACTGCCAGCCTCCAACACCTTTCTGGGAAGGTCTCAGCTTGCCCACACACTCCTTCCTTGTTGTCATCTGCTTCACCTGCACCCGTGATCCTTGTACAGGTGTTAACAGGGCAGGGCTAGGAAGGAGCTGCTCACAGATTTGAATGGGGCTTTATCATAGCAATGCCTATCATTTTGTGCTTTCCACAGTTTCCCGACTGGATGATGCCAGAAGTATTTCATGAAAAGGAATTACATACCACAAATGCTACACAGACTCAGTTATTTCTTGTCTTTTTCAATTCTGGAAAAGTTCCCCAATACCTCGCTTTGCAAAGACAGCTGGGAGTTTAGTTGTATTTTCCATAGTCTGGAGGGCATCAGGTTGTGATTCCTCAGCCTGAGTTTATTTCTGACTCTGCCACTGAGGTGCGAGTAACCCTGACCAGACCACTTGGCCCCTCTCACTCGGTTTCTTCTTTTCTCTTTTATTTCCCCGCAGTACAAAGTCCTTGATATAAGAGCTGGTTGTTAGTTTGCATTTGTGGGGTCATGAGAGCGGGGAGAGGGCAGGACCAAAGCAAAGGCACTGAGCAAACCCTGCCAACAGTGTGATATAAACAATCAACTGGATGTTGCCAAGGACAAGGGGGTTTAATTGCACAACTTGTCTGTCCTCCTTGCTCACCAGCTAAGCCTAAACCTGAACAGCAGCTGAGCCTCTGGATAGTCCAGATCTGGGCTTACCCCAAAAGCTGTTCCAGACCTCATGGCAGCTCTGCCATGCCCCTGCTGTCCCTGCAGCCAGACCTTGGGGACCTGCAGGGATAGCAGAGCATCACAAATCCTCATGCTCAGAGGCTTTCCTCTGTCTTATAGGCTGCTGACAAGCATTTGTTGGCCGAGGAAAATCAAGCAAGGGAATGCTGGTGAAGGGTAAGGGTGTCTTTGTGCCATTTTCTCACCCACGCTCACCAGTGCAGTCCTGCTGGAGCTGAGGGAGATGTCTGGGTGCAGAACCACCTGCCTCGCTGTCCAAATGTTTTAAGGAATTTTGCACACATGGGCCCTTGCTGGTGAATCTCCCTGGACCCATTTGTTCTGCTTTCCCTATTGCTAAAACGTGAGAAAAGACAGTACCTCTGCCTGCACACAGGGGTGTCAACCCAGCCACCCCCTCAGTAAACCCTCACCACCCAACACATACTTGTAAACTCCTTCCATCCATCCTACACGGACAATGCTGCTTGATTTAAACTTGTCCCATTTCTCAATCTTCTTTTTTTTTTTTTTTCCGGGCTGTTTGAGCCACAAAACTGGCCAACAGACACAGCTGGGAAACACACTGCAGCACAAAGAAAAAATAATAAAGGCTGGGAGGAGTTCTTTTCCCCTCTACAGAACTGTAATTGGGTCTTCTCTTTTTATTTTTTTTTTTTAAGCTCAGTTGGGGTATGAACTCCTTAATCTTAGTTTGACTTATGGGAAAGGGAGGGCATTAGCATATTTATAAAAATTTACCTTGTTCTGAAACTGTAGACATGCTTCACCTTATAATTTCATGATTAGTGTCATTTCATCATGGGGGAAAAGCCACTTTTTCTATCCAGCGGCACAGAACGAATACAAATCAAACACATGCTTTCTGGAATTATTCACACAATGTTTTCAAAAATCGACATAGTTCAATAGTTGAGCAATAAATTTTCTTACTAATGAGACACTAAAAAATGTTTTTGATGTTACGCCCAGGGAGAACTAGTTATTGCAGATTTATAGGCAATCTGTGCAAAGACTGTCCTTTGCTTCCAATGAGTTTCTAATTTTAATTTGATGACATCCAGCTGCGGAGATTTGGCCATGATATTATATAACTTGTGATATCACATCTATACAGTATTCTCCTCACCCTCGATGACTGGCCTTTTCATACACGAGCTGGGCTGCAGCATCCCATGGTTTCCTTGTGCAGACAGCCACGGCATGTGGTGTTAACGGATCCCTTTAAGGAGTGTGTGCAGTTACAGTACGTTCATCTCATAACTCTCTGAAATACAGCAGGAAAATTTAAATTTTTTGCTGGAAATGCAGCTTTTCCTTTCAGCTCCTCCTGCTCTCTCCATGGCTGGGAGCTCAGAGCAGGTCGGGGTGTGGGCAGCCGTGCACCGAAGGCCTTGCAGACAGTATTTTGTGGCTCCTTTTGTTCCAAGAATATCTTCCAGCATTAGGCTGGAGCCAAGCCAGTCAGGCTTGTCCAACCCAGGGGAAGCCACTACCCCAAGGACTGAAGTCACCACAAGCCACCCCCACACACAGGAAGGTTCGGAACAGTCAGTGAAAGACAGTCAGTGACCTCTTGTGACACCATTTCATCAACAAGGAGCCTGGGAGGGACAGTTTCCCAATTCAGGCCCAGAATGGTTTCAAAGCAGTGCTTTCAAAGCAGTGCATTCAGTGAAGGTGACCAGCTATGCATTCCCTGGAAGTAACCATCAGCAGGGGTTTATTCCCGTGACCTGGTTGAGACCCTGCTGAAGACGAACTCAGACCTTCCCTGGGGACATTTTTAATCTGAAACAAACCAAGCTGTGCCTGTATTGATGCTCCTGGCAGGCCCCTTCCCTAGGAAGTGAGGGAATGTGGTATCTCTCAAAGGGTAATAACAAGGCTCCTTGCCTGGATACAAGAACGATGAGTGCTTCAGAAGTGCTGATGATTAAGGCCCGTGTTTAGGACGCTTGGAAAAAGAGGTCTCCAAGGCGAAGCAGCCACAAGCCAGTTTGCTCCGCCGCTCGCCCGCCTTCCTCCCACATGGCTGCCATGTGGGGAGGCCACAGGGAGCCCGGGCCAGCGTTCCTGGCAGGAGGCTCCCGCTCCAGCTGTGCCCGAGCACGCAGGGGCTGCCCCTGTGCGACCCGCCGGGCACCCAGCACGGCCCGGCTGCTGCGCGGGAGGACAACCCGTGGGCAGCACAGCACATCGGGAGCGCTATCGTGGGGGTTTTAATTCTTTTTTAGGAAGTCTGCAACTTGAGCTCGCTGCCAGTAACTCACAGGCTCGGCTCCCGGCAGAAGACAATAAGACAGTGGTGGGCTATGTGGAGTGGCAGCAGACAAAGGCTGCAGGGCTATTTTCTGCCTAAACAAACTTTTCCAGCTTAAAAAGTGTGATGAGGAGACTGTGGCCACCCTAAATAGTACCAAATTAACTGATAACTCACAAACACTTCAGTCAGCTATTCTTCCAAAGGGCTGCAGGAAGCACACCCATGGCAAGGACCGCAAATGCCTTCGGCAGGCGCTTCCCTGGGAATCAGGAAAGCCATCCCCTCGTTCCTCACGTGCCATGCATTAGCATAATTCCATAGAAATCATGGGTCTGAGCAACACAGGAGCACTAAACAAAATTAAAAGTTCACAGAAACACATCCAGAGTGACATTTTATTCCCAGCTTTCAGTAACCTCATCATACATTGAAGAGCTGCCTTTCTTTTTTTCTTCATCACCCAGGGTTTTGGTCCCCTCCTCCCCACGTGCACCTTCTCGTCACATTTCTATCTCCAAATTCACTTCTGATGCAAATTATCTCAATGGCACTTCAGAAACATACGCAGAAACGCAGTCTTCCTTGGATTTCGGGAAGGCAGAAAAGTGTCAGAATTAAATCTGGATGGCTATGATGTTGCCAAAAATAGTTTCTGTGCTCACCCTGTGTCTGTAAAGATGGATCTCAAGGCCAAACACAGAAATTAGCTTCCATATCAACATTTTACTGTCACTTTCATTGTCACGCCAGTAGATTAGTTAAAATAACATAGTTTATTGGCATGGAGTGTTACTGCAAACAGATGTCATCATTAGGATAAAGATGAGTTCTATGATTTCATCCAGGAACTTATTCATGGAAATTTTGATTTTTCTCATTGAAATAAGAAACAGTTTTCATTCTCTGAATCTTTCATCCCTGAAAAACACTTTAGGGTGGGTTGTTGGGGTTTTTTTTTTGTTGTTGTTTCCCTTTCCCATAAAGAAAAAATCAGTATTTTGCTTGCCATGGCATAATTCTGGTAGCTATTTTCAGTTAAAAGTTTTCCTCCAGTGAAAGGCAAATGTTAGTTGGAAAAATACTTATGACCAGCTGTAATTTCCTGTGTATCTTTCATAATTGTATCTAATTGCATTCTGATTCCTTCGACTCTTCTTCATCTGGAGTTGAATAATTCTAGTCTCAAATATATCTGTTTTTCCACAGTCATTGAGTCACCTTCTCTGTGTTATTCAGACAAAGCTGGATATTTATTTGTAATGTTTGGGGTTTGTTGTCTTCCTTTGTTATGAAGGGAGTCTGTATGGATAATGGATACACATTTGACCTCATTCATTAGAAAGGAATATGAAACAGTGCGATGTAATGAGATCAGCCACTGGAACACAGCAGCTCAGGAGGGGTAAAGCGAGACTGCACCAGGCAGAAATCTCAAATCTCAGTCCTGCTGGAACGAGAGGCAGTGCTCTGGTTGACTTCAGCAAGGATTCTAGGATTTCATCCTAAGAATTTAATAGTGCTGCAGTTCCAAGTAAGTTCAAGCAGAAATGCATGCTCACTGGCGTAGAGAAACGCTTCAGTCCTACACAAACAAAAGCCTGTGCGTTTAAGTAAAAGAATTTTGAGCACCTGCACTTTATTTATTTAATCTGCTTACAACATATTAAATATTAAAAACTACATTGTAATAGATTCTTCATACCTCTGAGAAATAACCATAAAAACCACCCAGCACACAAAAAATTTCATCAGTGGCCAATTCGTATTCTTACTCAATCTGCTCCAGAGGAGAGAGCAACAAATCAGGTCATGTTTGGCACTTAGTTTCTGTAATATGTTGACTCATTGCTGCTCTCTGGATCTGTGTATTCCTTGTACCATGACTTATAGGTTGTCCATAACTTCTGCATGAAACTTGCAGTGTCCCCATTGCATGAGCCCTAGTGCCAAGATGGAAATTCCCAACGCTCCAGCACAGCCCTGGGCTCTCTGCTCCTGCTCACATCAATGGAAAGGTTCCTTTAGATCTCAGTAAAGGAGGGCCAGTCACTAAAATCAAAATTCTTCGGAGAAAAAACCTACTATAATCTATTTTTAAAGTCCAAAATCTTCTTGAGTTCTCTTATAGTGTGTGAGAATGGACACTGGCACGAAAAAGCCCCTTTGTAATGTAAGATACATGTTTAACTTGGGAAAAAAATGGGAAGAGCTTATATTAACAACCCTAGAGTGCACACAAAGTCAGCTCGACTCCTGGAAAATCCCAAGCGGATATCTGGGCACCCACAAAGAGCCTGGAGCAGGTGCAGGTGGTGCAGGACCAGCTGGGCAGCACTGAGGTACAAATCCCCACCCCACTGGAGCTGACAGGCACCCAAGTACCCTGGAAAAGACTGAGCCAAATCAGCCTGACTGCAAAGATGCATAAAGAAGGACAGAATTGGAGTTTGAAGGCACTTCTGGAAATCGCCCGGTCCAACCCCCCGCTAAAGCAGGTTCACCTACAGCAGGTGACACAGGACTGTGAATATCTCCAGGGAAGGAGATTCCACAGCCTCTCTGGGCAGCCTAGTGCTTAATCGCCCTCACAGTAAAGAAGTTTTTCCTCGTATTCAGATGAAACTTCCTGTTTCAGTTTGTGCCCACTCAGTCGTGTCTTGTCCAGGCTAAACAGCCTCAGCTTCCTTGGCTCATCTTTGTAAAAGATGCTCCAGTCTCCACATCCTCCTCTGCACTCTCCCCAGTAATTCTTTGTCTGCTCACTGCCACTAACCCTCTCCTCATTTTTCCAGCACAGGGTGTCGTCACAGCACTGCAGCTTTCTGGGATAGGCAGAACAGGCTGTGGAGCAGCATTTGCCTTCTATCCTCACTCACAGCCCGGTGCTGAGTTGCTTAAATGCATAAAAATCTTGATCCTGCATCTGCTGTGAGTGCCTACAGGGACCACCGCTGTGTCTCATTACGCTGAGCTGGGAAAAGAGCAGGAGTTGGTTACCGACGGCAGAGCAGCCCCCAGAAACTCTAGCTGGAATTTCTATCTCCTTCTGCATTTGCCTTTACTGTAATTATGTTTCAGAATAATTTCTGCGTCAATCTCCCACTTCCAAATATAAATGT
This sequence comes from Rhagologus leucostigma, assembly GCA_013397725.1. Lineage (NCBI taxonomy): Eukaryota > Metazoa > Chordata > Aves > Passeriformes > Rhagologus > Rhagologus leucostigma. The sequence continues at coordinate 2,112,332 of VZTD01005736.1, forward strand.
CACTTCTCTTGCCCGGATTCAAAACAAACTGTCAGTTTGAAATAGCTTCTAACACGTTAATAATGAAATACCGTTTTACCCCCACTGAGAATAAAATGCTAGGACTAATCATACTATTCTAAAGGGCTTATAAATCAATAAACCAAGAGGCAGTGAATGAACAAAATGCTGATTGAAATCATAAGCACATCAAGTATCTGCAGATAATCAGCGTCACATGTTTAAAATAAAATTAAAAAAAAAAAAAGAAATACTTTTCCCTAAACATGTGGATACACACAGTGCCTTGCTAGATTTTATTCTCACAACGTGGTTTGATTACCTCGCCAAGGTAGATGAAAGCACAACTGAATGTTAGAAAATGAGGGCAGCAGATCACTTTGTGATGTGACGTTCTCAACCCGAGCGGTACAACCTCATAATAAACTGTTCCAGTAGCTGGGACTTTTCCCGTGTCTCTTTCCCTCCTTCCCTGCTGGGATGCCAGCCAGCAGCTCCTAGCTGGGAGCAGTTCTGATGCAGTTTCTCAGGTCAGGGCTGTGTCAGAGGGCCAACATCACAGCTACCAGCTAACCCACCTGCCTGTCTGGGGTCACAGCATGGGAACTGCTGGAGCAAATCCTGTCACACCTCAGATGCCGCTGCCTGCTAACCCAGCCCACACTGCAGCCTGGGCAGCTCAGGGCTCTACCTCTCCCTCCCACTTGCAAGGTGTCCAGCAGTTTCCCATGCTTTTCTCCCCCTGAAGCATGTGTTTTGTGGCCACTGGCGCCATGGAAATTTTTGGGAGCAGCTCTACAGGGATGGTTACATCTGGTATCTTGTATAACTCACTCATTCAACGTTGGCTGTTTTGGTGTCCTTAGCTGGGTGCACAACACACGTGAAATTCCTCCCTGGGTGAGTCACACTCTTCCCCATCCCACTGAGGCTAAGGGAGATGTGTAAGTTTGGTGCTGGGGAAAACTTTTCTCGAGTTCGTGGAATTGCCTTTAGTGATTCACATGATTACAGTTAAAGAATTTCTTCCCTGTTTGGGGGTGTCTGCGAAGTTCTGACATAAAAAATGTTGTCAAGCTTCAGTTTCCAAGGATTCCTAGAAAATGTTGTCAAGCTTCAGTTTCTAAGGATTCCTAAAATGTTGGCACCATGGAGGTGTCCAAGCACCTTAGTTTGGGCCCAGGAGCCCTGGCAACACAATCCAGTGTTTGCAGGTGTAGCACCTCCTGTGAAAGACCCTCCCGAAGAAAGGAGCAGCCCTTTGTCGACTGACACCTGATCACCAAACCCACAGCTGCTCTGCCTGCCTTTGTCACCCAAACCCCATCCCTTTTGTCCCTGGAAAGGAGCCTGTGAGAAATCTCCAGTGCTTTGGAAGTGGCACATTGCCATTTTTAGCAAACAAACCTTGTTTCAAAAGTGAAGGCTGGCACTGGATGCACAGAGAAATGTTACATTCAAAACACCAACAGGGCAGCTCCTTGGTTTAATGGAAACTGGTGACAGCAATTTCCTACGTGAGAGTAAGAATGGTTCTTATTTACAGTCAACTCCAAGTTATTTCCTCATATACTTTATTGAATCTTTCTTAAAGATGGATTCTGTAACCCTCATGGAATCTATTTAAAGAAAAAAGTTTACATAATGCATCAAGAACCAGCCATAAATTCTTCCTCTGAATTCTGATGCAACATATTGAATAAAATACAATAGAAATGAAGATGCTGGGAATTCATGACAGAGTTTTTAATTATAAATATCAGAGTAAATGAGCATGAGATTCTCTTGCTAGAGAATTGTAAATTAAGTTAATGGATATTGAGATTAAGTTTTTTTTGTAATTTATTTTGCAATACTTGATGTTAATAGAAACTTACGTTGTGTATTAGTCCAAGTATCTTTAAAGACATTTAGAGTCATTATTCAATGGATGCATGCTTTAAAAAATTTGCATTTCTGAATAGGTAAATTGATTAATTGAGAGAGGATCATGAAAAGCTTTGCAAATGTGTGTTGATGAACCTGTTAATAAAACATCACACAAAACGTTTTATTCACACAAGATGGGTAGGTTCACCTGTTGTTAATATTCAGCAAAATTAAAATATTCCTGTGAAGCGGCATTGAGGCATCATGATCTTCAAGTGATATGGGGTAGGAACATCTTTTAATAAAACCTTCTGGGGAAACACACCACATCAGTGGTTTAAAGTCACCACATGTTTGTGTCCCGTGGTACATGTTACTCGAATTGTGTCACTGAAATGCTGCTGCCGTTTGAAACATTTCTCCCCAAGTGAGAGTAGGTCTTCACAAGTGAGGTATCTCTTAACAGATGCTTTAAAAACACAGTAGAAGATTCTCAGCATGGAGCGTCTTTTTCAGGTGACTGACATTTCTTCAACTCTTACTTCCTCTGATGAACATTCAAAGAACCTATTTTTTCTCCAGGGGTGATGAACCTACAACTCTCAGTCAATGTCTTGTAGCAACGTGCACTTGTCGGATCCAGTGAGCAGGGCAGCAGAGCTGTGTTGCACTGAATACATCCTGCAGCATTATGGAATTCAGGCACCAGTCTTCCAAAAAGTATTCAGAAGCTTGGCCTCTGCTGAAATTCAGTGCAAATTTAGCCTGGTGCCTAGGAGGTGGATATTTCAGTAAAGCCAAGAAGCTGAACCATAGGTTTTTAGATGTGTTGCCTCCAGCTGTACCAAAGCTCTTGAACCCCAGCTCTGCACCATTCTACAGCTTGTCATAGGTCTGTCATTATTCATCACCATTGTTTTCTGTCACTGGAGGCTCTAATTCTTTTTGGGACCTCGATTAAAAATTAGATGTGTGACTGTGTTTTGCATGCACAGAGGCGACCGAGAGCTCAGAGAACATCACAGGGCACCAGGACAGCGTATGTAGCTCATTAACAAGATGAGAATATTGTTATACCCTGGGAAGCAGAAAAAAGTTGCCACTGCTTTGCACATAACCTTGCAAAGTTTCTCCTACATGCCCTTCCTCACAGTCCACCCAAGTTGTCACATTCCTAGCTCCATGAGCCTGGGGACTGCAAGCAAAATCCCTCCTGGAATATACTCTGCAGGGCCATCAGTCACATCTAAAGCACTCAAATGTTAGGAAATGTCAGGATTTAAGCTGCTGAGAGAACCTTATCTCTGCCCTTTTGTGTGTTTGTGCTGTACAGGGTAAAGCACTACTCCAGTGAGTAAAGCCAGAGATCCTTAACTCCCTGTAGCAATATGAGTGAATTGGGTCACTAATTCAAATGTTTCAAACATGTCTACTGCCCCTTCCATAAATATTTAACACCTGCTTCATCACCGGCCCCTTCTGAAGTCACCTTGCAAATTTTTGAGCCATACTTCAAAGAAGGAAAAAAATAATTAAGTAACCTGGCTCGCAATAACATTTCTTGGCAGAATGGAGCATTCCCTCTGTCCCCGGGCCAGGGAGCACCTTGTAAGAATGAAAGGTGAATAAAGGCTGATTTTGGTGGCGTTCCTCCATTCTGCAGCTTCCACTGACACCTGCTGGAGACAGGCGCCATCATTTTAAATTCTGTCTCCAGACTGCGAGAGGGATGGACACTGCTGCGTCCAGCTCTGGGGCACCACACAAGAAGGGCATGGAGGTGCTGGAGCGAGTCCAGAGGAGGTCACAAAGATATTCAGAGGGCTGGAGCACCTCTGCTGTGGAGACAGGCTGGGAGAGCTGGGGTTGTTCAGCCTGGAGAACACTCCAGGGAGATATTAGAGCCCCTTCCAATGCCTAAACAGGTAGAGAGCTGGAGAGAGACTTTGTACAAGGGCTTGGAGTGATGGGACAAGCAGAAATGGCTTTAACAGAGGGCAGGTTTAGATTAGACATAATGAAGAATTTCTTCCCTGAGAGGGTGGGGAGGCCCTGGCACAGGGTGCCCAGAGGAGCTGTGGCTGCCCCATCCCTGGAAATGTTCCAGGCCAGGCTGGACAGGGATTGGAGCAACCTGGGATAGTGTAAGGTGTCCCTGCCCACAGCAGGAGGTTGAAACTAGATGACCTTTAAAGTCTCTACACTCTTTTCATGTTAGAACTTTCAGCAGGCACCTGGTGAACATGCAAAGCAATATAGGGAATTACAGTTTAAAAAAAAGAAAAAAAAACAAAACAAAACAAAACAGAACAAAACAAAACAAAAAAAAAAAAAAACAACCTACCCAAATTTAAAATACATTTATGAAAAAGTTAGCATTTANAAAATATAGGCACAGTTCCAGAACTTTGAAAACTAGAAAATGTATGACAATTTTTACAGTAGGTTCTTTATGTTGGTGTAAAGTGTTCCTGCTCTGCCTAGCCAGGGAACAGAGCCCGTCTGATAGACCTGAACCTTTCCTGAACTTCCAGATTAATATCCCAGTTTGTGCTTTTGTAAACACAAACACAAGAGCTGTGTGAAACTGAAAATGTCTTTCCAGGGTTAGCTCACAGCTTTTAGCTCCTAGGATTAGATTTTAAAAGAAGTCTCAGACTGCTAAAAAAATTAGAGGTCTATACAAAAATTATTGCATTTAGAGTGCTGCCCAACAGGGGGCATCTAAGGTGAGGGCGGGTTTTGCCTGTCAGGAACGAAAGGGCAGTTGAATTTTTAGCTAGCAGCTTTTCAAGTTCCTGTAAAGCTTTTATTGCCTCGTCGCTCAAGCCGCCCTGGTCGCATCCAGGAGGTGGCAGTGGAGCAGCATCCATCGCTCCCCAAACGCGGGGCTCAGGGCTCACGGTTCACTCCCTTTCGGCAGCCAGGGCTGGGGCAGCTCCGCGGGTATTCGGACACATTTGCCAGGTCGTGACATAATGGAACAAACCGTGCCTGGACTGTCCCCAAGCCGGGCTCAGGGGAAAAGCAGCGCCAGAGGGAGAAATGCAACCGAGTGGTTCTGATGTGTTCCCTACCGAGTGTGTCTTATTTTCTGCTAAAGACAGCAGGATCAGGTCACACACAAAACAAACATTAAAAAACCTCTTATTTCGTATGTTTGAGGGATATTTGGGTTTGCTTTAATTTTCTATACAGCAGTGCTCAAATGGAAGTTTCTTTCTTTAAAATCCCTTTAAAAGGAAGAAAAAGACCAGGAATTGTTGTGAAAATCTTACAAAACCCTTGATTCTATTCAGCTTTTTAAAATTTGTATTAAAGATGTAGAAAAGAAGGAAAATAATTTCACGGGTAAGTGAGCAGTGTGAAGCAGGGCAGGACTGAATCAGACTCCAGCTCTTTTTATTGACCAGCACAGGGACACTGACACCTTCTCTTCTCAGCACATCACAATTAAAAGGACTAGTGCTGGAGAAGATTTGGAAATATGAGGAAAAGTCACAAGTTCTTCAATTTAAACACAGAGAAATTGCCTACAGAATGCAGTGACTAAACGAGGCTTCTGTCACAAGTATCAAAGAACAGCAGGAGCAAGCAGAGTCAAAATTTTAAGAAGTGAAGGTACAGAAAAGGATTTTACAAGTAATATCAGGAGTAGCAAGAAACAATTCTCAATATACATTGAGAAACAAAGGGAAAGAGACTGCGCAAGTTATTGATTCATCAGCAAATTGAAAGGAGGGGTCATCAGCAAATAAAAAAAGGCCAGGAAGCCCACAGTTCTCTGTATCTTGTTCGGTGTTTCTAAGGGGAAAGACCAAGAGCAAAGACTTCAAGCAGAGCAGCAGAGCAGGAGGAAATCCCCACGGAAATGCACAGGGAGGCAACAGCACACTCAGAGAACTGGAAAGTTTCACAGTGCCTGAGCCCAATGCATTTTATCCCAAAATGCTGCAGAAGAATATGACAGAATTAATGTCAAAACCACTTGGGCTTATCTTAGGGACATCATGGGCTCTAAATAAGCATCAGAAAACTGGAGAGGAGCAAATATATTCAGTTTCTAAGAATGGAAGGAAAAGATTAATCAGGGATTTGTCTATCAGTCAGCTTGCCTTCAAATGCCAGAAAAATCTTGGAAAGCACAAAATCTTTGTAAGCAATGAAAGAAAACAAGGCAATGAGGAAGAGTCAAAATGGATTTTTCAACTGCAAATCCTCTCAGAGCAAACTCATCTCTTTTTATGAATCTGGTCCTGGGTAGAGAGGAAACAATGAACACCACCTAAAGCCACAGAATGAGCTTTGATACCTTCTCACTCAAAAGGGAGAAAAGTGGGTTCTATATCAGACTCTGACATGGCACAGGCCAGAAAGGCTGAATAAACATGCTGGACTAATGAAAATGTAGCAATTTTCTTGCAGTCCAGGATAGTCTTTTCTGAACAAAAGGTGTGACATGTGCTTGTGATGGAGTGACATCCATGCAGCACAACACTCAAACATACCTTTGAGCCAGAGCATGATGATCCATTTCCTAATGCCCTGTCACCTCACAGAGCAGTTAAACAAAATAGCTCACGTTCCGTGAGAGCGAGCCCTGCTGGAAGGGACTATGATAAAGGAAGGGTCTGCCCCCACTAATGGCACTGACTCACTTCCTAAAAGCTGAAATCGCTTAGTGACCATCAGTAATTAAGGGGCCGGACACATTCTAAAGATCCGTTTCCTATGATTGGCCGGTTTTGAACCTTCCCTCTGAGCTGGACATGAAGCCAGTGCAACACCGATTCAGCACTTTCACAAACCTTTCAGCATGGGCACAAAACCCCCAGAACTTTCTGCCCCAGCTTGTGAGAGGCAACCTTCACTAGCCAACACTGCTGAATTTTAACATCATTTGCTCTTATCTAGTTACATAGGAATACAGGCATGGCAAAAACATCAAGCATCACAAATAATGTAACCTGTTATTTAACTGCAGAAGCAGTAAATAAACTCTAGGAACCAAATCACAGCCTATGTTAATGCAATTCCTGTCTGTGCTGGCGGACCAGGGTTATATTTCTGAAAATATATTAGAATGAAAACACCAAAAAACTCCAAATGAAGTGTAGTAAATATGAATCCATCAAGTGTGAAGGGCCAACAAAGAGTGCTCCAAAGTCTCCATGTGTCCTCCTCACGCAGAGCAATGAATTGGTAGAGTTACCTTCTTCCTCCACTGCTGTAAATATTATATTAATTGTTTCTGCTTGGAGATGTAGGAGGGAATTTGCACTGAAAGCAGATGAAAAGAGTCGAGAGGATGGGAAGAAAGCAGCATTGGAGAGCAGTGGGCAGACTGGATGTGCTGCTGGGAAACAGCAGAGGGTAGCGCTGCCTTTTGTTGGAGTGTGTGGTGCTCCTGCTTTCCCCGTGGTGAGGCTTGCTGGGGTGGAGCACGCTGCACCCTAAGGTCCTGCGGTGGTCTGCATGGGAAACAAAACACATCGTGGAATACAGAAGTTCTGTTTTGTTATGGATGCAGTCCACTGGTAGGGTGAGTTTTGATTGGGTTTTTTGTTTGTTGTTTGGGTTTTTTTTAATGATCCTTCAGTTTTCAGGGTTTCACGTTGTCTTCTCTGGTAGGGTAAATATGTAAGATAAAAGGGAGCTTTATGGGTTCGTGCTGTCTCGATTTGCACAGCTCTATTTTGTGTCTTGCTGGCAGGCAGGGCTGTGCTGGAGAAGCACAGATTTCCTTGGGGAGGAGTGCTCCTAGGTGTGCAGGAAGAGGGAGTGAGAAAAAATGTAAAAACTTACAATCTCCTGGAAGCTCAGTAGATGAAAGGGTTTAAAGCAATAGCAGCACAATTTCTGACTGCTGGCAGGGGTTTGCATGGTGTGTGCAATGGGTTCCTCAAAGATGTGTGATTGCATCCAAAGGGTGAGGGAGACTTCAGTGGGGAGTGCTGGCAGGGAGAGAATTGCAGCATGGCTGGAAAGTCAGACAACAGCATTACAGCTCACCTGCTCTGTCCCGGGCCTTCTGGGGCCAGCAGCGTTCCTGGCATGCCCGTGTGTGGTGGTGAGGCAGTGAGGGACTTAGAAGTGGGAGCTCTCCTGCATTGTCCTTCCAGGCCTAACGTGCCCTCCTTCTGCAGGTGTGGAGCATGCTGGGGAGGGACTCTGAGCTGTCCTGATGGCTGCAGACCTCAGAGCTGCTCTGTGCTGCCTGGTTGCGGCCCAAGCTGCCTTGCTGTAGAGCTGTCACCAAGCAGCAATGCAGTCACAAGTGTCACAGCACTAAGGACCTGCAAACGCCTCTGTGTGTTCCCTGTGCCCTCCGTCTGGTACATTCTCTTCCGCAGATTTTGGGTTTTACTTAACATAAATCCCGTAGGATTTTACTTCTAGCTGTCCTTTTGACAGTAACGGACCATTAACTAACTGGAGATGAAACTGAAAGCATAAATCCCTCTCCTTCAGGGAATTAGAAAGCAGGTTTAGGATGCAGGCCATGAAAGGCAAGAGTTCACTGCAATCTCAGACAAGGCCTGATTAACTGTCCCTGCCAGGCATCCCCACCTGTGCCAGGTGAGGAATAAGAAAGCAGCAGCTGAGGTTTGTGCTGCAGAACCATTTGCATCTGCCAAGGGAAAGCCTTTACCCCTGATGTTTGAGCTTGTTTGCCAGGGTCTTCCCTGTAAGACCGTGACAGGAGTCTGGGCTGCGAAGGAATTATCTCCAGAGACTGATGCTGTCTCTGATTGAAAACTGGGTGGTTTTTCCTTTTTTGAGACAGGTGAGATGAGAAGAGCCAGAGCTTTGCTCATGTCAGAGGTGAGGGAGGAAAAAGCACAAGGTGTGTCTGCCCCGGGGGAGCGGCCCAGACAGCTCCCAGCCAGGCGGTGGGATGAGATGATGAAGCAGCTCTGCAGGTTGGTGTGTCCCAAGTCCAGTTCCCAGTCCTTTCCCTGGGGTCTCCAGTAATGTAGAAGGGCTCTGCTATGTATCTGTGGGAGTGAGTTTGCTGATGACTCCTTTCTCTAGACTTTGAGGTCAATGCCCACTGATTAAAAAAGTTAATTACCTTCCTCTTGCAGGAATGACTCTATTTTCAAGGTCTCCCAGGCCATTAATCAAGCATCTTCTTTTGAAAGCAGTTTTAATTAAAAGTAAGCTATCATTAGAGCCAGGGTGGCCAAGTCAGAGGGGGATGTCTCCAGAGACCTGACTGGGCTCTGCTGTGGTGGATGGAGTGGTTCATGTTATGCAGCCCCCACCCCCCAGCCTTCCTCCCACTCCCGGTGGGTTATGAGTATTCTTTTATAAGTGTCAAGCTGAATATTTTAAACACTGTTTAAAATCTGTAATTTACAGGCAAATCTTCAGAAGAGTTCCGTCATCTTTTGGTGCTGAGGGTGTCTCTGTCTGCAGCAGCCCCCACTGCTGTGCTTTGGGGTCAGACTCACAGGGTCGAGGGAAAGACTTAAAATGTCAAAGTTCATGGTCAAAGTTAGATTTCTGTCTTTGATTTAGGATCTTTTCAAGTTCATTTAATGCTTTTATTACCTCGTCTCTCAAGTCCCCCATGTCATGTCCGGGAGGTGGCAGTGGAAGAGCATCCATCACTCCACAAACACAGAGCTCTGAGAGCTCGCGGTTCACCGAGGGCAGAATCAAGGACTGCTGTACATCACAGCACAGTGATGTAACAGCTGCAGCTTAGGGTATTTTAAGAGGTGTCTCCTACCTGTGATGCCCCAAGTGCCAGAATCTGTGGCTCCATAGTTAATAACCTGGAAATGTGTAAGGAAACTTGTTCACTTGAAAGTCAGGAGGAGAAAAGCTCTTCTGAAAGTGTAATTGCAAAGCACTGGATTTTAAGGCAGTTATAATCATTTTAATTACTCAAATGAGTAAAATGTCTGCATATCAAATCCACTGCAACTAACTAAAAAACATACAGGATTCTCACAGTGAAGCAAACTAAACAGAATTGTACCAACATCATGTTATAAGTTCATATTTGTTAATGAGTCTGTGGCCCCTTTTTTAACTGCCCTTATGCTGGGATAACTGCCTCCATGGAAATGTACAGGGAGGCTTTAGAGAACTGGAAAGTTTCACAGTGCCTGAGCCCAATGCATTTTATCCCAAAATGCTGCAGAAGAATATGACAGAATTAATGTCAAAACCACTTGGGCTTATCTTAGGGACATCATGGGCTCTAAATAAGCATCAGAAAACTGGAGAGGAGCAAATATATTCAGTTTCTAGGAATGGAAGGAAAAGATTAATCAGGGATTTGTCTATCAGTCAGCTTGCCTTCAAATGCCAGAAAAATCTTGGAAAGCACAAAATCTTTGTGAGCAATGAAAGAAAACAAGGCAATGAGGAAGAGTCAAAATGGATTTTTCAACTGCAAATCCTCTCAGAGCAAACTCATCTCTTTTTATGAATCTGGTCCTGGGTAGAGAGGAAACAATGAACACCACCTAAAGCCACAGAATGAGCTTTGATACCTTCTCACTCAAAAGGGAGAAAAGTAATTGGTACAGGTTTGTCTCCTTGCTCAGGCAGATCCCAGGCCTGGGGATGGGAGGCTGCGTCCCTGGGCAGCATCAGGAGCCCATTCTCCTGCAGCCTTTGCATGGGTGAAGGTTTGCCAAGAGGACACGTGACATGGTCTGAAGCTGAGGTGGTCTTCACATTCATGTTTTAGGTGGCCAGTGCAAGAGGAAGTAGATGAGGTAATATCAACAGGAGCAAGAGACCCACTTGGAACAAGAAAGGGAATAATAAATCCATGGAGATGAAATCTGACCCTTTCTTTAAAATAATATAATGAACTGTGGACAGCATCTTAGGACTCTGGGAGAAATGGGAGGTCTAGGATTAAACGGAATATCAAATTCTTCACGCACCCACAAATAGCTTTTATCAATTTTCATTAATTCTTTTCTGTATTTATTCTCCCAAGAGATTAGGAAAGGCTTTTTTACTCTGTTTTAATAGACTGCTTTATTAGTATCAGATAGTTACCCTAATCACTGTCTTGCATATGTGGGCTCTACCTGGCTTCATGTAATTGCATCTCCTGATGACACAGCCTTGGCAAACTTGTTTAATAAGCTGAACCCTGTCTAAAATGCTCCCGTCCACCCCAGCCTGCAGCAACACTGTCAGTGTTTTACAGGGGGGCTCTGTGTGTGTTTAAAGGCTCTGCCTGCTGGGCTGGGGGGCAACTGATGGTCATGCAAGGACACCATGCTCATCATCATCATAAGAGGGTGAGTTCTGTTGGGAAATGTGATGTAAGGGTTGCCGGGGGTAGGGAAAACAGGTTTTGTTTCTCTAATGAAGAAAGAATTAGAGAGAAGAGCTGACTAGCAGGTTCCAGGGAAACAAGAGATAATTTACAAGAATGCTTTGGTGAATAAAGACCCAGCTATTTTAACAAATCTGTTAATGCTAAAAGTTGAAGGGAAACTTATGTTAATTTCTTGTGAAGAGATGGCACTTGATAAACCTACCAGTGCCAATTCAGAGTTTAGTTTTAGCTCTGTATTAGGATGATAATTAGATGTACTTGTGCTCTGCCTCGTGGTTTGTGCCGCATGGACTCCAATCTTCCAGAGATGTTGGGAGGAGATATCTCAGATCTTGGATTCCTCCTCTGACTGGAAACTGTACAAAGTGTATGGAGGGAGGAACTGCTGCATCCCGAGGGCTTCTGAACTATAGGGGGAAAATAAACAACCCGAAATGCAACTTGGGAACATTGTATAACAGGAAACATGTTGGAACCTCCCTTGAATTCTACTTTCCTTCTACTAATGTAGTTTAGAGTAATCTGTAGGGCTTGCCATTTTTGCAACTATTTTAAAATAGGTGAATTGTGGAACTCGGTGTAGCTCCACATAACCTTTTATCCACCTCACTGAGTCTCAATATTTGAATGTAAATAGCTTCAGATTTAGAAAGCTGTACTGACACTCTTCATTCAGTTTTCACAGCTGTTAAAAGTGTTAAGACTATTCTTGTGTCTATCCAGCGTTCTCCAAACCCATCTTCCACCCCTGTTTTTAAACACCTCATGTTAGAACTGGAAGAGAAAGTGCTTGCCTGATTATCCCTATTTTCAGCAATGTAAATTAAGCTGTTTGTTGAACATCGTGTTGCAGATTCAGCTTGTCCACCAAAATCACTTTAGCACTAAAAACCCTGTGCATTTTCTTCTTGCCATCTAACCTTTTGTGCTTTTCCATTTATTCAGTAAACCCATAAGGGTTTAGAAAGCTACCAAATATTCCACTTGGACATACCTTCTTCAGTGTTGAACAAACATTAGAACATCTTCTACCCCTCTAAAAAGCAGCCATTCCCCAGGAATTAAGGTATTTTAAGAACTATTTATTTTTTTATGTGGATCCATTCCTTTAACATGTTGAGGGTTTGGGGTTGGTTGTTCGGATTTTTTTGCTAGATAATAAATTTCACACATATAGAGAAGATATTCAGCCTGGGGCTGCTGGTTACTGCACCACTTCTGGGAAGCAGATCTGAGCTAAACCCACAAACCAGACTTCAGCTGTGTAAGAGTGAATACAGGGGAGCACAGCCAGCATCCCACAGCAATTGTTTGTACAATGCTCTAGGAGAGGTTTCACCCAAAACGTGTAATGCTGATGTGCAGAATAAGCTCCTGTCTGGGCTGAACTAGCTCACAGCCACTGCTGAGAGTGCAAAGGGAGAATGTGACTTCAAATGCTGCATCTCTGGGTTTGGGTGCCTCATATGGACCTGAAGAGAGATGTCTCTGCATGAAAAATAGTAGCCTGAAATTCAAGAGCCTTCCTTAAAATACGTGTGGGAAGGAGGTAAGTCTTCCCAGCCAACAACTGAAAGACAGTTTTCCAATGTTCTGATGCCTTTATCCAACCATTTAATGATTTCAGGGTCTAGGCAGTCTGGCTTTAAATCCCCACTTCTTTTATGTCCTCCCCCCATCCCTAAATATTTTCAGGTATTACAGACATTTAGGCAGCATTTGCAGGTGGACAGAGCCATCGCAAACTATTTCATGGGAATAGTTTCTTCATTTAGCAATAAAGAAGAATATTAAGAACTATGAAATAATGCAAATCTTGTCAGACACTGTATACAACGTGTTTTAGGGGTCAGAACTGTTTGGAACAGTGCTTTTCCACAATGCCTTAAAAGCAAAGAAACCCATATTTTTGTCACTATAGCAAAACACAGGTCTTCAAAACCTTCCCTGCACTTTGTCTGTGATGTTGTCAGAACTCTGACAGGTGATGATTCGCATTTCCTCTGTCCTCAGTCTGTGACAATTTTCCAAGAGGAGACATTATCAAAGCAATCTAGAATTAGCTGTGACTAGCGACAATTGCACGGGTGGCACAAAAGGCTTTCACAAATAAACATTATTTTATATAACAGATATTAATACATGTTTTAATGGAGAAGCGATTCACAATGATAATATTATTGACTTGTTAAGATTAAACAGGTCTGCCATATGCTGTCTAGTGCTTCAGATGGTTTCAAATTTATTTTAATTTTTTTTAATCTATGCATATTAACAACAGACGTTGAATTATAAAATGATCCAATAATCGAGAGGAAATCATTCCAAAGCTGAGTGATAATTTTGTTAAGTTAATGATTTGAAATACTTTGTATGTAGTACATATTGATTATTTAGTTCATAGCTAACTCTTGCACATGATATTTTAACTTTTGTCATCTTACTTTCTCCAGAGTTTCCTCCAGTTGCTGAGGAGTGGGTTGGTGAATGCTTGCCTTGGAACTCCATCCCCAACCTTCCAATTATTTTTATTAAAAAAACCCCTTTCACATGTGCATCTGCCCTCAACTCCTCTGCCTCTGGACTGTACAGTAACCGGATGTGGACCTCACCCTAAAGTTCCTGCTTTTGCCTGGCTTGCCCGTGTTGCACTTGAGGGGCTGAGGGGAAGGAAGAAAGATCCCATAAAGCAAATCCACTGAGCTGACAGGCCACAAGTGAGGGACCACGCTCAAAAGAAGGCTTGAGTGGCTACTGCATTCGTACAGGAACAGCCTCTGGGTGATTACAGATTTACCCTTTAGCTGGCTATTGTTTGCTTGGAGTCCAAAAATATTACTTTTTTCTTCCTTTCTTGCCCTGCCTCCACAAGCCCAGGATGGGGTTGGTTTACAGCACAGTCTGTTGCTTCGACTTCCCACTCCCAAACGCAGCAGGTCACAAACTCGAGCTGTGGGTGCTGGCAGCCTGGGACAGTGCACCACAGCTCCCGTGTCGTTTGCTCTCACATTTTCACCTGTCTTGTGGGTGTGATGGAGTAAACAAACACATCTCCCTGCGGCTGAGAAGCTGTAGAAAGAGAGACAACACCTCGAGCTCATCAGCCTCCCCAGAGCACAGCTGCCTCGAGCTGAGCATGCCAAGTTTTTGGTGATGCTGCTGGGCGAACCTGAGCTGCACTGAGCGATCCTCAGCCCTACACCCAGCACCAGCTTCTCACAAACCACAGCACTAAAACCACTCCTGCTGCTGTGAGCCACAAGCTGCCTTTCCAGCATGATTTCTGGAAACCCAGAGCTGTGCTCAGCAGGAGGGACAGATCCCATCTCCACGCTGGAAAGCAGCAAACTCCTCTTTGCAGTCCTCTTGCTGCTGCTTGTCTCCAGCACCTCATGGAAATGTAGGAATTGTAGGAATTGTAGATGTACGGATTTAAGCCATCTTCTCCTTTTGGATGTTCCCTGCAGAAATTAAACAAAGAAACCCCCAAAAAAAACCCACAAAAGCAAACAAACAAAAGAAACCAACCAAACAAAAAAAAAACCACAAAAAAACCCCCACAATCAAACAAAAAAAACCCACAAGGAAATTACAATGTGATAGTTAACATAAACAAGATGCAAAGGACTGGAAGCCCAGTCAGCTGCAAATAGATAGCAGTGATCCCAAGTTGATTTCCAGTGGGCTAGAAACATGAATCAGGGAGCTCTTGAGTGTGTGCTTTATTATTTATATAAATTACTAGCTTCATTAACTTAACTTGACAAAGCAAGCTGTAGAAAGGGAAAGCCAATCCTATCTGCTTCTTGGTGAAGAGAGTAAATTTATAGGTCCCAAAGAGACATAACTCCCAGTGAGATATATTTGAGCTTCATGCCCTTAACTTCTCACTTTTTGCCCTGCAGAGGTGCAGCCTGACCATCTAGTGATTAATCCCAAATCATTTAGGTTGGAAAACACCTCTAAGATCATCAAGTCCAACAGCTAACCCAGCACTGTCAAGCTCACCACTAAACCACGTTCCCAAGTGCCACATCTATACATCTTTTAAGTCCCTCTAAGGACGGCGACTCCACCACTGCCCTGGGCAGCCTGTGCCAATGCCTGACCAGCCATTTGGCGAAGAAATTTTTCTTAATATCCAATCCCTGTGTAATCCTGTGTGGGTCCCTAAAAGAGAGAGCACCTAGATGTCTTCTTCTTCCCCAGGGAGCACTGAGAAAATGCTGATATTTCTAACTTCAGGTGGCAACAACCTTGAGGCTCCTGCTTCTACTGGGTAGCTGATCAATGGTTTCAAAAGTCTGGGGAGAGTTAGGAGAAAAACGTATAATACAAAGTTTGATTGAAATCAGCCGGGGAAAGCCTGTCCCATCTGGTTATTTCAGTACATAGTAAGAATAGACTTCAAACCTGCTCTTGAGACAGGGATTGTGATAATGATTTCTGAAGGAAAAGTCTCATTAATATAGGATGGACACCTCAGATGCATCTGCATTCCTCTCCGGGCCTTTCAGTAAAGTGTCTTGTTGCTATGGAGGGAAATCAGGTACAAAGGATGAGAGTTAGGGATGGTTGTGACCCAAAGTGAGGTCACTGAGCATGGGGAGAGGTATTTACTCGACATAAACACAAAAGCCAGAGCTCCAAGTGTCACACCAGGCCAGCTGCAAATCCACACAGCAAACGGTTCGGTTCGGAGCCTGTGTGTCTTGCAGAAAGAAGAGAGAAGAGGATGTTCTTCGTTTCAGAAAGCTCTTTTCCCTTTAGGAAGCTCTCCCTTTGTGTAGGCTTTCCATAAGGCAGAAATGTTTGCTTTGACCCTTGAGCAACCTTTTCTCCAGGGTAAGGAGGAGGAATGCAATTATTTTTTTCTGAGAAAAGAAAAAGATAGTAGGCAGTGAGGGGGGAGGGCTGAAGGTAAAAGTTTGTACTACATTTCTTCATGCAGAAATGGCCATGATGGCAGTGGTTTTACCACCAGCATGTTGTTTTTGTCCCTACCCTTTTCTCGTCTGGGGGGCAGATTGATTGATGCATTGTACAGTTCTCTCCGGTTTTGCACTTTTTTTCTCCCAGCTGCAGGTACACCATTTTCAGCTTTTATCACCTTAGACAACTAATTATAACTCACCATAGACACCTCAACAAGCAAAATTTGCTCAATTAAAACTGTGCAGAGCGTTTGTTGTTCAGCAGGTTTGAAAAACACCAGCTTTTCCCAGTGCATCTATCAGCTGTGGAACACTCACCCCGCTCCTGTGAGTAATGACCTCATGGCAGGAGCTGCTTTTGCCCACCCAGACAAATTGCCGTTCCCCAAACACAGTACAAATATAGCTCTGAGTTTCCTTCAGCCAAGAATAAGGAAGATTTATTGAAAGCAATGCATCGCACACGGAAGTTAGTCTTTGGTGACTCTTCTGAGTGGATATTCTCAGAGTGAGGGAGACACCAGCTTTACCTGTCCCTAACTGAGGTTTGATTGTTTTCTTTTGGCTGCCTAAATTCAGCTTTAGTGACCTTTGGTCACTTTCTAGTCTAATTCCTGGTCAAACACTGACTTACTTTTCTATGTGTTTCATGGGTACATTGCCTTTTAATGCCAGCCCCACTTTTCACCACTGGGAGTAGCTTATGTTTGATCAAGCACTAGAGTAATTAACAGTTTTATCAAGTTTTGAACCAAGCTAGTCTACAAAATAAAAGCATGCCCTGATTTCTTAAACTGCAATTTAAAAACATACCTCCAAAAATACCTCAGTGATGAGCCCTGGTCCTTCCAAGAACCACAGCAGTTCCCCAGAGAAGGATGGAGATTAGCAAACACGTTTCACATGACAGCTTTCAATATATTTATTTGCATAACTGGATTACAGAAGTGCACCAACGTGCCTCTAAATCTTATTATTGTTTATTACTCTGGATATCAGAGAAAACAATAATTAAATTGGGCAGAGATTCTTGGGTCTCAGTTCAGAGAACTGAGGCTCAGTGAACGTGGCTGTGCTTTGTTCCCTGCCCTATGGAACCCCCAGTCCTCGAGCTCAGGGCTGGACCTCCTTTGTGCAGGGAAAGACTGGAAAAATTGCATTACAGGACCACTGAGGTGGGCCAAGGGGGTTTTGGAGGAGAGAGAAGGAGCTTCAGGAGCCCACAGCTGGGGAATGCAGATCATTTCAGGGTGCATTGAAAACTTTATGGGGAGGGCCTGAAGCAAGGGCAGGCTCTGAGATTTCTGCTGCAAATTCACATCCTGACCGAATCAAGGCATGTACAGGTTAAGCCAGCACTTAGATGAGGGTGCCAGCTGCGCTGGGCATCTCTAGGAGCTGCCAGACCTTGGCACTGCTCTAACAGCAGCTCCAGAGGCAGCTGGAAGCGAGATATTCCCATTGTATCCATCACTGCGGGAACAATCTGTGCACTGAACAGCCCTTCATTTCTGTCTCAAGGAAAATCAAATCAAGAGAGAAATCCTTGTTTGCTTCGTGCAGCTCTCTTCAGTCACCATCTCCAGTCGTTATCACTCAAGAGAACACGAGTAAGTCAAACTGCAGTGATGGCAAATATGGGAAAAAATACGATGTGTAAGGAGGAAATGATCCCAGGACTGCTGTGGTTAAGGAAGTCTGGGAAAACTCCACTGGGCTTTGGATCACTCTGGATGACAGCACTGTCTGTATTTAGTGCAGGAGGTTGTAGACATTATGAGCCACCTCAATGTTAATTAATCTTTACAAACTGATAAATTAACAGTTTGAATTTGCTTAATTCCACAGAAGAAAAATCTCTAAAAATCAGAATTTTTTAAATTATTTGAAGTTGCTTTTTGCATTGCTGTTGCAGTGCTCTCTTGGTATCCTGCTCTCTGTGCTCTTTAAAAAAGTCCTGAAAATTAGGTTGAAAAGCTTTTAAAATTAGATTGGTTTGTCTGGAAGTGGTCTTTTTTGTCTTTGCAAAGTGACCAGTAACTTGCTATATTGAGCTTCAAGGAAAAACCATTTCCTGAAATTCACCAAAAGCAAAACACTCTTTAGAAGGTCACTCAAATCTTTAAATTGATGTAAGCAAGGCAGACACACATAATCATAGGGTGAATGCAAGTAATGCCCACTTTAAATGGACCTTCTTCATTCAGTGCCTGCCTCTGGAAGCAGCTTTTAACATCCTCGTTACTAGCAGTAGAACAACTTGAGATTGTAGGAAGTTCGTGAAACGGGATTTCAAATGTTTGCCCAACTTTTTCCCAGGGTGTGCATACAGATCTGAAGGATTTTTAATTGGATTAATCTTGCTGAAACATGATGAGCAAAATTATATTCACAGTTTCACAGTAGGAGTACATTTACAAACTAAAGCAGCCATCCTCTCTTCCTTCCCTCTCCCCTCATGTCGATTTGTATTGCCCCCAGCACAGACCTCTCTGGCCGTGTGCAGGTGTGGTCAGACAAAAGCCCTTGCTGACCACAGCCGAAACTGCCCCTGGATTGTGCTTCTTCCCTGGCTGATCTCAGTTCAGTACCAGGAAGTTTCTCGTGCTAACCCAGATTCCAGCTGAGCAGGCTGGAAGAAACCTCTCAGAATCAATGTATGCTGTCAGAACTTTGTCCTGTACACTTAACTGTTACCTCAGATATTTTCAGGGAGGAAGAAACTAGAAACCATTAGGCTGATAATAGCTTCTAACTCCCTTTGAAAGGTGAATGTCAAAGGAAGTGTTTCTTCCCAAAAGACTCCTCTGAAGGAGAGTGCTTGCCCCTCCGCTCTGTTTGGCAGCTCTTTCTTTGACTGGCTGTGCAATGCTCGTGCTTGGCTCAATATCCATGGCCCCTTCAGCCCTCTGTCTCTTAACAGACACCTCCAGAAGGGCAGTGCCAAAGCCTCTGCCTCTCCCTGGAGATCAAAGCTGATGGCAGTAGTGCCCCGTGTCAAAATCAGTTCCTCAAGGAAAGAGTGGAACTCATCTCAGCACAGCTGACTTGCAGTAGGGTCAGAGAATTGGGGCGACATGAGGCAATGGCCCTAGCCCAAGAGGACTACAGGAATATTGTGAGTTGTCTAGTCTAGCGCCTGTGCTAAGGAATGGACTCTGGGTAGATACACGAATTTAATTCTTACCCAATCCAAAACACTCCCTCTTTGAGATATTTAGGTTTCATATTCATCCTTGCTTCTCTTTTGTCACCAAAACCAATCTCTGTACTGACAGTAATATCCAAAACAGATAGGAAGGATCCCTGTATGTTATTGTGCTAACATCTCCTTAGCCTCTAACTGCAGTCAGAGAAATAAAGATATTTTTGAGGCCTGACATCTGCCTGTCATTCTCCATTAGAAGTGGAGGTGCTGGGGAAGATGCACATGAGAATTGTGTTGTTATAATTGAGCCCTGAGGGCAAATGTCAGGAATGAGGACTAATTAAAAGTGGAAAAGACTTACAATGTTAATGTACAAAGGAGGTGCACTCCCACCAGCTCTCGTTTACAGCACCACACTGGCCATAATGCAGTTTGTAGCGGGTCCAATTTTCTTCTTCCTCCAGGCAAACATTTTTTTCAGCTCTCCCCTGAAGCTGTCATGGAGCCAGGCATAGAGGAAGGCATTGGTGCAAGCAGACATCATTGCAAACCAGTGGCACAGCAGCTGGATGAAGTTGAAGTACTGCTTGTCAATCAGGCTGATGTCAATGTCCTTTATCATGTTGAAGATGTGCAGGGGCAGCCAACAGACTCCAAAAGCTGCCACCACTAAGACCAGCAAGCGAAAAGTCTTCCTCCTCCTGGCACGATCCCACTCAGCTTGGCCCTGGGTGACATTGCCTGGCACTACACGGTTCTTCAGCTTGACTGAGATCCTCAGGTAGGACAGGGAGATGACAGCCAAAGGCAATACGTAGGTGATGATGAGGGTGCTGTAGGCGTAAGCCAAGCGATCTCTCTTCATGTGGAACCAAAACTCCTCGCAGATGGAGAAGTCCAGCTCTGGGAACTCTGCGTGGTACGTGTGGACCAAGGCTGGGGCAGCCAAAGTGCAGCTCAGCAGCCAAATAGCAGCCAGGATGTAAGCACAGACAGGGATGGTGAGCCTCCTGCGGAACGGGTACACCATGGCACAGTACCTGTCCACAGCTATGACAGTCAGGGTGAAGACAGACACAAACACAGTGACAGGTTGCATCAGGAAAACAAAGTAGCACATGAAGCGCCCGTACACCCATCCCCGGGGCTCAAAGGCATAGGCCAGGGTCAGGGGCACACAGGTGGCACACATGAGCATGTCTGAGAAAGCCAGATTGCCTACCAGGAAGTTGGTGACATTGTGCATTTTTTTTGTCTTGCAGATGACATAAATGAGAAGGTAATTCCCAATGACACCAATAAAAACCACCAGCGAGTAGCAGGGGATGATGAGTGGCTTGAAGGACTGAACAAACTGGAGCCCTGAGAATAAACTGCTGGTGTTGCTGTGAATCGCAGAGAGAAAGCTTTGGGAGGTTAAATTGTCCGAATTCATCATTTTCCTCCTTTTGTTGTCTGCCGTCAGCTGAGTGAAGTAGTTACCACTGCACTGCTCCTGCACTCCGTCAGTGGGGATAATGAATGGATTACTGTCCAGAGGTTACCACATGGATAGTAAACAAGCAGCCGTAAATGCAAAAGGTGAACTTGTAATCCTCGAGAGGCAGCTTTCAGCAGTTCCTAAGAAAAATCAAATACAACCAATTTCCATTAAGGTCCTCCTGTATTTACTATTAAATCTAGCTTTTGACAGCATGCCACTTAGTAAACATTTAATGCAGTGAGTACTTACTGCTGTGGGTTTTTAATCCCATATGATTTTCCTGTGGATGCCAAGAAGTGCCCTGGATGTCTGTCTTCTGCAAATCCAGGAGCGCGCGTGTGTGTGTGTGTGTCAGAGAGAGAGAGAGAGAGAGAGAATACATGAGTGAGAAAGAGGGCGATGCGCATTTACAAGCTAAGTGGAGATCACTGTTTTTAAACGGTCTTCACTACTAGGTCATGACAGATTCGTGTTTAAGCTTTTATCCCCATTGGCCGTCCTGGGTATTACGTTGCTCTTTGCATGTTTTTTACTGATAGTAATTAGTTCTAGAATATCCTTTCAAAAACTCCCCTCTCCTTCCAGTGCATCTATAATTGCCCCTCACAGCTAAAAATCAATTTACATTCATTAACATGAGCCTGCACAGTATCTAATCCCAGATTCACTTTGCCAGAGCCCCCAGAGTGTCCAAAAATACTACCTGTAATTTTGTTGCTATAATGTGACTGTGAAATAGAATTTTAATCACATGCTGAAGGCAAATAAATGTTTATGCCACTAGAGGGTCTCAGCTATATACCTGTGAATGAAGCCAGGATTAGAAATGTGCGTTTAGCTTGTAGCACAAAGGATCTTATTTTATTTAAATTTATTTTCCACTGGTGCTACAATGTTTGCTCACCCACTATGACTATTTTCAGTAGGATTTACACATCTTTAAAAGTAAACAAACACTTGTGAGCATCTCAAAAGAAATATTAGCACCAAGTAGGTTAGCTGTAAGGGTTTCCCTGCAGAGAACTACAGCAAACTGCTACTAATATTGCAGCTGCCCAAAAATATTTGGGGTGTTTCTTCATTCCTGTGTTAGACTTGTTAACCTTTTCTATACCAGACAAGTGTTAACAGTCTGCAAAACAATCTGTAGTTGTTTTGCTTGGTTCAGATATTAGAAAGCAAAAAACGTCAGGATAAGTGCTTACAGAACATTTTATTAGACCTCCCCATCCAGCTCTTGTTTATTGTTCTAATTCTCCCTTAACTCCTCTCCATTTCAGTCTGGGACCAGGACCTCAGCTGGTGAAAAAGAGTGAAAATCCACTTCATCTATTTGTATCAGCTAGGGAAACTGAAAAATCTGTGGAGCAGCCTAACTTCTGAATGCTTCAGAGCAGAGAATATTGTTAGGTTCTGCAAGGGGGGGATTTACAGGGGATTTAGACACAGTTTCTAATCACAGTTTGTGTCCTAGTCAATTAGACTAAGGAAATATTAACCCTTTATTTTCTGTAAGGTTATGGGCAGAACCTTATCCTTTTGATTTGATGTCATTTGACATAAATCACAAGTTTAAATGGATTTCATTTTTGTCCTACTCCTTTCTCTGATTCTAAAACAGAAGCTGATCTTGTGTAGCCCTTGTTCTGATCAGAGACATTCTGCTTCTGAAGGGTGGGAAATTCAAACATGGCAAGTGCTGACTCTGTGCTGCCACATCCAGGGTTGGATTATGCCATGGAGTGGAATATGGCTGTAATTCCAGCCTGAGGGGAGAACATCCGTGTAGCCATTGCTCAGGAGTGTCATCCTTCACTTCATGGCCATAGTAACCTACCCATGACCCAGACTAAAAATGGGATGTTATAGCCCGCTTCAGAGTCCAATCTCAGCTGTCTGAGCTGGATGGGACCCGGGGGAATATGGTACCTATTTATGTCTACATACCCAAATCCAGAACAGGAGACAGACCTGAGGGTAGAGGTTGCAAAGAGGCGAGGAAATTGGGAATTCCAGCTGCTGTCACCACCCAGTGCAACCACACTGCTTGGTGATGAGCAGCATGCTGCAAAATTCTTAAAACCCATAAATTCAACTGCTGCATTTAATGTGGGAGAGAAGTATGGCCTGGTTTAAAGTAGGATTGCAGATGGCTTTGTACATGGCCTCTCTTAGAAGCCAAAACACATAGAACAATGAAGGGGGCATATGTAAAAGGCCTTCATACTGTCCACATCCTACTGGAATGACAAGGCTCCTGCTAGGAAAGAAGCCTCACGATAATATCATTGCAAACATAATAACTGAAAATTTAATTTTTAACTAAGTGAATTTTTTGTTTCATTCCCAAGAGCTGCAGGGTAGATCTCATAAATATCCTCATTACATTCCTATGAGAAAAAGGTTTATTCTTCACTATGTGGGAAAAATCAAACACAATTGATCATCTCAAGAAGCCTTCAAGGTCACCTTAATGCTCAGGTCACGAAACTAACCTTATATATTCCTTTATTTCAAGTTTTACCAGGCAATCTTCCTGCATTTTCCGCTGCCTTTATTTTCTTCACCTCTGAAACCAGTAACCAGTACACCTTTTGTTTGAAGGCTGCCACCTATTTCTCTTAGTGATTTTCTGTTTGTTTTGGCTTCAGGCAGAAAATGTCTTCAGTTCAGCTGTATGCCACAGCCAAGATCTGGAAAGATAATATTTAATAGGGGCTTGAATAGAAAAAGCACTCCAGCAATTTACCCCAAGGAAGTCATCTTTTCCCCTTCTAAAACTCCAAATATTAATTTTGTTTGTAATTTCTGAGGCTGTCTGACAGAGTCCTTCCTGAACTGACTGAAGTCCATTTCACATGCAGAATTTTCTCATTAAAAGAGAAAAGGTCACAGAAACTGCATTACTGTCATATTAGAACTGTTTTGACATTCCAGGTATACAAGGGTGTCACACACAGGAATGATGATGAGTGTCTGGTTGAAACCCTGGCCTTCCTTGAGCCAGTGGAGAATGTTATATCTAGAGCCAGACCTACATTTCACAGAAAAGTTTCACAGCTGAGCTTTCATAATCTCTTGTGCTAACCTGTCCAGCTCCGCACAGAAACTCTGAGTACAAACATTGGAAGCTGCTTTTAGGCTTTATAGACCAAAACGTTTTCTTCTCTCATTAAAGTCTCACAGTTTCAGGTGTTAGCTTTCCATATTCCTGTTAATTTGTCTTTTTTTTTTTTCATAAAACACAACTTTTTTTTTGCATCACAGAGCTGCTTTAAATAATTCTTCCACATTCTTCCAGGAATGTTCTGTGCAGAACAGATCAGATAGTTCTTGCAGAGCCTGTAATAAAAACAGATGCTTTACATATTTGGAATGATGTCGAGCTGGGGGGTTCCTTTACGAAGTGCTTCTTTTAGCCAGCCAGGGAACAAGATTTTATTTCACACAACAATGTCAAGCCAGGGCAGCCTGTCTCTCCCCCATTTAATCATGTAAGTGCATCCTGTCTGTCCCTGCTGTGGACTGAGAAATCACAGCCCCTAAACTCTAAGAACCATGTTTACAACAAAGGGGTTTTTTTCAGTTTGCTGTCTTGGGGTTTTTTTTGTTGGCTAGGAGTTTTTTTGGTTATTGCTGCTGCTTTTCTCAAATTCAAGACATCAAATTTGATAAACACAGGATTCAGATTAAAATAATTCGCTATAGCTGAAGAAGAGCATGTAAAGTGGAGGTCCTTTAGTCTGACAGCAGTTTTGTAGTAGGTTTTAGACTAGATTTAAGGACAGAAGAAAGCACACAAGAGAGAGAGTAGACAGAACAGGATACCAAAGGAAGATTTTGTGAAATTAACTTTCCATCTATGTTAAAATTATTTTCTCAACAAAGAATATGTAGCAGTTCTCAGTTTGGGTTTGCGTGACTTATGAGAAACCATCATCTCTACCAGAGGAAATACCCTAAGAATTGTGAGGCAAGCAAAGAACAGCAGCATCTGTGAAGAAATTGGACCAGAAGACAGCAACTATTTGTGGTCCTCAAGAACCTTGCTTGGGACTGACCAGCCTTGGTGGCTCTTTTCATTTTACCACCAGAGCACAAAAAGCGGGACTGCACCAAGTAAGTTAGATAGAAACACCAAGTTTGGAATTAGCGATGACATGGAGCATGACTGCACAATTAAGCAGCAAAACTTTGAAAAACTGAGAGAGAATAGAAGAAAAACTTCTCATAAAAGACAGAATCAAGGTCACCATAATAAGAATTTTCACTGTGGCTTAGGATGAAGTAAATTGTGTTGTGGGTCTATAGAAAGGAGCAGGCAGTGCATTTGAAACTGCAAACAAAAGAAAATCTACCACTCTGTGAGAGTTTTCAGGCTAAATTTGCCTCTACTTTCTTACAACCTCTGGACAATTTTCTTGCTATAAATGTCTATTCACCAGAGCAGAATTGCACTGTGTTCTTTAAAAGCACTAGGAGGATGGTAAACTACAGGGCAGGAAAACACGTATTTAGAGAAAGGAGCAATGCTAATGAAAGAAAAAATTCACTGTGGGCAAATTTAGGATGGAAAGTAGAGCACTTCTAGGTTGGAGGCAACAAATTGCCACTTGGAATTGCTTGCCTTTTGAACAAGTGTATTATGGGGGATAAAAAACATGCATGTGGACTGATTTCTTGAGTGGGGCTTCGGCTTCAGGAGGTTCCTTTCCATCCTTCATCAACACAGACTTTGGACCATATCCACTCCTACTTGAAATTAACTCCACTATCACCTTTTTCAACAGTATTCCCATTGATAATAGGAAAATAGAATTCAAAAGGTAGAATTAATTATACATGCACACCCACACACATGGGCACAACTCAGATGAAGTGTTAGGATGTTTCTAGTATTCTTCGTCATTTTTCCATGGGGAGATTGTTGCAGTAGTGCCTGTGAAGATCTACTAGAACAGCACTTGAATATTTGCCAGATAAACTTTCCCTGTTGCTGGTCTCAGCACCTGCTCAGAGCAGCTGATTTACAAAGTAGTGAGAAAGGCAGGGTCAGCAGAGTCACTCTGTAAAATCATTTCAGCCGCAAGGCACTTCAGTCAGTGTAATCACTGATTCTTCTCTCTCTGATCTGCTTTCCTGTAAAATTGCTGCTGAGAGACTTGATACAAGCAGCCTTGATTCCCTCACATCCCCGCCCCCTAAATATTTTCTTTCGCAGCCAAACCCACGCTGGAATTAATGACCAAGAAAAAGCTGATTTTTTTTTTTTGATGTTGGGTTTTAGTGTGCAGTTATGAGGAATTTTTTTTTTGTTTGTTTCTCTGTGTGTGTGCTGGTTTGGTTTTTTTGGGGGGAGGTGTTGGGATTTTTTTAATTTCTAAGTAAGCACAGGATAAATAGGTTGAACATTAAGATGATTAAAGAGGTATTTATATTGAATATGTTGCTTGAGCATGCTAAAGCAGAATTTGGCTGTAAAATAGGGTCTGGCTAACAAGCCTGACCATCTCCGAGTTGACTGGACAGACAGCAATAGAAATTCAAATTTTTAATACAGAGTCTTCTGTAAACCCACCACCAAAATGGACCCTTATTATGTTACAGCAAGAGACAGCTGCTGTCTTCAGCACTCCCATGGACAGGACTAGGGAAACAAGCAAACAGACTGACAAACCTCTGGGGCAAAATCTTTAAGAATATCAGAGTTAGAACTTTTCTTCTTCATTTATTGCTGCAGTTTTAGGCAATACTGCTGACATGTCATGGCAAAATGCGCTTATTTGTTTTTATAGTTCAGTCAGAACTCACCTGGGAAAAGGTATCTGAATGTCTCTGATCTAAAGGTTGTTACTAGGAAGGATAAAAATGAAAAAGTATGCAGGCAGATTTGCATACTCGTCAGATCCAACAATTCCTACCACTCCAGAAAAACTGGCCTTTCTCCTCTGCTCACAGGTCCTGAAGGGATGCAGAGTGCAATACAAATACGTGCCTCAAGCCAGAGCAGACTGTGGGAATTGGCTGCCAGAATCATCTGCAGATTGGATGCTAAGCCCTGGAGAAACTCTGTGTTCCAGCTGTTCCCTGCAGCCCTAAACAGCCGGCAGTCAGGGTCACTGCACACCTCAGGGTCCTGCAGGCCGTTTAGCTTGGGGCAGCACAGGGCTGCCGAGAAAACCCAACAGCTGAGGAGTGACGGGACAAAATGCTGCTCAGCCCCTGACACTGCTCTGTAGCACCGCGGAGAAGCAGTGCCCATCTGCAGCACCGTGCTGGGAGCGGGTGTGAATGGAGGGGGTGTTCGAACATCGTCCAAGAGGTTTCCCGGAGCCTGCAGCACCAGGGACAGCGAGGAGCTGCAGCACCACCAACAGCAGCACCTCCAAAACCACGGACAGCGATACCTTGGGCACCACGGACAGCACCCGCCAGCCAACCGCAGAGTCACAGCTTCACCCCAGGATGGGCTTGTGTCCCCGTCCGTGTGACAAGGCAGGACAGCCCAGAGCGCCCCTGAAAGGCAAGGGTAGGGCTCTCAGAGCCACCCCTGTACCTGGGGGTTCTCCCAACAAATACAAAGTGTACTTTTCCCACTGAAATCCTCTATGTGCCATCCATGAAAAGACGTCAGACCAGAAGTTATACTGAACCCTGTATCCAATGCGGATCTCTCCCCAAGAACTAAAGAAGGGAAAAAGCATTTCCTGCTTCCTGAATGTTGTGGTTTATCCACAGCAACTAAGCCCCACTCAGCTGCTGGCTCACTTCCACCTGATGGGACAGGGGGAGAACCAGAAGTGTAAAAGTGAGAAAACTCATGGGTTGAGATAAAGGCAGTTTAATAACTAAAGTGAAAGCTGCATGCACAAACAAAGCAGAACAAAGAATTCACTCACTGCTTCCCATGGGCAGGCAAGTGTCCAGTCATCTCCAGGAAAGCTGGGATCCATCACATTCAATGGCCACCTGAGGAAACCAATGCCATCACTTCAAACATCCCCCTCTTCCTTCTTTCCCCAGCTTTACATGCTGAGCACGACACCATTTAACAGGGAATACCCCAGC
This sequence comes from Rhagologus leucostigma, assembly GCA_013397725.1. Taxonomy (NCBI): domain Eukaryota; kingdom Metazoa; phylum Chordata; class Aves; order Passeriformes; genus Rhagologus; species Rhagologus leucostigma. Next base: position 2,140,153 of record VZTD01005736.1, read on the forward strand.
GAACAACTGGGGTCAGATGTTCCAGCTATGTCCCCCCAACTCCTTGTGAATCCCCAGCCCCCTGACTGGTGGGGTGGGGTGAGGAGCAGAAAAGGCCTTGGCTCTGTGCTGCTCAGCAGTAACAAAAACATCCCAAGTTATCAGCACTGTTTTCAGTTCAAATCCAGCACACAGCCTTGTATCAGCTACTGTGAAGAAAATCAGCTCTACCCCAGCAAAACCCAGCACACTGCACAATCCCAAATTTCCCATCTGCCCTGGTGATGGGTAAAGGACAGAAGAGATCAACAGCTACCTGATGTTCTGTAGCAACAATGTTGCCGTAAGTAAACCTTCTGTTTTCAAGGAACAATGAGTTCAATAAATATTTGTCAGACAGAAAGGAAAAAAACCCAGAGGACCAACATCATTCCAGCTGCTCTTAATTGTTTATATAAAGTAATAAAGTTCAACTTCCATTTAATTAACTATCCCACTAACAACAATTTGCCCGGGAGCTTTGAAAGCTCTTAATGCTAAAGGTTTGTCTGGAGGACTGTCATCTAGTTTGATTATAGTTTGCATAATAACGTTATGTAGAGATAAGAACACTATTTAGAATTGAGTTGTTCTGCTCTCTCATGCAAATTCCTGTTTGAAGAAAAAAAAAAGAAAGAGGATAAGAGAGACTGGACTTCTATTACCTACATCATCAAAATGAAACCAAAATTAATAGAACTTCTAATGAAGCCTTATGCATGTTTTCAGCACAGTTACATTCATAATAAGGAAGTGAGGCTTTAAAAATAAAACAAAACTTCTTATAGCATATTCACAGCCAGGCTGGTTTACGATCATCTCCTCTAAAAATGTATAGATACATATTTTTGCTCTCAGGACTATTGTCTCACTGTATGTGTATGTGCATTGATCCCTTTTAACTATGCTTCAGCACATGGGTTTATTCTCTTTCTTTGTCTCCATTTCTCTTCCACAGTAGAATTTGGTTGTTTATTTTTCACTGCTCACAGTAGCCATTAAAGGTATCTACTGTCAGATGAGTAAAATAAGCCAAAAAGGATAAATGTGGAGGAAATTAGAGGAACACAGAAGATGAACGATCCTTTCATGGTGACTCCTATTTCCATGACTTGCCCCCACACACCACTTCTGTTGTTTATTCTTTCATGTTATTCTGATATGTGTGGCACTGGTTAAAAATAGCAATATTACTGACTAAAGATTCTCTTCCTATGAAAGTCCCCGTGAATTTTGCTGCAGATTTCAACATTGTCCAGTTTCTCCCCTGCCCTTTGCTTTAACATATTTGCTTTACAATGTTTCTCTCCAGCTCTGTCAGCTTCCCCCACCTTTTTATCTAATACAAGAAGTTTGAAACCGCAAAGACCATCAGATTTCCTATACTGTGACTCCTTCTATCTCATATCTTTCAGCTCTTCCTTTGGATACTCTTCCATTCTTTAATGAGTCTTACCAAGAAGGAATCCAGCCCCACCTGCAGAGAGTTCCTCAGTTCATGTTTCTAAGTCCTTTTACTCCCCTTAGATACTCTCCCATTACCTGATTGCTCTCAGATTAAGAGTTTAATCTCATAGCAGCTTTCCCCTAACATTCCTCTTTAAGAATTGCTTTATTTTGTGACTGCATTTGTGATGGGAGAATTGTTCTTATCCATGGGCTCTGTTAAGTACAATAGCAGCACTAAGAGCCGCAGGTCATAAAATAATAATTTTATGAACATTCTTGTTTTCAACTGAATGCACTGGTTGAACTCCCATCAATTAGAAGACTTCAATATGCAGTTTCTACAATAAATATCTAGCCCATAATTTATCCATTTTCCCACAGACATTTTTGTTCTACAGAGCAAATTTTTTTTACTCTGCAGGATTTCTAAGTGTCTGTTATCCATGGTCACTCATTTCAGGGCTGGATGTGACCAGTGTCTGATGGTGGTGAATTATAGTGAAATCATACTCATCATACAAAGCATGTGGGAGCCTTAACCTGGAAATTTTTTTGCTAAAAACTTGCAGTTAAGCACTGTAATTTCAAAATAGCTAATAGAGGCTAGCTTGGCTGAAATCTGTGAGGTCCAGCATGCCCCAGAGGTTTACAATTCTTACGTCACTTTACATATATTTTGTTTCATCACTGAAGGAAAATAAATCTTTCCTATTAAGAAACATAAGTGTTGTTCCAGATATTTCATTCCCAGTAGTAGTGAATCATGAGAGCCATATTCTAATTAGAGTAATCTAAAACAGCCCTGCAGAAGTGAGCTGATACATGCTATATAGGACTCATCTATTATTTTAACCCTGTTGCACTCGCAGTTCTCCAAGTGTTCAGAGGGACTTGCAGTTGAACAAGGCAAGACCTGCCCAAACAGAAGACAACTTAATCACTGCAAATGTAACAAGCCCAGAAGCTCACAGCATTTTAAACATGAGAATGAACAGGTCTTTCCGACACCAAGCAGAGATCACTGTCATCTCCACACCAGGGAGGCTGAAACTGAGGCTGGATAGTTTTCACCCTGGAGCAGGACAGATATTCCTGTTAGAACTGACAAGATGTGCTGATATCCTGTGTAGGCAAACCACCTTTGCCTACTACTGTCTGAGGTGTCATCACTAAGGAGGAACAAGAAGGCAAGAATTTCTGATTTACTATTCTCCATTTCTCCTGTTTCTTTTCCAGTATTCTGAAGCCTCGATTTAAGCAGACAAAATCAAAATACACAGCTCTAGGCAACAAACTACTCCAAAGCCTCTTCTGAAGATGCCCACAGTATTGTACTTTCAAAAAAGCCAAAACTCTTCTCTATGACAGTAATGGTTCCTTTTTTTGTTCTAGTAGGAAAAAGAGCTTTTAAGCCTGGTTAGAGTTTAACTAGGCAAAAATATTATACAATATTCTGTCTAATAGAAAATGAAGTAGGAAAAAAGCCCCGCTGAATTCTTGCCTCTCAATTATGTTTTCTGAGCACTGAAATATTACTCCCATTCTTTCGAAAGCTTGGAGAGAAGTGGTGTATCTCAAAAACAACAAGGAAAGCATTGTTGATGGGGGATGGTTATATAAGACATACATTTAAAAGCTCAGAAGGACTGGAGTACCTGTATTTATTTAAGCTTTTCTTTCTTTGTTGTTGTTCCCACTGAGTATTTTAATTGAAAAATACATGAGATCTTCCAGAATATTTAGGGAAACATGCCATCAAACGGCAACTTTTTCCGCTCTGTTGATTCCTGAAGAAACAGCAGCAGTTTGATTCCATGTTGAATGAAGTGAAACACTTGGAGGAGTTGCAGGAAGACACTGCCATTGACATAGAGTTCTTCTGCAAGGCTGTGGGTCAGAACCTTCAAAACAGAGTGAAAGGGCTACTCCTTGCAGCCAAATCTCGAGCCAGAAGAAATCAAGAGAGGTAGCAGACCAATAGATCAGTACTCACACCAACTTTTTCTAGTGCCAGATCTTATTTTTCAGGGTAGAGTTTATAAGATCTCAACCTTTATTCTAATTTATAGTGAAAAATAGGAGCTTTGAAATTATTCTTAGACCATTTTTTCTCCAGTTGCCCTGAAGCACGTTAGCCTACAAAGCTGCAGTGAAGCCAACAGCTCTAGGGATGTGTTTCAAATCTCTTCATTTGTATCCTTGGGAAAATGGAGCTGCCATGAGTCTGGAGTGTGAACACTTGGAGTGGATTCCTCAATCAATAACTTTCTGCATCTCAGACTCAAGATCCTATTTTAATCTGAAAACTCCATCTTTGCTATCGGTGCAGTAATAACCCCCTGCATTCTGGCTTTAAATACTCAAGGCTATAATTCCTCTTCACATGACCTCTGAACCAAACCTACATAGCCCTGGGTTCACACCTCACTTCATGACAGAAAGTTTTAACAAATTGTGATGAAACCTCAATAGCTGAAAGCAAGACAAAGGCATCTTTTAATCGTCAAATTAGCTGGAGGGAAGAGCTGGAACTGCTTTCAGTCAGGAAAGAAGGGGAAATCATTAAAGGAAATCATCCCCTTTTCTTTCTGCAAGTAATTAGAAGAACCATCTGTATGTTCATTTCACTACAGTTAAGGGTGTGGATTAGCATTTCAGAGAGATTTGAGTTCAACCAGCAATACTTTGATGTGTTAACGTGAATGATGGTAAAATTTCTAAGGCTTTCAATGTTCTACATGTTAAAAAGGGTGCACATGTCACTTTCCAGTCACTCTTTTCAAATGACTATTCAGCAGAGCCAAGTTTACATTCAGAGAATTTTCCTTTTATCTACAAAAGCATATTTAAAAAATAATATGTTCCCATTAAAAGAAATGTATTGTTTACAGAATGCCCAGCTATAACCCTGTGGATCTGTAGCCTATGCAGCATACACTGCCAGAATGAAATGAAAATTGTACAAAAGGCTGATAAAAAGAATCCAGATGTAAATAAGCTAAATAAACCTTTTAGTTACGACTGCTTTTACTCAATGGGAAAAGAAAGTTTTCAAATACTTCTTTGATGATTTACAATGGCAAAATTTCAGGCACAAAGTCACAGAAAACTAAAGCACACTGAGAAGTGAAAATGCAAAAGTACTACAGGCCTAGTTTCACATGTATAAAGCAACAATCTCTGGTGTGGGACCAGCTCTGGTTAATCTGGAGACAAATCTTTCCCACTATTAGTTCTCCAAGTACTATAGAAATCTGCCCTTGACCCGAGGCAGAATGGAAATTATAAGATAATATAATAGACCCTAGAGACCTCATGGATAAAAGACCATGGGATGTCTAAATCATTCAATACAGACCTCTCCATGATTGAAATTAAGTCCTATGGATAAGTGAAGCTGAATTCAGTTTTCCCAAGATCTTTTGTCACTGTCCAGTTCTCTTAATATACTTGTTCAGGTCATTATACAAAGTTCTGTCTGTTTATTTAGCAATAAATGGTAAGCTCCAGCTTCAGCAAGGGTAGAATTGCCCTCTGTGAGCCCAAGTCTGTCCTCATCATCCATCATAATAACTAACCAGTTAACTTAAAGAAAAAATGCACATCTGAGGAAAAAGAGCTTTGAGAGTTGGCCACGAATTTGAATTTCCCAGCCACATCAAGAAAATAACATCTTTTCCCTTGAAAATACATGAAATTTCTGAGTAAAACCACAATACTCTAGATCTCGGCATTGCAAAACATTAACAGCTATCACCATTTCTTACAGAAATAATTAGAGAGAGGTCTCAACGAGCCATTACAAATCTCTGCAATAACTTTGCTCCATAAATGAAAAGAGAACATGAAGGATGTTTGTCCAAATGGCAGCAGTTCAAAACATGAAGAATGACAAGGGAAGATAGAAGTAATTTATTTTGCTGCCTTAATTTTGTAAAAGAGCTGATGTCGTGGTGTCATCTTACCATCATCATGTCCAGGAGTCTTGTTCTTGAGTTCTACAGGCCAAGGATTTTACCAAGACAATATCAAAATGAGGGGGCTATTGATTAATTCAATTTAAATTAAATGGTACATTGTGGCATATCAACCTGATTGAATTTGAACACACACACATACCCAAAAAGAAATTATAATCTGTAATGCCTCTCAGTGTTCATGATTCATAATGAGTTTCCTGCTAAAATAGATCTCGATTAATACAGTATGATATTCTGTGGCAGAGGTAGGTATTCACAAGGACTGAATTTATTCTAGTAAGATATATCTCCCTGGGGTGTGTCGAATGTGACACTGAGAAAAGGTAGTTAAAAAGCAGCTAAATTCATCTATTGAATGGTTTGGAACCCAAATTTATCAGCCCCTTATCAAATGGGGTTTTGTTAGTTCTGTTTTTTTTTGTTATTCTGTTAAACCTGATTTCTTTAAAACCTGTTAGTATGTCTCAGGATTATATTCTCTGATTCACACCCTTGATTCGATTGCTCAGACACTCTTTAACTCACTTTTTTCTGTACAGCATATAACTTCAACCTCAGAAGGGCCGAGAAGGTCAGACCTGAATGAGCAGAGTATAATAATTTAGTATAACCACAGTGCTTGCCCACACAAAACACCCCATTACCAAGGGAGCAGTTTCCCTTCTGTCCAATTTTGCTCTGAAGTTAATGCTGCTTGACTACGATGAATCACAGTAGACAGTGCCCCATTATCAGAACAGCAAAAGTAGTCTATAATTCATAATAAAGCAATTTTTAACCCACTTGAAATGCTTTTTGCACTTAGTTATTCTTTTCTTTTGCTGCCATTTTCAGCATGAGTTTCCTCTGTCCGATCTACCAGCTTAGTTGCTGTACACAGACTTATTTCACATCACTGAAATTACACAGTGCTCAAAGGCTACCAAAATGCTGCAAAAGGAGCGAGAAAGAAGCACAATTAGCAAAGAGATCACAGGAGCTGTGACCAGCTGAAAAACATGCTTCATGTCAATGGGGCTTGGAGGAGACATTCACGAGCATTTGCTCATTTGTTAGAGGTGAAAGGGCAACAAAGGTCTGAGAGCCTGAAATGCAAAGGCTGGGATAGCTACACATCCTTGCCATGGGAGAAGGCACATCTAAGCTGTTGGAGCAGTTTGTACGCACCAGGTTATCAAGTATCAAACACCTTGTCCCTAAAGAGAAGGGAGAGGTCTAGAAGGCTCACCAGAGGAGTGTGCTTGGAGCAAAGGAGAGGGCAGAAGAAGCTGTGTAGATTCCCTTACTTTTCACTACACCAAACTGATAGAGTCTTCCAAGTCATGTAACAGGGCCACAGCCTTGCTGTTTATAGCCACAATCACCCCTGAGAGCACAGCTGGAAACAGCCTAAACCAGCTGCCTCAAAGGGCTGCAGCTCAGTGGCTCCCAGAGTCTGAATGTGTGGTGATTATCCAACTGGAGAGTCTAAAATTCTTCAGCAGGAAACACAAGACATTAACTCCAGCCAAAGAAGAAGTTATCCTGTTGTAAGGCTCGTGAGGGGAGGCTCAAGCTGCTTGTAGGGTGTTATTGACATCTGGCAGGCACAGTGTGGTCTGCACTGTCCCTACACATGATGAGGTGTTTGGAGTCTTCCTCTTCAGTTACCTTCTGTCACTTAAACAACTTAAGATCCTCATTATCTCAGACATCTAACAAATTGTTCCATAAAAAACAGAATTACCAAATCCTGGTCACACAGATAGGTATCTTAGATTTCCCACACCACAGCAGCTGTCTCAAAACTCGTGTCCTTTATGACCTTCTCACCACATTGTTCTCAGCTCCCCATTAAAACCACCAGCTGGTGAGGACTTGCTGGCACTGGGAATCTCTACAGTCAGGTTAATATTAGTGATAGAGATGAAAAAACACTGAATAACCAACTCTGCTGCAGAACTCATTTGTTAACCAGATGTTTGCCAGGTTTTCTAACCCCAAAGTAACATAATCTGCCACATGAACCCCCTTCGACTCCAACACACAAACAGCTGCTAAATTTACAAGTCAATAAAAGTTTGGTGTTGAAAGATTGATATTTCTGCCTAAAATTATGATGCCTAATTATTTTGTACAGATGTTATCTATGTATACACAGTTACAACACACACAGAGTTATAACATCCACACACTTTGAAAAGAGGAAAAACTTAAAGTAGCTAAAAAATAAGTGACATAGATAATTTTGGGTGGCAAAGAGGCACAGTGATGAGTCAAAAAGTGTATGAGAAGCAACATGAACAATAATGCAGTTAATGGAATATATAAATTATTATTCATATGCCATATATAAAGCATGAATCACACATGCTTTCAGTACTTCCATAATTTGAGCTCATGCCTCATTAGGAATATGATTCAGGTATATAAATGAGACTTCAAAGATTTTAGTACGGGAGGAGAGAAATAGTCCCATAACAGCAGGTTGAAGAGGCAAATTGTGACTATCGAATGAGGTGTGGCAAGGTAATGACAAGCCAACACTGACAAAATATTCCTGTTCTTTCCCCTTTAATAGTAGTTGTGATTGTTGGAGTTGAAAGCTAAGTTTGTGATTAAATTAATTTAAAGTGTGTCATAGAAGAATTGCAGCACTAGGTTCATGTATCTACTCCAGCAGCCTATCTCTGGTAGTGACTTTTGGGAGAAGGAAAAAGGGAAGAGAAACAGGACATGTCGATCCCTCCACTGTGAAGACCTTGCAGCAATCAACATTCCAGGTTCCTCTAAGGCAATGGTTTAATCCAGAGAGATTTGTTCCGTGGGTTTTTCTCCCACAGATTTCTCTGGGTTTTATTCATCCATATCCAAAACAAACTGCCAAAAACACGCCACGTTTTAACTCTGTAACTTCGCGTTTTAAGCTGACCACTTTTGACAACTTTATGGATTGTTTCCTGCTTTCTGCTTCAAGTTCTACCACACAGTTTGCTTGCTACACTGAACCCATAGAGTTGTTCAACAGGCAATAGGCTTAAAAACCAAAGCCATGCAATTAAAACATGGCACTTTTTGGCAGGCATCCTGTCTGAATTCCTGCCTTCTTTAACCTACTGAAAAAGCCAAAAAAAAAATATTATTCCTGAGTGAACTTCAGAACAGGAGAGTATAGACCTAGACACCAGGCATTTCTGCAGAATTAGAATAAAATAATGTTTGGATGTTGAAAATTGATCAGCTTAACAGATATTACATGAAATACAGATATCTAGTAGTTAAATTTTAACAAGTTTTTGTTCTCCATCCCTTCCTCAGCAATTTTCTCCTGTCTTCATTAGTTAATTCGTTCTGCCTGAAGCAGTAAGCTTGTGATGCTTAAGGAAAAAAACAGAAAACCAGTAACTCAAGAGACCCTCAGAAGCTTTGATCATTTGTTCACTCGTTCTAACCTACAAATCTTGCCTTTTTCCGCTTTGAAAATTCTTGCTATAAAATCCTGTAGGAGAGTCTCAGACTGTGCTGCTGGGGTCCTTTCAGGTGAACTTCTCCTAAACACCTTCAGTCTCATGTTGCTCTAGAGAGTTCTCCAAAGCAGCTGAATGCCACAGAATAAACACATTAGCCAGAGAGTCAGAGCTTCTCCAAATCATTAAGATACCAAAGATGTGAATAAGCTCAGCATTTTTGACTTGTGATTTCCCTCCCTCAGCAAAAACCAGTAGAAGGCAGCCCTGAAACCATGAGCTGGACAATTATTCACCAATGTTAGCACTGCAATAAATCACCATGAGCCTCATCCAAAATCAATGACAGTGTTCATTTCTTCACAAAATGATCACTTATCATTTGTCCTCCAGTAACTTTATTAAGTCATCGTTTAATAATTAAGAGTATCTTGCATCTATTATTCATCTTAAAAAGATCAGCTGCTAAACCTCAGATGAAAAGAAACTTAATATTTTTGAGAACTCCAGGCATATGATCTGGAAACAATATTGATTTAGTTTGCCTGGTTAGTGCTAATAGCTATAAATGCTACTGAGGGAAATACAAAATAAGTTTAAAAGAACTTCTTCCTTCTCCAGGTAATAAACCTTTTTGTTCAAGTGCTGTCTACATGAGATTCACACATTTCCCAGCAGAGCCACTGCTTTCAAATTAGGCAATTTATGGGAATTTAAACTACTGTGTAATTTAAAACCATTCGTAACAGCATTAGGATTATTTTATTTACTGGATGACTGGAAAGTTAATATTGCAGCAATGAGTTTCTCAACTTAAACTGTTTCCAGAATAATAATCACACTGCAAAAGCCCAAATATAGCTGTCTTAAAATATGTGTTAGTAAAATTCACAACCCCAGTCAGAGGTACGTTCTCCAGCATCTCTGTTAGGGAGGATTTATTTGTGATATCAGTCTATTGAAACATCAGATTGAGGCCAATTGAGGAGAGCAGCATTAGGAGTCAGAAAATCCTGTTGTCCTTGTTATACCTTAGCTTGAACCTCAAGAGAGAAAGAGTTCTTTTAAGGTCTTTTAAACATACAGAGTGCTTCAGGCACTTACCCCTGCAACCATTAATCACAGAATATTCTGTTCTGAAGTACTAAAAGAACAAGGATTTATTAGTACTTTATTCTGAGGTTCTACAGGAGTGACTTTTCTTGGGAAGCCGGCACTCCAGATCTCTCATAAACCTTCCAGAAATGTGTGCTTTGCTAAAGGTTACATGTTCTGACCTTCCCAGACCTGTCAATGGAGACGAATTTGACTGACTCAGCACTTGAGTTCTGCATCTTTGAAAGTCACCTTCCTTTTTTAGGTTCAATCCCCTTGCCAGCTCATGGTGACTGCATGACAAGTGTACAGCTTCATAGAATAGCGGAATAATGGTTTGTGTTCAAAAGGACTTAAAGATCACCTCATTCCAACCCCCTGCCACAGGCAGAAACCAGGAACACCTTCCACTAAACCAGGTTGGTCAGGGCCCCATCCACCTTGGTGTCAAACACTCCCATCCTTCAAAGCCTCCCAGCTCTGGTCCTGTGCTCAACTCTGTTAGAAGCAGGAGAGATTTTTCTTCTTTTCCTATTGTAATCATGCCCAGGTCCAAATTTCCAAAAGCCTGTGCTAAGCTAACCATCCAACCAGTTGTAATGTCACAGCTGCCATTAGAGTTCAGAGGTTGTTTTCTTTGGAAATGCAGAATTCCTCCAAATAGCGGATCCAGCTGATGTAGCTCCCACTTACAGCAATATTTCTGCCCCTCAGGTCAGCTGCTGGGAGTGTTTGAGCAGCTGTCCAGTGAGTTGGGTTGGGAAAATGGTCTGATTTAAAAATAACACTGTGAAAAACAAAAATTATTAATAAGTAGGGTTGGCTGTTCTCAAACCACTGCATCTCTGGCTCACTACAGAGTCCCAGGGGCTGGAGGTGGACAGACCGTGACTCTGACACTGTCCCTTGTGCCTTTCTGACAGTGGCGGAAAACATGTGGGTGTTTGCAAAGCCAAAAAACACCCAGGGTGCTCACAGTTCTGGTAAAGGTCTCCAGACTGAAATTCAGAAGATTCTATTAACATCTCACTGGATCCCAGGAAGAGCTTGTTTAACTAGATTATTTGCCCCCATTGCCCACGTTTCAGAGCGTTCACATATTTTTGTCTTTTCCCTGTACATATTCTATTGCTGCCCAATGGGTCCAGCTAATTTTTGCAACATCCCACACGCGCACACATTTTTCAGTAAGTGGCAGCCAGATCCACATGACACATCCTCAGAAATTATCCTATTCTACAAAGCTCCAACGGGTACAAAATTCCAGCCATCTCCTAACAACCGGCTCCGTTCCTGAGTCCCTCCGGTAAGTGCTTGCTTCAGTCATACATGTGGCAATTAGTGGTGATGGAGAAAGAGCCTTTTATGCACAATTCCCAGCTGTGAGCAGAGTGATTCCGGCTCTTGGCTGAGCTTATTGACACTCTGCTTGTTTCCCTCTCCACGCGTGGGAATGGAGAAGAAGATGAGGTCTCTGTTAAAAATTCAGCACACAGGCTCAATGCAACCTCTGATTTTCAGCAGAGATTCAGTGAGGCCATGGCAATATTCACCACCTTGAAATCTGGTTCCACGTGACTGACTCACAGTATAGGTAAATAAATATAATCTTTTAAGCTTCCCAGAGGAAGCAGTCTGCAAAATAGAGGCAATACAGAACTGTTACATCTGCAGGGACGAAAGTTCTGCCTGTTTATGAGACAAATAAGAAACAGAAAAACCCTTTTAGTGCATGCATGACACACGGTAATTTCTAATTCTTCTTTCCCCCCCATCTCTTCCCAGCCCAAATCAGATTTACCAATATATTGCCTTGAAAAATTGGTAGAAATCCTTTGAAGGGTTTGATCTGAAGTTCAATGATTACTACACTGGGTGATTTATTTTGTTTTATGCTTTACACATTAGCCTGTCACCACTTTTTTCTTTTAAGCCTTGGCTGCCCTGTATAACAGTTGGATTTAATGGGTACAATCAGGTATAAAAGGGATGTTCATTTCCACAAAAATATGACTAAGTATTTAAAGTGTCCTTGAGTAAAATTAAAAAAAAAACAAATAGAGAAGTAAATAAAAAGAGGGAGTGAATAACACTGAAAATCATTTACACTTAAAAAACATAATCCTATTGACGTCCATAGAAATTAAATCAAATGGAGAACACTGAAATGAGAATTACCCTTTCATCTACACAAATTATTGGAAAGTAGTTAGACAAGGTGATTGTTATGCAAATGTAGATCCAATGCAATCACAAGGCCTGGGAGTATTTTCTAAGGAAGCATGTTAACTCTTTCTAACACATTACATCTGCTTTGTCCAGCAGCCTTTGAGTCTGGCTTTTCTAATCAGCCCCACATACTTTGTCTTGAACAGAAATATTTACAATTATGAGCATTCACACACAAACACATTTGAAGTTTTCCATGAGTTACAAATGTGGTTGATGAAGAAATGGGTGTTAATGTATATAAGCTTTTGTGAAGCATTTAATGTACTGGCACATGGCATTTGGATTAAAAAAAACAGAATATACACAAAAGGAATATATTGCAAAAAGCAAGCTCAAATGTAGATGGCGTATACCTGAGCGAGCAAGAGGTTATCACACCATCTCCAGGGCAAGGTTTATTCAGTTGTTTCATAAAATGTGCAGAAGCCACGAGGGATAGGTTTGTACCAACAGAGCAGCAGCAGAGAGTGAAGCAGCCAGAGAAGGCTCTGGTGGCTTCCGGCTGCTAGAGGTTTAACATGAGCCTCTGGCCTCAAAGCAGAGGAATATCATCTCGAGGAAGAGGAATGTTTGGTGGCAAATGATCCAGCCTCAGCAGCAGTAGAGCCACAGCCCAGTTTAGTGACAGCTCTCATGGGTCTTGTTGATGGATCAGCTGCAGTCCCTGACACCAAGGTTTTCCCAGCCCTGTCCTCACCTTCTGCATGGCCTCACTGCTCAGACTTAACCTGTCCCTTGTCTTGAGGTGCATAGTCAGCTCCCGAGGTAGCCTATCCTTCCCAGAGTTCCCATCTCCCTCAAATAGCCAGGAAAACCCTGTTGCACCAGGCTGTTGGCTGTGCCTACCCCACTCCTGCCATTTATAGCACTGTGGCTGGGTGCTGCGTGTTTGCAGGGCTATTTGCTCTTTCTATTTCTCAATACCCTCTAAGAAGTGCCAGAAAACCAAATACTCTGCAGCTGAGTTTCCTAGAATCCACTGTTATCAGGAAAGACTCAAAGGACCTCAATATGAGTGCACGCAAGAGGAGGTTAAAAGGTGAAGATGTTCTAATTCACACAGACATGATGAGAACATCTGGTAATGGAGCGACTATTAATCAGCAAAAGGCATAATGAGAGCTGCAGGCCAAAGCTGGAGCTGAGTAAATTAAAGCTGAAAATAAGGCACAAAACATTAGCTATGAAGTTTATTGGGCATTGGAGCAATTTTCTGCGAATATGGGGTTTTTGTTGCTCAAAGTCTTTCTAAAGGTCGTAGGATTTAAGGGCTGATTGCCTTTCTAGAAGATATTCTGCTCCTCACTAAGGGTTTCCAGGCTTTAAGTTATGATTGAGGCTGCTTGTGCCATACACAGCATCCAATTAGCCAGAGAAAGCTCCCCTTTCCTGAGGAAAATACACTCCTATGGCAGTGAGGGGAGTATAAACTCGTGTAAGCATGCATCAAGAGTTAAACCCTGCATCAGTGTCTGATGCACATGCCCTTCTTCCTCGCCTGGGATTTGATCGTGCATCTTGCTAAAAATTTTTACTTCTATTTAAAGCTGTCAGCAGAGATGTTCATGAGCCACGTGCTACATCCCTGGGCTACAAGAACACGAATTTCAGATTAAGCCTGGAATAAATGGATCTGTGACGACAAAGGCTCAGGAGTGAGATTAATTTAAACTACAGAGACAGCAGCTGCGCATTTCCTAAACAAAAGACTGCTGCTGGAGCAAATATTGACACTTTTAAAAGCTAGACAGAAGGAACTCAAGAACACTGAGTGTGTTCATTGTACTTGCTAAAAGCATGCCTCACTCCTCATGCTATTTTAATCAGGCGGAAATACACAGAATTAAGACACACTTCTCCCATCAGACTGTCTCTTCTCTGTGTGCCTCTGCTTCTGCTCCATCTGTAACTTTTCCCAGCATAAAGAGAAATCACCACACAGCAGAGGAATTACGCAGATTTTATTTTAAGGTGAGAGAAGGCAAGAATTATATATCCTTATGAGCTAAGCAAGGGACCTGCACCCACATCGAGGGATAATCATGGAAAAGTTCCTGCTGGTGACAGCACACCATGTATCTGACCTATACTTCAGTACTATTTTTTGTTAACAATGCAACACACCTGAAATAGCAATGAAAATTACGCAAACTCTGTTTAGCACTCCAGTTTGGTTTTCATTTTGTTTCGGCCCCAGTTGTTAAAAACCACGTGATTTTTCCTACCCATTGAATTTATTTCTTGAATGTCAGCCCACAGGGGAGTTAGAAGGCCTCAAATGGATCAATACTTAGCCAAAAAAAAACCCTCCGTAACATAAAACATGTGCAATGTTTTTATTAGTATTACAAAAGTAGACTCTTAGACTTTTCATCTATCACATACCTACTCCTGCTCGCTCCATAAATAATCAGTTTTGAGGTAAAAAATAAAAAAAAAAAATCTTCTATAAGCTTGGCTTAGGATGAATTTTACAAAAAAAGAGGGGTTTGACTGGAGTAAAACAAGAAAGAATCTATAAAAATTTCGTTCTGGGCTGTGCTTTGCCCATCTGGGGTTACTTCAGCTTTTCATCCAACATCAAAATACAACATGTCAGTATGAAAAGCCAAAGTTGCTTTTTTGAGAAATAAAACCCACAGCAACAGGAAAATTAACTATGTGGACAACTTTGGAGTGAAGCTTTTTCAAAATGCTGAGGAAAGATGTGTTTTTAACATTCCTTCTCCTTCTCTTCCCCTCTAGCAGAATCTGTTTCTGAGGTTCAATTGAAATTCGCAAGTAATTTCTCTCCTTCCCACGCTCTCAAGAAACCCTCCAGCCTTGTGAATTTGCTACTCACAAAACAGACTTGAAAGACTTAAAATGCATAGGAGTTGTTACTGTTCAGAGCTGAAATAATATGAACAGGAAAATGTTACGAAAAAGAAGGAGAGTGACTTTTTCATGGCCAGGTAACGACAGGAAAAGGGAGAGAGTTTTTTAACTGAAAGAGGGGAGATTTAGATCAGATGTTGGGAAGAAATTCTTTATTCAGAGAGTAGTGAGGCACTGGGACAGGTTGCCCAGGGAAACTGTGGATGCCTCATTCCTGGAAATGTTCCAGGCCGGGTTGAACCGGGCTTAGAGCAACCTGGGATAGTGGAAGGTGTCCCTGCCCATGGCAAGGGGTGGAACAAGATGATCTTTAAGTTGCCATGATGACTAAGATCTCATCCACGTAGTAGTCCAAATAAAAGCCCAAGTGCTCTCCTGATGGGATTTGAACCCTCAGCCAGGGGTTTCCTATAGCGTTTTGTTAGATGGTCTTATGGAACAAAGGATTAGGGTGGAGCATCCTCTCCTTTTCCCATTCCTCCCTACATTTTTCAGTGTTACAGAAGAAAGGACATCCGTAACATCAGAAAAGGGGTGATGGGGGGAAGTGGCTCCTTTGCCCTGGCAGCTACACCTGCCCACCCTCCTGGCAACCTCCTCTCAAGATGATGGCCATCAGGTACACTCTGTGCCCATCCATACAAATAGATCTATTGCCATAACGAGTAAATCATGCTCATACAGGAGTCGGAATCTGAGTTTAATCTCCGAGTTCGTGTTCCTCAATTAACTTCAATATTCCCTGGGGTTGTCATGCCTACAGACCCACGGCACCGTCCGGATAATGACTCTGTTCCTCTGAGCAGCAACTGCTCTGTCCCCATCATAACCAAACTCCAGGCCAGTCACTGCCTGGTGCAACCTGACAAAGCCTTGCTGAGGTCAGCAGAGCTGGGCTGAGGATCTCCTCTCCTGGTTGCAGTTCTGTGCCTGCAGTTCACGGGCTGTACCCTCAGACAGCTGCCAAGTGTTTCACTGGTGAGCAGATTCCTCCCATCACCAACCCTCAGCTCAAACAGGTCACTGCAAGCCTTTGAAAGGAACAAGAAAATCACACTAGCAATGCCAAGGAAGAAGAAGAAATGCCATATAGCCACCTGCAAAAACATTGGTATTTTCGATCAATGAGCACAGTAAATCCTGAAATTAAATGGATTCATCCTGTCCAGACTGCTGCTCCTCTCAGAAGGTGGCAATGCTGCCCAGACCACACTGCATGACTAAAGCAGCAGCTGGGCTACTTTGGGGCTTGCAGTGCCCAGTGCCAAGTGGCAAACACACGTAGCAAAGCCTAGCTGTCCTCCAATCATTGACTGATTGTTTTATTTCATAAAAGAGACTAAATCAAATTCTCTTCCAAGTAAGTCCAACTGACATGGAAAGGAGTGGTCTTGGGGAGGGCTTTAGACTGCTAGAGAAGTAAAAAGTGCTTGTTGGCATTTTTCAGAGAAATTTTGCCAGAAATCTGGGCTCTCACCTAAACAGAAATTGTAGTACAAAGTATCTGTAGCGCATAAAAACTTGTATTCTGCCTAGAAGATAAAAGCCACAAAAAATCTGAAATATTCTCCCAGGCTACTCCCTGGCAATTTAAATTTAAGACTTGAAGGGAAATCTAAGGCACTTCCTCCAGCTAATTATTAGAGCCCCCTTCAGTAAATAGATTCAGCTAAATATCGAGAGCATGTATGTTTTCTGTCCGTGTCCCTCTTCTGGAGGCTCTGGTTCAAATTCAACTGCTGCAACGGGAGCCTCACCAACTTGTAATTGAATAAGCCTGGTGATAATTTAGTGATAACATGGTCCTGTCCTTCAACAGAGGGGAAGGCTCAGCAATGGGACCTGAAATAATGGCTGTACTTTGGTGTTCGGTGTGTCCAGGCCTTAGACAAGTTAAAAAGGGAAGCCACAGTGGCATTAGGAGAATACCATGGTAGGCAAGAGCAGACTGGCTTCTGGTTGTCCTCCTGTTCCTCCTCCTGTCCTCAAACCTGTTAGTTTTGTACTCTGATATCTGAACACAGGGTTACACAGGAATTCAACTCAAATCAAGGCTGTCTCACGCAGAACCCTAATAGCAATGGCAAATAGTTCATGGTTCTAAAGAATTATTCTAATCATTTTACAACAAGGTAAAGAATATAAGGAATTTGGGAAAATATTTTTTTTGTCAATATTTGGCTACTATGACAAGATTTCAAAGGAGAAGTTATGAAAGTCCTTCATTGTTTCAATTGCAATCCAGTTGCATAAATCATTTGCAAAGAAGCACCTGGGTCTATCCCATCACCTGGGTTTCTAATCTGTGGGACAATTACAAAATAAATCCCCTGGGCAATTTAAAATCTGGCTAGAATAACCTGATGTTTTCCAAGATTATGACAGAAAGAAGTTTAATAGAGAAACTGTTCATCAGCAAAATGACAACAGCTGGCCAATTTTGGTTTTGAGTGTATATCAGAACTGCTGGCCTTTGTCAGACAGACTAAAGAGTGAGAGGAGGCCCTTTTTAAACGTGCTCGTTTCCACTGGCAACGAACGGAGTAAAAGGACAATCAGATTTAATCAATTGATCTCAATGTGCCATGTTCAAAGAAGTTTTCTTTAAATGATTCAAGAGACAAAAAGAGGGAGAGAAAAGTCAAGCAATAAACTGTAATGGTTCTCATTAACTGCTATGAATTGACTGTTCCATAGTTCAATTTTGTTAGGAACTCTGGGCTTTTCATATTTTCATCAGATAAAATCTTTTTTTCCAAGTGAAGACACAAAACTTAAATGTAGACTCCAATCCCTTTGTTTGGATCCTGATTTTTCAACTCAGTTTTCCCCAGAATTGCAAATAATCAAAATACCTTTTCCTGTCTAAAACGCCATCTGCATTTTTCTTAAATAACTCTCTATACATGAACCATCTGTATTTTTTCGCTGCTCCTGAAACGACGTAAAAACCTTCCACTCAAACTGGAAATGCAAGGAGGCTGGATGACATTTGCAAAGAACGCCTTCTCAGAACAGTTTTCCACCTAACCTTTAATAAGTGTATTTTCCACGTATTTATTAATGTCAGTAGAAGAACATGATGATCTGGAATAAAATATTTACGGAATTTCTGTGTCTTTGTTGCACGGGGCTCCCGGTTCTGAGAACTGTTCAGAGGCTTTTAAACTGTTCACCATGTCACTCCTGTCAAGTGGCACTTTTGCTGAGCTCTCTATCCTCTTTTTTTCCGGTGCATTAATACGCACCGGGATAGCTTTTCCTTGAAATCTGAAGTGACTTGTAACAGCACCACAGAACACATCCACCCCACAGACCTTACATTACTCGTGCTTGATTTAATTTTTAAACACATCTAAATCTTTGTATATCCTGTTCAGACTCCTCAGCTTCCAGTTCAGCATGTCTAGGTCAGCTCCTGACTCACAGCCAGCATGGAACCAAGCTTCTTATTCTCTCTCCCGTGCTGCTTCCCTATTTATATTTCTCCACCCTGTATTAACCCTCATGTTCTGTGTTAATTTTGCCTATTCATTAACAAACAGGCACACATGTCGTGGTGTTTCTTTCTGCAGGAGCTGCAACGCTCTCTGGTGCCCTGACATCACAGTAGCTCTTTTTGTGCGCGTGGTATTTCTCCAGGTTTGTTTTACCCCATTCCTGGTCAATGCCCAGTAAGTTTGTTACAAGGAATGTGGGTAGAAAGGGAGATCCTTGCACTTACATCCTGTTTTACTTGCTTCCCTCTGATTTCCCCTTTTCTTTTCTTAATCCTTATTTTTTTCTCTTTTCTTCCATGATTCCTTTTAAGCTGGTTCACAGATGCACATTTCATGTATAGTCTAACAGTGCATTCCTTCATAGATCTCAGGGGGAAAGAACATAAAGCAAACAAAACACTTGCTCTTTGATGAGAGAAAAGTTTGTCTCATGTTTTCCAAGCCACCACCTTGTGATGAGATTTCCCCAGCTGGGAATTTGACATGATAGCCTAAAGTGAGAGTAGGATGTGCGCTGCCAGCCCACACTATTCTCAGAGCCCGCAAACCAGTTCCAGTTCCTCTTTGAAACAGATCTGTTGTTTCAAGTGTTTGTCAATATTCATGGCCTTTTCTCAGCACTTGCACAATTCTTCACATTTAATGAGGAGGTTGAGACATGGGTAAACAGGTTGAGGAAGGTGTAAGATAATAAAGAAAAGGTCAGACTGAATAAAGATTGTGCTGCATTAAGGAGGAATGTAAAGGTATTCTTTGTGATTTTTTTGTAAAACAATGAACCAGCCCAAATTTCTGCATTCTCGGGACAGACAGTAATTCTCTGCTGGACTGAGGGTGAGATGTGATACTGCTACACATGAAAAGCAGGTCAGGAAAACATTAATTACATTTCAAAGTACTGGTAAAAACATCCTTTGGAACATTCATTGCTGGTAAGAGAGCAAGAACAGGAGATCCAAGTTCAAGCAGGATTTTAATTAGATGCCTTGCTTACTCTGGTATGACAGACACAGGCTAAGAAGAAACTTTTCTCATCTGCAGCCATGCTCTACACAGCACTGCACTTCCTCTAGCATGTTAGAAGCTGGCCTCATGCAGAGGGAAGCTGACACAGAAATATAAACATGTAACAGCACAGAGGCACTCGGGCTACTGACACTGCCCTTCCCCACACTGGGCACAGCCAGACTCTGATCCCAGGCAGAGGTCACCTACCTTTTGGAGACAACACGCTTTTTAATTTGTTTTGGATCCTGACAAAGGACATCTCCCAAGTTCACTGCGGTTTGCCACAAAGCAAACAAGCCCCAAGGTGAAAATAGAGGTGTTAGAGCTGGATCTCAAGAGACAGGACTGGGACATGCAAGGCCACAGGACTGGCAGCAAGCTGCCCCAGCAATAAGGTTTCAGGCTATATCCTGCTTTCTTCTCTCACACTAATTAATATTTCGCTCTGAGGAGGAAGGACGACTATTCATTTTATAAGATTAAACAACAGATCAATAAGGGGAAGCTATGATTCATTCAACACTTGACGACAGATTAAATAAAAAGCATCATTCTGAGTCCTCCCTAATATAAAAAATTAAAAGATAAAAGTAGATGTCTAGGGAGATATAAAATCACAGCAGTTTTCCTCCCTTTCCTCCTTTTCTGTCTCATTAAAACAGAAATTACAAATGGTTTTATTATCCTGTGTTCAGCAGACAAGCATCATGACGGTGAACAGTAAAATGATTTTTTTAACGAAATTCATACAACTGTAAGAATACAAATGTGAAAGTGAAGCAAAGAAAACTTTTGGGAGAAGATTGTTGTATTCCACGTAAGTTTCAAGACATTGCTGGCTGAGTCACTAAAGTGAGATTCAGCAGAGAAGGGGGCCACTCCCCAAAGTATTTTACAGCTCTGTATTTTGCAAACCATAAGCCAGATCTGCTGTTCTTCTCATGTGCTGTCCTTCAGCCAATCCTGTTGCTAAATCCACTGCACAACAATTTGTCAGGGACTTGACATTATTGCAGCTTTCTCATGCTTGTTGGAGAGATTATCAAACAGATATCCTGTCAATCTACTGACTGCTCAGAGTTTTGGGCTAACAGTGAACAGGTAACCTTTCATGGAAGTGTTTGTGGCTTGATGAGCTAAATACCGTATCAAATAGGGGACTGTGTGCTGGTTTGGAGGATCTGTTCAACCAGAGGAGGCCAGGGATTGTCCATCTCGAAAGTCAGGAGATTGCTACACAACTGCTCTTGATCTTCTCAACTCCACAGAACTCATATCCACAAGACAGAGCACACTGAAAGAGGAATGACAGTGAATATTTCTGAATTATAATAATTAGGCTCCAGCTGTTTTCATTATCCTCTGATGGGGATAGAAACCAAACACAGTCAAGTCTAAACATAATGAAAGACATTCTTCTGGTTCATGGCAATGGCTTTTAAAATGTGTCTTGCATTGGGGTATAGAAATATTAAAAACGTGCCTGCTTGCTTCTGTGAAGAGCCAAGTATTGTGCAACACAATATTGAATTTCAGTAATTAATTACATGCTGCCAAATTCAGCTGTGGTTTTCCTGAAATGCTAGCAGTTGTTTCGGCTAGTCTTTACGGCTCTGCCTCAAAGCCTATTAAAATGGATCAAAATCTCTCCATTGACTTCAAGTGGCCTTAAATCTGATCCTCAATGTCAGGGAAGCTGCTGGGGGAAAAAAAAAGGACCGAGAGTCTAGTCTTATTCACAGAGGAATAGAAATGAGAGCTTTGGAGTACAGCATTCAATAAAGTATCAGTATCCAGTTAAAAATAAATGAAGTTACTACTACTGCTACTAAGAGAGAAAACACAGGCGAAAATCATCTCTGGACTTCTGAGAAGTCTAAGGATTTTCTGTTAGCTTTGCTGTCCAAAGCCAGCTGGAACTGGAGAACTGGAAACGTGTTCTCTTTTCCCTGCAACTGAAGTAAAATAATGTCTCATCAAAATGTTCTGCAGGTGGTAGATTTCTTTTGAACAACAATTTCGGGAGAGAACTGAAACAGTTTAATTTTAAAAAAATGTTACTTTGGTGCTCTATGGGAATGGTACCTTGACTTCTTTACACTTCCAGTCTCCTATTAGAAAAAGAAGCAGCCAGACCTTAAAAAATCTGCAGTTAAAGGAATGTGATCCTGGTGCTCTAAGCAGACCTGGAGCACCAGGAAAACCTACAAGAGTGAAAGAATCCCATTAAAAAAACCAACCGAACAAACAAAAAAAACAAAAAAAAAAGTTAAAAGGAACCAAGGAAGTAGCTTTTGAGCTCAGACAGTGAAACCAGCAGTCCTGGAAACTGCAGGGAATTGTGTCTCTGGAGGCTGGACTGCTGTGAGCTCCAGCAGAACACACCAGGAGCTGCCTCTTGGCTCTCTCCCCCTCAGGGCTCTCTCCTGTCTCACTTCGGATGTACTGTGAGACAGCCTGGTTTGGAAAGCAGCTGCTAAACACTTTAAAGAGAAACCAAACCCTTATTCTAACAAGCAACCTCATATAAAATACATGCTAATTCACTTTTAATTGAAGTGTTGACTTTAAATATGGAACTTGGATTACATGAACAGATATCTGAGCAAACTCATCCAAGCTGCAGGATCCCTATATTACAATTAGAATGTGCTGCCGTGTGACTCGGGAGCCTGCACACATCTCTTGAATCTGTGAATCCGTGTCCAGCCGAGCATGAAGGAATGCTGCAGCTCAGTGAATCCTGCCCGGGAGAGCAACTTTGGGCAATTCATGCAAAATTTTTTTTTCTCTAACTTCTTGTCTGTGGAAGTAAACTCCCCCCTCCTTGACAGAGTGAAAATAGCTGGCGAGAAAATAGTGCAGCAGCACTGGCACTTGGTAGGGATTCCAGAGAAAAACAGAATTCAGGGAACGAAGAAGCTCTTTTTGTTCTATCAACAACAGAGGCAAAAGAAGCCAGCAGCAGAAAGGATTCCTGGAATCTGAGGAGAAGCCACATGAATAAATAATGTGTGATTTTTGACTCCTTGGAGCCCTGAGACTTGTGGCCAAGAATCCTTCAGAACAAGAAAGAAAAAATTCATGTCATTGTTTTGATTAAGATGCGAACGGCTGCATTTTGAATACTGGAAAAAGCTCAGGGGTCTGTTGCCTCTACTGGCACAAATCTATGTTGAATGTCCCTGGTCCAGGCTCTGAGACCAGGTGCAAAAACTGCAGGGGTCTCTCCACAGAGCAGGGTGAGGCTTTGTTTGGAGGGTGAGGGATCACTGGACCATTTCCTTGGTCCCATTCACAAGACCTCATTTCCTTGAAGAGGTGAGAGAAGTGACACCTCCAAGGAGATTGAGATGCCGAAGAGGTGCTGCTGAAATTCTTTAAAACTATAATAGACTGACCATGGCTGAGTGAGGAAAATTCAACAGTTAAAGTGTTATAGGGAGATTCTTTGTGAGAACTCTCCTCCGTACTGATCTTACTTGTGGCTTTATGACAAAATATTCCAAAGTGATAGAACAGTGGTAGAAAATTCAGTGACAGAACAGAGCATGACCATGATTTTGAGAGCAGAAACTGCAGTCTATTGTGCCTCTTGGAGTGATTAAACCTCCCCACCTTGTTAGGACCTTAACAAGCAGAAAACAAAAAAAAATTACAATTTCACGTTATGTACACTTGTTTTTAGCAGTTGTCTCAGCAGCACACCTGGGAATAGATATGCCACACCAGGACTGTTAATCTCTGCATCTGCTGCCTGAGATGTGAAAACTGTCCTGTGGATCAAGTGGCTCAGTCAATTTGAACAACTGAAGCTGCCAATGGAATGCCATCAATCTGTAAAATAATACTCCTTGAGGTTAGAGTTTATCAGCTCCAGGTTTGCCTGAACTGGGAGCAGCCTCTCACAGCATCTAACAGCTCACTACACGCTCCGTAGCCTCAGAACACCAAGACCATAAACAACTTTTTCCAATATCAATTATAATCTACATATTTGAGCCCAACATTTACTCCTGCAGTTGAGCAGGGAAGGGATTAGCCTTTCCCTATGCCAGGAGTTTGCCTTGCATTGAAGAAGATAGCACAGGTCCAGTAAATTGTGAGCTTGGTGCAGTGCCAGCCATGTGGAGGCTGCGAGTCAAATCTATGGATGTTCACTGGAGGCAGTAACTCATGTCACAGCCCAGAGGCCTGTGAACCAAATAAACAAGGAACTTTGCCCTTCAGTTTATGCAGGCATTCCTAACTCAGGCAAAATTCTGCTGCTGCGTAGGGAAACACATTTCTAAGTTGACACCTGCAGCAGCTTGTGAGATATTTCACAGCCAGGCTATTACATTGTTTGGAATGGAAATAGGGATGGTCATTAACAAAGCCAGCACAAGCACAGATATTGCAGAGGAGCATTAGAAAACATCCAGGGTGCGAGAAAAATACATAGAAGTATACTCGTAGAAATAGACTGATATAGATAAGCAACTATATAGATAGATAGATATAGATATAGATAGATACAGATATAGATTATGCAGATATAGATAGCAACTCCTGATAGAGAAAGAAACTCTTTCCAACACGTCATTGCAGATTCTGGGTGGAGGAAGTGGATTTACTCAGCAAAAATCTTTTCTAATACCAGCTTCAAGAGTTTGACTTTACAGTCCTTGTACGATGTGTTCCCAAATAATTTGCTTAACATGCTTTCATGGAACTGCATCATACTGCATTTCCAGCCTTAGGGATTCCATGCTGAGGTCAAATTGGGTATTGTGTATTCCTCTGGCTCCCTGACTCAACCTTGGGGTGCATAAGGTCCTGTCCCCAATGACACCAGCTTTAGCAGCTTTTATTTTGTAATTAATTACTCTACTCACAGAGCTTAGCTGGTAGTGTAAATTACAGCTCTGGGGATGGAGCTATTTTAAAAATCAGTCAATATTCAATAATAAACTTTTTAAATTTTATTTGAAGTAGCAGAGTAATTCACCTACTTCCATTTTTAAATCCCACTTGCAAGTCTTCACCTGTCTGATGCAGGAACTGGAGCTTTTTTGTTGTTCAAGTTAATCTCAGAAACTCAGGTAATCCAGTTCCCACAGGACTGGGTATAGCCAAGGAGATTGACACAGATGATTTAAAGGCACCATGCTGATCTTTTATTAAATCCAGACTGTCAGGAGTTCAGAAATTAAATCAACAAGAGAAATCACTAGGACTTTAGCAGATTCTTTGAGTTAATCTGATACATAAAAAGATGTCCTAGACACGAACTTTTATACACAATTTGAATCCTTTACACTGCAGAAACATTAAAAATCATTGAAACATGTCTAACTTTGGTGTTTTATCCACTGTAATAATCACAAATACACATCTGTAATGGAAGAGCTTCTATACCAACAGCATCCCGATGACACTGAACATTATTTATAATAGAATTATGTAACCAGATTGGTTAATATCTGCAGAGTCATTTCTGCACTTTATACCCCTCTTGGAACACAAACAGGCTTTATGAGGCTGCTTGTTTGTTTGGGACACTGTAGGGACTGATTTGCAAGATGCTGAACACCCACATGCTTCACTGTGGTCCACAGAGACACCTAATTCCTTGTAACATTCACCCTTTAGTCTCCTTGTTTGTGTTTCCCTCCCTCATATTCCATTTGAGAATGGAATGATGGCTCACTGGAGCCATCAGCATGTTTCAAGTGCAAGAAATGAGAGAAGAATAAGAAGCTGAAAAAGCAGAGTCTCTGTCGTCTCAAATGCCTCCTTTCTCTAATTTGGTCTTTCTCCAGCGTCCTAATTCCACTGCCCAAAGGAAAGCACAAAAAAACCAATTACCAGTCAATACATCCACGTGACTTCTGCAGCAGGAAAAGCCTGTTGTCAGCAGGGGCAGCACCTCTCCGGGTACAAGCTCTTGTTTCCTAATGATTTCATGGCCAAAGAGCACCTGTGCTTCTGAAGATGATGCTTTTTAAACTAAGAGCTGAAATATTGGCTCCTCATCATCCGCCAGAGAAGCTGTGGAGGTCCCATCCCTGGAAGTGTTCAAGGCCAGGCTGGATGGGGCTTGGAGCAACCTGGTCAGGGTGTCCCTGCCCATGGCAGGGGTTTGGGACTAGATGGTCTTTAAGGTCCCTTCCAACCCAAGCAGAGGACCAGGTGCTGAAGATTGATGGCTACCTGATCTGCAACAGATTATTTTGACACAAGCAGTTAATCCTTCAGGCCACTTGTTACACCTCTTAAAACGTTTCAGCCCCAGTTCTCCCTCATCTAATGCCATAAGCCTGTGATTCCTACCAACAGCTCTTAGCACAAGGGTGTGGGTACACCCAGCGATGCAAACAGGAGCTGATCCAAACAAATCAGGACACAGCTCTTCACAAGTGATGTACCATCCTTATTTCTATACTGAATCAGTAAAGGCTTCATTTGACACCTACAGGTAGGTACTAGAGAGGCTCATAGAACCAGCAAGGTCAATTTTTATGTCCAGGGATTCAAGGTGGTAGAGTCACAGCAGAGAGTTCAATACCTGTGCAGCAGTGAAAACACTGAAATTCTGCGTGTCAGGAGGCAGAGTTAAATCATTGAAGGCAAAGCAATCACTAGAAAGGAAAACAATATCCTGAAGATAAAATACTCCAGGTAAGAAGACATAAATGCAGGCAGAAAAATCCAATCCAGCCTTGCATATCAGGGCTGTATTAACAGGACTGGCTTTCCAGAGATCAAACGGCACTGATCCTTCTGCCAGATCAGTCCTTACAGAGAGAAGCAGGAGGATTTTCATAAGTTAGGCAAGTAAGAGAAAAGAGACAGCAATACAAGTCCTGTTTGCATTTCTCTGTCTAAATTCCTCGTTGTTTTCAAGCACTTTGAGATTTAGAGTTCAAGATCTCCCATTTTCCACGCAGATTTTCCACAGGCTGTTCTTGTGCAGCCAACTTGTTTTAGTCCCAGCTGAAACTTGAAAAATCCTTTTGCCACAAGCATGTTTCTCTGGGGATCATTCTTGCTCAAACATGTTTGTCTCTAAGCCTCCCATTTAACTGTGTGGGTAAGAGTGCAGGTCAGAAATGCAATAAATTTCTTTATAAAATAACCAAAAAGTATTTTCCTAAAGGAATACTTAGGTGGAATTCGTAGTTTACATCTTTACCCTTTATATTCTGCACTTTGGATTTATTAAATAATAATAAATGTTCTGAGAAGAGTAATTTCTGAGTCTTTTTAATCACCTGTCCCATCCAACACGCTTGGAGCCCGTGCATGCAGCTACAGAGCCTGAAGTACCCAGGACAAGAGAGATCATTTTGGGCCCTTTCTATTTCAAGTGGTTGGACTGGTTTGCCTTGTACGCAAAGGTTTATCTTGTAGGGCGGGACTCCACATCCTCCAGTGGGGATCAGACCCCGGATGAATTCAGATGTGGCAGCAATATATTTAATCTAGTAACCATAACAACCATAATCTAAAAAACTTGTCTTGCTGCTCTTTCTCCCTAAAAATGCTTTAGCTCAAGGAAGATCAGGGTTTGCCGAGGTTTGAGGAGCACAGAAGAGCATAAATTGGAACAAGGAGAGTGAGAGAGGCTGGAATTAGAAGAGGGTAATGAACAATTAATCGGGATACAAAGGGCTGTACAAATACCAGAACAAAGCACATCCTTTGGTCCTGCAGCAAACGAGATTTTAAATACCCTGAGAGGCTTGCTGGAACACCTAAAGGAACAGCTTCGGAAGTTAGACACTTTTCTGTTCAATCACTTTGTCATGTTTATAGCTCCCCAAAGCCCTCCTTAAATATGATAATAGGAGTCTGACTAGTCTGACTCTGTGATTTTAATTAAAAGCTCTATTCTTTGTGACAGGAGCAAGTAAAAAAAAATACAGTTGGGATCCCACTGCAACCCCATGGAAAATATTAATGCCTTCCTCTATAAAATGGTAAATGGGTGGCACAACTTAGGGATTCGTCTGGCCTGTGTTCCATATGTGAACATCCATAATTCACCCTCAAAAATGGAATTTCATAGCAGATTCACTTTGTTAACATAAAAAAAAACCAACCATGAACCCTTTTTCACCCATCAGAGAACTTCTGCTTTTCTCCCTAAAAGAGTTTTCATCCAGAAATTTCCAAGGTTTTCAGGATTAAAAATCAACTGAACCTGCCAATTTTATAAGGAAGTTTCCACTAGTTTGAAATTTGTTTTCAGAATTTCATTCTGCTTGAAACTGTCATATTTTATCCAAAGCGGGGGTTACCCATTAAGTAGAAAATCCAGCTTCCAGCCTGTTCCATTAAGCCACATGATTGTGCAGAATGTAATAGCTTGAGTCCATACCCTTACATTTCTCAGGCAAGTCCAAACCCACAGATCGCCAAGCACAGCAGACAGATCACACTGCCACCAAACTCATCGCCACTATCTGGATCACAGCTTCTACAACATAATTCACTCTTTGTCAGACCTGGAGAACTCCCCCAATAGTCACAAAATCCAGTTTGCACCTATTTAAAGAAATAAAAGTCACTCTGGCACACATACAAGGAGAGGACAAACCTTATCAGTGATTAAAGACGTCATTTTCCTAAGTGATTGCTGGCAGCTGATGCTGCCCGTTCTGCCTTCAAAGTGCAGAGAGATTTATCTGAATAACTGCCACGTAGCCAGCTCTGCACACTCATCTCCTGCTGTATGTTAAGCAGCAAACCTTGTCCTTTTTGGTGCATGCAGACAGGACTGGAGTAATTTCAGATGCTTTCTTTCTCTCCAGCTGAGCAGTTCCATCGTCCCCCGGGTGCTCTTGCGAACCCAAGAGGTCGCAGGAGGAGCACGCTGGCGTTGTCAGGCACCAGTGGGTCAAGAACACTCTCAAGGGAAGCAGTGAACACTCTGAGAGTTCGGATGACAACAGCAGAGATCAACAACAACTCTGGCTGAGAGGGGTGATAGTCATAATAGTTCTGCAGTAAACTTCTCTGTCTGCAGAGGACACAGGGCAACTCACACCCTATAACACTTTTGCTACCTGGAAAATAAGGATGTGCACACACCGCATCTCCAGCTCATGATGTGAACTGCACCGTGTCCATTTAGATGAGGGACAGAGGGCAGGTGGGGGACAAAGGGACAGACACAAACTACCTTTTCTGAGAAGAAAATTTGAAGGATGATCACTAGAGCAGTAACCACACAAACATCTTTCTTTAGCCAGCGCAGCCCGTGACTTCGCAGTCCAGATATAGATACGCATTTCTCTTTCCTAGAGCAAGCTGTAAGAAAAGATCCATCAGCATCATTCCCTTGTCCCTTGAGCTCTCCATAAACACTCATGCTCTTTATTAACTCATTTCCTCTGTTGTTACTTATTAAAACTTTTTTCTACGCTGCTTTCAGATGTTACTCCACAGCAAACCTCTTCCCACAAATCCATTGGTTTCCTTAGCCCACAGTAAAACCCTTAAATATAATATTTAAGGGGAAAAAAATAATAATAATGGAAAATTAATTAAGATAGCCTCAAAAATCATAAAGCACTATGTGTAGGTATGAAACGGGTTCAGATGTAGGCTGGGATTTCTGAGGAAGGCTGTCACCCATAGGCATGCGGATCTCCTGCTTGCCTTTGATCAAATTCCCTGGGGAGTTTAAAGTGGGCAGAGCAGTTTCTCCATCACATGTTTTTTCAGTAAACACTCAGTTTCTTGTAATAAAAATTAAGCCTAATTGAAAAGCAAACCCATGTGTGCTTACGAGATTGAAGACTTCTATTCTCTTGCAAACCTATGCACCAGTCCATCATTATCAGAAATGCAAACTCCTTCCTCCACTGAGCAAGTCTCAAGGGGAGGCTGCCAGAGGGCTCGTGACACATTCAGGAGGATGTGTGATGCTCTCATGGGCCTGCAGCGGTCCTGGTGCCCAAGAGCCAAGGAAGCAGCAGCCCAGGTTTGCTCACAGTCGAGGAGCGTGAGTGTGTAAGTGACCTCTAGAACGAGGTATTTCAATCTTTGCATTTTTCTTCCTCTCAGACCTCAAGGAAGAACACAGCAAGTCCCACAAAGCTCTGCTGCCTCTTGTTTAGGAATGCACTGCCTGTCCCTCAGGGGACGTCCACTCTTTATAAAGAGAATATATACAAAATCTGGCACTAGACTGCAAGAAATTAATTCACTTCAACACTTGAATAACAGTTTTCTCTCTCTTGAGAGAACACAGGAGGTAGAAGCACACTTTGCTTTCTGATGTTACATCAGTCTTGCTTGATCCAGCAGTTATGGAGACACCTAGAAATGAAGTCTGCGACTACAAACACCATGCAAAAGAGTATCTATTTTTACCTTGACAGCATTAAGAACTAAGACATTTTTGTGGGAGGAAATAGTAGAAATCCTTGGAGAAATCCAGAGATTAGTTTTTGGGCTTGGAAAAAACAGACTCGGAGCAATAGCTAGGAAATGTTTCACCAAGACTATGAAATCTTTCAGAGTGGTCCCAGC
The DNA here is from genome assembly GCA_013397725.1 of Rhagologus leucostigma. Lineage (NCBI taxonomy): Eukaryota > Metazoa > Chordata > Aves > Passeriformes > Rhagologus > Rhagologus leucostigma. The sequence continues at coordinate 2,170,282 of VZTD01005736.1, forward strand.
CAAATCTAGACATCTTTTAAATCTCTCCAGGGATGGTGACTCCATTAATGCCCTGGACAGCCTGTTCCAGTGCTTGACAACCCTTTTGGTGAAGAATTTTTTCCTGCTACCCGATCTAAACCTCCCTTGCCACAACTTGAGGCCATTTCTTGTCCTGTCACTTGTGACTGGCCTGCACTTCACTACAGACTCCTTCCAGGCAGCTGTGACAGCCAGTGGCATAACCCTTTTTTGCATTATATATCCTTTTTATACACTCTTGGTACAGCCAGCACTCACTGGCAGAACAATAACACAGTCAGACAGGAAAAGCAATATCTAGGAGTTGCAGGCGCAATAGAAAAGCCATTGAAGTTTGAAATTAGTACTGCATTCAATCACTGGAGCCCCAAGAAAGCACTGAATTTATAAGTTTCTGTTTTCACGAGACCTGTTCATTAAAATGAAGGTCACATCGTTTGGAAATTGCTCTGTGATAAACAGATCAGGATTTATGACATGGTATCTAATTTGCAGCCACCTATGAAAGCCAGAACAATGGAGGTTTAAACGTGACTGCAAGAAATGCTGAGGGCTGTAGATTTGGGGTTTTAACAAATGCTTTCGCCATCACATCTCCTTCAACACCCAATTTTTCACTATCTCCATTCTCTTTCTTACAGAATTTGCTAAATCACTAACTGACAAAAAACCTCCCTAGGTCCAGGCTGGGCACTGCAAGCTTCTTCTTCTCCCATTAGTCAGAATTTTCTATAGTTAGGCTTTCCTCACATTTCAGGATATTTATTTTTAAATTAATCCAGCAGGTGTTGTGAAAATAATTATGAATAGCAAATGGCTTCATTGAACCAATTTGGCTCCCTTAATGGCCAGAAGCAGATCATACCCACCCTGGAGAAAGCCTTCTTCCAGCACAGTTACCGTGAGCCACAGCAGCAGAAATTAAGCGTTCTGGTTAAAAATGCCCTTGGTGCCCAGCAAGGCAGGCACCCACATGTAGAGCTCTGTATCACACAGTGTTCTTCTTTCCAGATGTTCTTTTATTTCCCTGCAGTTGATTTTCATTGTGATGATGAGGGCAAGAAATTGTTTCAGGGTGCACTCGGAGTAACAGAAGCACCAAGGACTGGATCTTGTAACCTCTATTTGTAATAACCTTCAGGCTCAACACACGGGGAAAAGCTGAGCTGGGGACTGCTGGCAGTTCTTGCATTTGCATACTCTATTATAGATATAAAAATCAAAAGCAGAAACTCAGTGGACCCTCCTCAACCTATGGGTGGACAATTAAATAATCCCGAAAATTCTGCCAGGAAGTGAACTTGTCACATGCAGCACCCTGCCGCCTTTTTCTACTTTTATTTCTACTGAAGCTGCAGGTTCCTTTAATTATCTAAGTGAATAACTTAATGATAAATTCCATCTCTGACAGCTGAATAATTCAGGAGAATTTTAATAGGGAACAATAAAACAGACTTTTAAAAAATTCACTTTGGTTCCATCTCATCTTTAATTAAGTCAGTTCTGGAAAGATCCAAGATCTAAAGGTCATTGAAAGACGTTGGCAAATTCATCAACTACATTCAAATCTAAAAAAAATACATAGGTTCAGTTTCAACACTCTAAGGTAACCTTAAAGGAAACTGTATGTCATGACCAAAGTATCCCTATAGATTAATTTGAAACGTAAAAACTACCTAGGGTTAATTGTAAAATGAATACTTCTATTTCTAAATTGCACTTACAATAAATTTCCTTTAGCCAAAGTAAATGATGTTGTTTTTCAATTAGTGACCAAAACTTCATAAATAATGATTTTTTTGAGGTTTTGGGGTGAACTTTGGAAAACAGTTCATGTCCAAAAAAATAAAGATAGAAATTTTTGTTTTCAAGTCACCACTGAGACAAGCAAACAAGAACATTCTGCTTGGAGTCAGCCTACAAAATTGTTTGACTTGAAAGGTCATTAAAACCCATTTACTAACATTTGCTATTGGATCAAAGTTTAAATAAGGGAAACTGCTCAATAAAAGTCAACATTTCAAATAAAAACTAAATCAGTGCTTGCAAATAACAAAGTGATTATTTTTCCCCCCAACTAAACAATTCACTAACCTTTCTCCAAATTCACAGTACATGTTCATTTCTTGGGGTCAGTTCGCTCTGCTGAGCCCTTCACCAGATCAAGTTAAAACTTGGCAAGCCAGTGGAGTCTGCTGCAGTCATTAAACAGATGATTAAAACATTCATCTGCTGCTCAGTAGGGTTGTTACAGAGATAATCTAACAGGGGTGCACTCCTGGCTGACCACACTTTAGGCAATGACAAGCATTCATGAAAATAAAAGAATATATTTAGAATGATTTTACAAATATATATATGGGAAATATTCACTGCACCTGCTCTTGTGGGATGGGACTGCACTTAGCAAAAATGTTCTGGAATCACATTTTCAGCCTAAATGGATTAGTACCTAAATTTATTACCTTCTTAGTTCAGTCTGGACAGAAGCAGAGCTGCTGTCCCACAGGAAAATTCATCATCCCAAATCATCTCGTCAGCCAAGAACAAGACAGAATGCAGATCTCAAAGCAAATGCAGCTGTACAGCACTCTAAGAACTGGTTCATGCCTGACTTCAGGCCTGACAATCAGAAATATTCACTCTCCTGTTTCCAGATGAAGCAAGTTTCCAGCAGCTAAACGAGCCCTGGCTAATTTCCTGCTGTTGTGGAAATTAACTCCATATCCACATGCCTGGTGAAAATGTATTTTCTCCTTGTGACAACCCAAAGTCAGGGAAGGTCATTTACAAATAGTGCCGACTTCATGTAAAAATGAAAACAAACCTTGCACTGAGTTTGCGTAATTTGGGGGTTGGGGATTTTCAGCCTGTTCCAAGAAGCAAGATTCCACGTAAATTCCAGTTAAGACAAGATTCTCCATCATCAGCGCCATCCAAAAGTCATGCAGGATTAGAAGCAAAACAATATCTGGAAAGCGACGTTGCTCATCAGCATTCCCTGCTAACATCCACATGCCTGGTGATTTCCAAATCACCAGCCTAATCTGCCTCTCCAGCAGAAGCCAGTCACAGCCTGCATGCAAAAGCTGTGGGCCATTTATCACCCTGCAGGTATTCATCTGGCTTCTCCCTTGGATGGAGGGATGCTGAGTCTGCCTGAGGCTTGAGCAGGGACTGTGCACCAGCCCCACCCCGAGCAGGTGGAGCTGCTGCCACCACGAAGGTGAGTTGTTGTCACCACGAAGGTGAGCTGCTGCCACCACAAAGGTGAGATGCTTTCTGCTTCCATGAGTGCAAGCCCACAGGCACAAACCAACAGCACAAAACCCTCTCTCTTCTCTGATGTTCTCCCCCTTTTTGGGAGGTAACTCCAGTCTGCAGCGTGGTCCAGACAGGGTCTGCCCTCTGCACCGGCTGCCGAGAGAAAAGGGCTTGCCCGCTTCACCACAAAAGCCAGGGAACAAAATCCCGAGTCAGACCCAGAGCAGCAGGTGGGTGGTGTTAGCCAAGCCTGGAAACGCGATGCCATGCTGCCACCCCAGCAATTCCAGAGGAGGAGGAAGAGGAGGTGGAGGTGTCTCTTTTGAAGAGATAAAAAGAGCCAAGAGAGCAGAACCTCCCCCCAAGCTGCTGGGTTATTCCTGTGCAGGAGGAGAGGACGGATGCTCACGGTGCAGGCACACTTCCTTGGAGCACTCCAGCAGAGAGGGATTGTGCCAGAGCCCCTGCAGGGGTGGGGAGCCCCATTCCCCCCCCCACCTCCCACCCATCCCCATGGCCCCAAGGAGGAACTGTTCCTCCTGGAACAGCTTGGTGCTGCCATCAGATGCTCCCAGCAGAGGCATGAAGGAAACACCCACAAAGCAGCCCTGTGCTGGGACAGAGTGTCAGATCAGCCCCTGGCACATCACAGGGAAAGAACGGGTGATTATTTATGCACAGCTGCACCACCTCATTTCCATAGACTTACCGTGGCTGTGTGGTCAAATTAGGGAAAAAGGCTCTTTGCAGGCAAATTCCCGTGGTGGTGTGTAAAAGCAAGACAAGAGAGCACCCAGGACAGCCAAGCAATTGGAACAGTCTGCAAAAAATGCAGAAGGAATGAGAGAATAAACTGAGATGCAAAGCAAAGTAATAAATCTGTACAACTTCTCCTTGTGGGATTTACAAAAATACCAACTTGTCTTGCTTTCAGACTGAGATATTTCTTACTGCCAAAGGCCGTGGTTTTTCTTGTTTGTTTTTAAGAAAACCAGGGTTTTTTTCAATGCCTACAAATCCAGACATACATTTTAACGTGAGATATGTTCCCCAGATTTTGTGAACTTGGACCACCACCTCAGAATCAGGGAGCAGCTCGCTATCTCACGTCTTCCTGCTTGAAAAAGCTTCCCCTCACACGTGAAGGGCAGCAGTCAAATCCACTGCTTCGGTATCACACTCAGGGGGTTCCCCAGTTTTTCTTGGCTTGCCTTGCCAGGGAGAAGAACACAACATCAGTATTAGGCCAGCCTTTGATATCTGAGATGTTACATCTCTCTGGCTCAAGCTGATGTTTTCATGTTAAGGGTGAGCAGAGGATCCTCTCAAACACAAAGCACAAGCTCATGAAACCTGAGGCCTAACTTGGGGCTTTGCTTTGAGCTTGGTTGCATTCCCAAGCTCGGCAAACAGCACATCTTGTGTGCACTTTTTGCAGTTGCTCAAGAGCTCACTGGAACAGTCCAGACCTGGATGGGAGGCAGAGAAACAGGCAGATGCAGAGTACTGCCCGTTTGTTTTCCCCTTGCAGTTTACACCAGACGCCTGGAAGGCAAACACAAAGCAAACAAAAATCAAACCCGATCTCTCTCCTTCTCCTCCACACCCAAAGTCCGCTGTTTGCTCTTTGGTCACCTTGAGAGTTTTCCCCCTCCCTTGAGGAATCCCCTCTAAAATGAAGGTGAATGAATCGACTCCTCCCAGCAGAGCCAAGGCATGTACTGGTTCCAGGCTTGCTGCTGTCATTGCTTCACTTACTGGATCTGCATGAGCACCCTCCCTGGTTCCAGCACCTCCCGCAGATCCCGAACGTCTCACCACTGCTGCACCCAGGCAAGGGGCAGCAGCCCTGGGTCTCCAGCTCAGGAAAGCTGTGCAGAGTTCACAGAGTGCAGAGGGCTTCCTACATAAAGAAGTCAGTGATGGTAAAACCTGTCTCCAAGTCCCAAAGCCCGGAGAAACTCCTCAGGGCAGGAGACAGACCCTTGCCCAGGGCACAGGACTCTTCACATCCACCCCATTCCCAGCACTGGCTCCTCTGCCTCTCCACAGGGGACATGCCATGACTGATTTCATTCCCCAAGCTGTTTATTTTGAAGCCAGTGGTACCAGAGCTTGGCTTCATCAGTGCCACCATCCTGGGTCTGTCCACATCCACGCTGGGCACTGCCATGCAAATGTCAGTGCAGCTCATCCTCCCCCTCAGCACACATTCCCAGCCAGCTGCAACGGGCTGAGCTCATCTCCTCTACCTCAAAAACAGAATTATCAGCATCAACATCAGTAACAGGAAGTTCTCCTTAAAGGATCAATATCTGATTCCATACCAGCCTTAGGTGCCTCACCCGTGTGACACAGCTCATTAATTAGGGTTCACATGATGGCTGTAGGAGTTTCACTACACATGTGAACCTATGCAGAAACCCGGAACTTGCCAGCTTTAAAGCTCACTAAAGGGCTCTCACAGGAATTTTTAACTGAAGCACCTCCAGTTCCTCTTGGAAATGTTTATCTTCAGTAGGGTTCATGCGCAGGAACTAAGCTCAGCTGCGGGTGATTTCTGCCCTACCTGGCTCTGGCCCACTGGGATGGGTGATGTTTTTCTAAGCAGATGTTTTAAAGCCCAAGGACTGGGTTTGCCACACAGCAAAGCTGTTCCCCAGACCAGCCCATAAACGAGGGTCACGCAGGACCTGTGGTGGAGCAGGGGGGTGAACACACAGAGGTTCCTGAAACACCCTCACGTGTAGCTGCAGCCTGCCTGCACTGGAAACAGAAAAATCTGCAGCTGACTGAGGTACAGAATGTGTTTAGCAAAAGGCAGAATTCTCAACAATGAGCCAGTCTAGACATGGAGACATCTGGATACGGAGAACCTGCCACCCTCCCAGCAGCTTCTTCCTGCAGTGGATATCATAAAAAGAAATTGCTCCTAATTCATCCAGCTTCACTTCTAATCAGTCCCCCTCTCTCTGTTACTTCTGTTGCTATATAAAAAAGCCCTTTTAACACCAAGAATCATCTCCAAGGCTTTAGCCTGCTCTAATCAAGTCAGTATTTCCAGTAGATAAACAAGAATGTCTGCTTGACTCTTGTTGCCAGCCTGTTTTCTTGCCGCTGGTTCTTTTCTGTCCACACTCGACTTTTTCTCCTTCATTTTAAGCACACGGAGGGTCACCGTGCCCAGGAGTGGTCCCACCAGCAGCATGCACGGGCACCACACCCCCCCTGCTCCCACACACTGCTTCCCTGCTCAGTCACCCACGTTTGCCAGCCTGTTTTGCCATCTAGTTCACATCATGATTAGCAAGAAAAAAAAAAGACGCCAGCAAAAAAATAAGCACTGAATGATTCCTGCTCATCTCAGCATACTTCTCTGCTTTCTAGCAATTCATCTCTGTATTAAAAACAAAGTGCTAATGACCATCATCCCATCAGTAATTACCTTAATCTGATCAAAATTCCCTGCAGTTATCAATCACTACCAGTTCTCATTATCCTCTTCCCTTTCTGCTCTGTTATCCCAGAGGCATCTCCACCACCACCATGAAAAATTTTCTTTTATTCAGAGAGCCCGTTAAGGATCTGTAAATCAGAGCTACCAATTTACCAAACATGCAGCAAAATCATTTTTTTCCTGGTCCTAGAATCAACCACCTCAGAGTGCTTCCAGTGATAAATTAAACTTCATATCTTATGTGCAAGATAGCGAAAATTATTGTTTTCCACTTGAATAGATGCAGAAAGGGGTGTGAAAGCCAGAACATGCCATTCACACAGCAATAGGTATCTCTAAGGACTCCTTCTTTCAATTAATGGCTTGAACAGCATCTCCTGGCCAGGAAGAAACAGTGTTACACAAATAACCGCTGTAGTCAAATTGCTGGAAAATTGGAGAAGTTTAGGAGTATTTATTTTGGTGAATTGTAGCCCTGAACAAGCCAGTGTAAGATGCCAAGCCGTAAATAGCCTTCCTTCCAGCAATAAGTGGAGTCTTTTAGGGACTTTTAGCCATGGTAAAGGTGAGATCTGCAGCATCTGCTGCTCACAGGGCAAATGGGAAGGGATGCAGCACCCTCAGGAGTCTGTGTTTTAGTGCTTTATTTGGGATTCCGTGGGCCTGTCCTTGCCGAGAAACGCTTGCCAACAATTAAAACAAAGCCCACAGATTTTCCTGAAGCCTGTTCTGAGCAGCAGCCACTTGTGCATGACCTTAGATGGTTTCACCTTGGCTGCAGCACCAAGCCCGAGGGCACGGATGAAGGTGTGACAGTGCAGACCTGGGGGAGATGAATAAGAACAAAGGAGCTGTGCACAGCACAAAATCTAAGTAGGGGAGAGACAATGGAAATGACCCATTCCCAGAGAGCCCAGAAACTGAATTCCTGCCATCAAAAGGCACCCCTAATCTCTTAATGCATGAAGGGATTCAGCAGCCCTTGCAACTGCCTAAGCATTTAAAGGTTAATTGCAACCAGGATCTTTCAATGAAGTTATGCCAGAGAATAAAGGTTTCAGGAAATTCAACCACTGTAATTAAGAGATTGATATCACAGATTCACATCTTCTGGAGCTTTGTGCAGTGCCTAACACTGACTCCTCAGTTTTTCTCTGGGAATCAGAGCAACACAAATAAGTACAGGTCTCTGTGAGGCCGAAGGCTTCAAAATCCAGCTGATCATTCCTTCTGGGTCTAATTACTAAACCAGGGCTGTATTTGAAAGACTCCAGCCATTTCTTTAAAACTCCTGGATGAACAACAGCACCCCAGATGCAAACATTTTAATCTTTCTCGGGGCTTTTTTGTTCAGAGTTTTACTTTTGCTTGTCCAGCAGACATTCAAATTCCCACAGTGACCCACAAAGAGTTATGCCATGAGAAGCTCTAGGAAAGGGGTGTTGCTTCTCTCTACAGCAGAACGGACTTGGTTTGTTCACTTGCGGCAGCGAAAGGCTTCATCACACCTGTACATTCGTGTTTATTGGGTGACTGCTACGAGGCCCTTGCCTGGGATTAAGGAAAGCGGGGAAGATGTAAGAAAGCTTCTAGATGTGACGTCAGAAATTGCTGGACGTGATAGATAAGAGTGTAAGAAGCTGATGAGCCTTACAGTCAGCACAGAAAGGAAGGTCTGTGTTCGGGGGTGGTGGCAGAGGAGTTATGTGAGGAATGGCCAGATTTCATATAATTGAAGTACTGAGCTCCTGGTGGGGAGCAGAGCCAGCATTGCCCAGGTAATCAATCACGTCTGTAACATCAGCTGCAAACCTGACAGCCGTGATATCCTCAAGCAGAGCTGGGTAACAGTTTCACGTCCTAGCCCTGCCAGAATCAGCTCGTTCATTTAGTGTTCAGCCTGTTTCATACACGGGGTGTTCCGAGAAGAGTGTTTAGGAGCAAAGCAGACAAAAAACACATAATCTGCGGATCATCTGCCATCTTGAAAAACTAGAAAATACTCTCTTAATCGTCTGGTGTCTCACGGCTCAAAGGCTCCTACTTTGGGACAGCAATTTTCCTCATGGAACAAGGTAAGAGCAGGCTGACATGTGGGGCTGGCACTCCAGACTCAGAACTTATTCATTCTGGATCAGTCTCTTTCTAAAGCCCAAGTCCATTTTAAGAGCAAAAAGAGATGCCCCAAAACAGACACAAGGAAAGCTCTTAGCCAAGCACACAAGATCACTTGAACTAAGCTTGAGTACTTAAAGCCCAGTTTTTCCCCTGCTGCCTTTACACAAGTGCCCAGCAGGAGACCAGAGAGGTGGTGGATGCCCACCCCTGAAACATTCAAGGCTGGGTTGGAAGAGGCACAACTTTTAGCAGTCCATATCGTTACTGGGATTTCATTAGCAAGGTTGCTAATGAGAAGTGGGATTGAGATGTAAGCGAGCATTTTCTTCCCAGGGACAACAAACTGACCAGTACTCACTAAAAGGAGCAGAAAAAGCAGGATGCGGGTTCTGTGCCATCTGGGCAGTTTCCACAGAGAACGTGTCTGGGGTCTTACCACACCTGGAGGAATCCACCTGGCTTCTAGTAAGAGAATGTGTTGCAATACGCATTTGTACCTTCATGTTTCAGTTTTAAGGTACTCCCTAAGCTCAGGATTTGGGGTTGGTGGGTGAGAAGGGAGCACAGTCCCAGCCTCCCCAAACCTGGGAGGAGCCACTGCTGTCAGACTGAGCTGAAAGGCTTCACATCCTCCAGAGCGACACTTGCCAGGAACAGCAGAACTCCACAGGCCGGCAAACGTGAGCCTAAAACTTCATCTCCAAGAGATGAAAACCAAGAAGAGCTCATACAATCCTGCCCTGGCAGAAACAACAGCAAAACACCAGCCCTTGGCAGGCAAGAGAGATGCTCTGTGATGTACTTCTGGAAATTGCCCTGCTGCTGCACTGACACTACCTGCTCAGCTCAATAACGCCCACAGAACAGAGAGCAGGCAGTGGGAAGGTCAGGTGGAAATTAGATTCCAAAAGAGACACTGCGCATTTAAAACCCTCCAGCCTCGGGAGGACAGAATTGAGTTGTTTGTTCAGGAGGAAGCATGTCTGGCTAACATTGAGTTTGCATTTAATTGGCACTGATGAACAATAAAGTTGCAAACTCCTTTCACCAGCGCATGAATGTGCAGAAAACAACCTGCCACAGAGCATTACATAGGAAATATTGTCCTTCGGCATCCTGCGGCCTTCTGCCGTGTGAATCACAGCCCATTTAACAATGACATGGATGCTGGGCTGCTCAGGGGAGGGAAAGGCAGCTCTGGCCATTACACACCAGCCAACATCATTAGAGTCAATTACCCTTTTAGCACTGAAACAGACCTGATACGTGAACGGGGAGCCTCAATGCTCTTCAAGTGCTGCTTTCAACTGGAGATCAAAAATGGGCACAGGAAAATATCCAGCTGCTTACAACCAGCACTCAGCACCCGGCAGCATTGGGTCCCTAATTAGGATTTAATAAGCTGGTAATTGTAATGGCAGTGGTCTCATTAGCCTGATGCCTCATTACTGTGAGCACAGATCAAGTTGAGAAAGGCAGTCAACCTTGCAAGCCTTTCCAAACAACCAGACAAGAGCTGATTAAAGCAGGCGCTGCTTTTGAGGCAGTTCCTAATGAAAAGTGAATTCATGGCCAATGGGAAACCAACAGTAATTTGTGTCACTCTTTTAAAGAACATCTTTAGTGAGAGGCATGGGACCAGGAAGTTTGTTAATACTAAATAAATGCCCAAAATAAAAAGGAAGAATTGATAGTCAGCACTACAAAATAAGGAACGCCGGACTGGAACGATGCTTTCTCCAAAGAGAGTGCATGGAAATTACTAATGACTGCTCAGGGTAAAATCTCTAAAGCACACCAACACATTTCTGAATCTCAAAGAACTTCATGGCACCTGGTTACTCGCTATGTTTATTTAAGCTGTCACTGCAGGTACACACTTGGGCACTGCTCAATAGCAGGTGAAATCATGCTGTGTTTTCACTGCAGTGTTCAGACTGTCTTTGATCAAACAAATCTCTGTCTGCTGACTCTCATCTGCCTCTGTGCAAGATCATAGCTACAGGTCTAAAATAAAGTTGTGCAATTTATCAATAACAGAAATGCGATGCGTTTTATAAATACTTTTGATTTCAGGAATTTAGATAAAAAACCAGACTATTTCATGAACAAAACTGAAGCTTAGATGCCATCTCATGCTGGGTAATCCCCTAGAAGCCAATCAATCAAGAACTTCTGAATGCAAATCAAAAAGCCTTTAGGCTCTGTTGCTCACCTTTTTTCCAATCAAAAACATTAAGTTTACGGAGGCCAGGATTTTGCAGCAAGTCATTTTACACCACCTTTTCGTCTCAAGGGAGGAACATGAGCAAAGAGTTGGTAAAATGAATTCAAAAGAATTAATTCATTAAAAATAAGTATCAAAGTGGCTTCATCAAAATCAAATCTCTAACAAAAGAAAAGAACATTTCTGAGCTTGATTTCTAAGTATCCAACTAGAACAGTTTTAAAGTTCCTGTGAGTAGTTACCAAGGCAGAGACATGTAAAAATTCTTATACAGGAGGGAATTGGGAAAACCTCCAATGACTTTGGATAAGTAAATTTATGGCATTATCATAAGGGGACCTTTTGTTCCAGTCCCAAGATCTCCTTTCCTTCCCTTAAAATGAGATTTCTCTTGGTGTAACTCAATGACCTCCACAAAGCACAGTTATCCACTAACATCAAAATTAATCTTAATGCTAGAGTAATGCAATTTGTGAACAATTCAAAAAAGCATTCAGCACTTACAATTAGGACACAATTATGAGTTTGAAAACAACCCAAATAACTATACCTGCTTTTCCTCACACAGGTTACTGCTCTGACAGTCCCTTGCACAACAATTCCACAAATCCTTCTGGAGTAAGTTAAATAGGGAAGTCCTGGTCTTTTTAATGGCATTTGTGCAACATTATGTTGCTACTGGAACCCTCAGGTTTCCCTGTATTTACCCAGAGCCAAGCAGCTCCGTTATCTGATGGAAAAATCTATCTATTCATGCACTTAGAGGCTTGACAAATTGGATGAATTTTGCCTCTTCTGCCCAAAGCAATTGGGCCTTTACCTCGTGTACCCCTCAGCAGCACCATGTTGGGCGTGGGGGGCCAGGGAGTGGCCCAAAGGGCTCCGGGCAATCTGTGTTTGGCAGATATTTCAGGCTAACCACTTGTATGGCCACAGATGTATTTTCTTTAGCTGTTTTGGCACTGCCATCCCTCACGAGCTCTGAGCAGAGCCATTTCCTCGGGGAAAGCCTTTCCACCCCTCCACCACCAAGGCTCAGAAAACACTGCAGGCAAACTGAGCCCGCATCATCTCCTTTACCATTTCGTGGTGAAGGAAATGATCTGCAATGAACTCTCCGAGGTCAAAGACCTCAGCAGACTCTAATAAACTGTGTAATTTATTGTCTAAGCAGACTCTGTACGGATCCTTCGGACCTCCCAGTTTAACACAACATCCCCATTTGGTTTGTGCACAATTTAAGGAAGAGCTGAGTGCTGTTTCCTTCCTTGTGCAAGAGTGGCTGCAGCCACATGTCTGAGCACTTTCCTGCACAAACACCTCAGCTCAAAACCGCAGCATTTGGTATTTTGCAGGGAAGTCCCTGCCCAGTTCAGCAGGGGCAGAGCTGCAGTCTGTGTCTGTATCCCTGGCATCCTTCACCGTTGGTTTTTGTCACCTTGTTTCACTGTTTCCCTTAAAACCACCACTTCATTTTGTGGTGCCAGTTTTGTTCTGTGATTTAGAGGAACTTAAAGTCTATTTTCTTATTAAAATATGGACAAGAAGTTACTCTGTGGTGAAGCAAACTCCTGACACGCTGAGGCAATGGCCGGCACTGCCGGCTGGCCAGACACATCCATCTTCAGTATAGAGATGTCCCCAGACAGTCCCTCTTAGTGTCTTTCAGTAAATAAGGAGATCACTGAAAGTTGGGTGTTTTTATCTTTTCAACTTCCAGGAATTTTCCACCAAGTGTAAATAAGCCTTTCTGACAGCTCTGAGTCAGAGTGAAAGGCAGAAAAAGTGACAGGTTTGTATGACTTGAGAATAAAACCAGAGAGAACACATCTGCAACTTCATACATATTGAAGGAGGCTACATAAAGTGACAGCAAAAGAAAATCATACAATGTAGGAACCTACGAATGAGGAGAACCTGACTGACAACAGAGCAACACCTAGAGAATAACAGACTAGAACTGCTGGTAGAAAATTTAAATATATTTAAATTAATTCCCCCATTCCCGAGAAAGCAATTATGTTGACGCTAGAAGTACCTAAGATTTCAATCTGTTTTGAAATATCAAGCTGTCAATATTTTCATCCTTTTTGCAAATAACCATTAAGGGGAATTAAAATGCAACATTGCTCAAGGATTGCCAGTACATCATCCACACAGGAGAGAGATTAAAGCTGCCTTGACAGCTGCAGCCTCACCCAGCTGCAGCAGATGAACAGCCCACTCCAGAGCAGCACTCAAGGACAGGAGCTCGGAGGGGAAAGGATGGAGACAGCTCTAACATGGTGTAAAGGATCTCCAGAATACGTTTGGACAGTCAGAAGCACAGATCAGGATTACTAAACGCAGAGGAATTCAGGTCATGGTGTTTTTCCTCAGAAAGAGACAAAGGGACCGTCTACGTGCATTGCTGTTCTTCCTTAACTAAGCAGTCTTGTCCCATCCCAGCCTTTCTCCTCAAAGCATCTGCTTTTAGAGACACACAGAGGAGTCCAGACTGTGCCCTGGGCTAGGGGGGAAGATGGGGATTTGAAGGTGTCCAGCATCACCCAGTCAGAAGACACTGGACTGCTGAAATAGACACAGTATTTGACAACCACATGAAAAATTAGAAGTTTCAGATACAATGCAGGCAACACACTGCAGAAGCTAAAAAATACTGAAATTATGCCTGTTGGGGCACACAGAAGTTTTGCACAGTCTCAGTATGCGGTGAAAGATAAACACTTCCAAATGGTGAAGTGCTCCCTCCGTTCTGCTCATGAGTTGTCATGTCCAGCATGACCCAGGAGTTTCAGTATTAGCTCTTTATGATTCTGAAAATTCTCAGAGATTAATATTGAGGGCCAAGCCTGTTGTTTGAAATTTATCTAGCCAAGAGAAGAATTATGTCTTCTGTACGAATATCCTTTCTTTTGCTTTAAATTCAGTTTATTAGCCTTAATTTGACTGATCTAAAAATCGAATAAGTCGCATGGTTCAATTAAAAGCAGCCAGACATGTTGGGCTTTTTCCTGTGCATATGCAGCCCACAAACAAAGAGAATAATATAATAATGGCCAAAGCATTTGTTTGTATTCAACAGAAGAAGAATTCATCAGACTAAAGCAATCTTGAACTAAGTCACTCTGAGGATGCAGACCAGCAGAAAGTTAAATTAGCTCCTGTAAGAACTAACTTCAAATGTATTATGTTTTCAGGATGCATTTAAAAATCAATAGAGCTCTTGAAATACTTTATATACAACCAACAACTGGCTGAAAAGCAGATGAATCAGTTTAAGGGTGGTTTGTCCTACCCTAGGAATGGCTAAAAGGAAGCACAAGCACCATTTGGTGGCACAATGACATCCTGCCCACCCCAGCACACAGCTCCCACCCAGGCTGAGCAATCCTGCTCTCCTCAGCACACTTTCATCAGCACGTAGCTCTAAACTTTGGAACACGTGCAAAAGTGCCCTTGACCAGCCAGGAGCAGTGGCTGCTGCTCTGGCAGGGCACTGGCTTTGTAGTTTGCCCAGCTTGAATCACCTTTCTGCTCCTTTCTTCCCCAAACCCCTCGGGAGAGTGGTCTTTTCATGGAACCACAGACTTGTTTGGGTTGGAAGGGACCTGAAAGCTCATCCAATCCCACCCCTGCCATGGGCAGGGACACCTTCCACTATCCCAGATTGCTCCGAGCCCTGTCCAACCCGGCCTTGGACACTGCCAGGGTTGGGGCAGACGCAGCTTCTCTGGGCAAACCTGTGCCAGTGCTTTACCACCCTCTGAGTAAAGAATTCCTTTCTACTATCTAATCTAAACCCGCTCTCTTACAGCTTAAAGCCATTTTCTGCTCACTTATGCAAATACGGAACAAAGGACAATCTTTTGTTTCGCTGTTTGTTAGGCAAACCACCTCCCATCCCTGGAGGTTAGCCCTGGGCCATACACACCTGTAATTAAAACTTTCCTGCAGCACACACGGCCCAGGCCTGAGGCCTCAGGGACCTCTGCACACCCAGCCCCTGCACAGCTGAACACAGACCCTCCATGCCCATCCCACCCAGGATTTGGAAACACGAAGCCACGATTTTGATTTCTTATAAGAACCCAGAGATGATACAGCTCAGGAGGAGCACAGCGGCTTTGGTAAACGTGCCTCAAAGGTGATTCCCGGCATTTGCAGATCACTGACTGTGGCTTATTTTAAAGTAACAATCAGAGAAGCAAATGCGATGACGAGGAATTAAAGTGCCCTGTAGATGAAACAGCCCCTTCTGCAACAGCTGTGGCTGTGAAACCTCAGCCAGAACAGCTGAAGCTGCTGGACTGCTCTGCTCAGGCTCCTTCGCTCAGTTTGGACCTCCAGATGCCAGGAGATTCTCACAAGATGAGCAGCTGTGCTAGCAAGCTGA
The DNA here is from genome assembly GCA_013397725.1 of Rhagologus leucostigma. Lineage (NCBI taxonomy): Eukaryota > Metazoa > Chordata > Aves > Passeriformes > Rhagologus > Rhagologus leucostigma. The sequence goes on from VZTD01005736.1 coordinate 2,185,765, forward strand.
CAAGAAGACCTGGAAAGTTATAAGCTTGTCAGCCCAAGTTCAGAGAGTTTGAGGCAGATTTGCAGAAGTTCTTTGCTAAATAGAGTAGATTAAATATTATGCTAACCATTTTTCTTGTTTCCTTTCACCCAAGGAAATCCCCAATTCATCAGCAGGGTCAGAGCGTGACACCACAAATTTCCACTTGAACTTTTGTCACCTGTGATGTGAGAGTTCAGACCCTTAGCTCTGCCCAGCAATTCCTATAATGGAGAAGCTTTTCCACATGAAGAAATTGCCACTGGGAAGCTACGGAGCAGGAACTGGCAGTGCTCCCAGCAGAGAGAGGCCACCACCACAATACCACAGCACTGGGGTCCTGCTCATTGCTGTGTTGATAATAAGCTGACAAGGAGGTGAACAGCGAAACATGAAGTTCACGTGCCATCACCCAGGGAAGTGCAGAACACTGACTACAAAGATCTACAGGACTTCACTTCACTCAGCAAGGGGGGGAGAGCTCCAGACCACGTCTGATAACAGTGACTTACAAAGCAATGCACTGGGAAAACGTGATCCTATTTCTGCTTTCACAAGGAGGAGCTGCTATTACTCACAAATGACATCTCAGCACTCTACCAGACAGCTCTAAGAAGGGTTAGCTTGATATACAGCAGTAGTAAGAACAGGCAAATTCAATGCTGGGAATTTATGAAAAAAGAGAGAATAAAACAGTATTATGCCAGAACATGAATGAGCTGCAGGATTGTGCAGGCAGTTTTTCATTCCATGTCACATTCCCAGAGGGAAACAGGAAACAGAAGTACGGAAGCAGGATTTCACTTTATGAGTGTCTCTCCCCTGCATATCTCTAACTATGGCATTCCCTGCAGAAGATCAGAGCCATAACTGGAAAGCACTTCACTTGAATATGCATTCAGAACTTGTAACTGAGAGAATAAATAGGATAATGAGATTATTTCCAAAACAAGTAGATAATCGCCAGGTATGACGCATCTCTGTATTTTAAGGGAAATGATTATTCTATAGCTTGGATGGAATTCTGTCTCAGACCCATTCCAGCAGATATCCAATCTGTGTACCTTAAACAAGCCAGGCTGTCTAAGCGACTGGGAACAGCAGGTGCCTGCTCAATAAAGACTTAATACAATAGTAATTAAGAAAAGGAACCAAACAGGCCTGTTTTCCTTCTGCTCCTGCACAGGTAGAACTGGTCCTGTCTGCCAAGTTCTGCTTCCAGCTCCTTCCACGAGGTGGGTTCAAGTACCAGCAGCCCATGGCCAGTAACTGAGACCCCAAACCGGAAATCTGGGAGCACATCCATTTACTGCGGTGTGGTACCTGCTGGAGAAATCTTTTGTTTCACAAATATTTGACAATACAGGGAATTTAAGACAGGAATAGATAATCTTTAGATTTCAAGCCCTGCCCTGTTTCAAATGTGCTGTATGTCACTGCTCAGCCACTCCTGCCACAGGAACAGGCGACTGTGGAGGTAAGAGGTGACTTCACAGTCCATCAGCTCTCCCATGGTGACTGTGTAGGGGCATTTTGGGTGTTGGCTGGCAGTGCAATTCATTCCATGGTCACTAGATGTTTCCACAGGACAGCAGTGTGACCCTCACCTCAGGGACCACCTCAGCAACTCGGCAGAGCCTCCAGACCCCCACCTATCCCTTACCTTGAACAGGTGCTCTCATCCTGGCAGTGCACCTCACCCACAGCATCTGCTGACCATCCGGAGATATTAATTTACAAACTGTTCTCCGTACAAAACCATACAGGTTGCTGATAGATGGCAAATGGTGCAAACCACAAGTAGCAACAAATAAATTGCCTTCTGCTCTCTAACAGATTCCGGTGCTGACCCAGGTCATCATAGGAACTGGAACAGTTTTTCTTAAGGAACGACTAATTGGAAAACAACACTAATGAGGCAATAAGTGCTATTACTAAATCCATTCTGTTGTCATCATTAGGCGAGTCAACATTCCTGTTCTGCGCTAATTAGGTCAGATAGCAGAAGCTCAGAAAGAAGAACATTAATGAAGTGTATCTGGAGCATTCCAGAGACAGAGAGAGCCAGAAGGGATTTCTGAGCATTCATTGCCTGTGAAATTTAGGAATCCCCTTAAACAAGTCGTTCCAGTTAGATCAAGATACATCGGTTTAATCCTTTCCCTCACTCTCTCTAGCAAAGTACAAAGCACTTTGTCAAGTTTTCAGCTGAGGCCAACTCAGCGAATTTGGCTTGTTTTGCTCATGCAGTAATGCTGATTTTCTGTCCCTCCTGACAGAGACAGGGGACAACTTCTCCTCACAGGTGACTCTGGTCCCCATTCAAAGCCAGTCTGTTTCAGTGCTACAAGGACAAAATTTAGATTCTACAGCCTTTTTCTGTTAACAGAAACTAGGGGCATAAAAATATCTTGTTGGGCCAGTATCCCACTAATTTGTGCTAAATCCCCTGGGACAAAGTAAATTCCCATAACCTGTAATTACTGGAATGACACCTGCCAGAGTAAGTCCACTCCTGTTTCACGCCTGCCATGGCTACCAGTACCCGAAGTTGGTAAGCTACCAAAAAGATCATTGTTTATCCCAGATGAAATCCATGATGGCTGCAGTCAACTGATCCTAAAGGCCCACACTGTGAGCTGAACTAAGTGCCCTCTGGATACCTTGTGCATGTCAAGGCATCACACAAAAAAAAGCAAAAACAAAACAAAATTCTTTGTTTTCTCTCTGCTGGAGCTGGGTTGATGACAGGAGTCAAATTCAAGTGGTTGTTTTTTATTCCATAGTTCTACAGAATACGCCTTTCACTGGGGTTGTCACAGTGTACATGAAAAACATTTTTCAGTCACTCAAAACATGCCCTTTGTAGTTCTTGGGGCTTTTGTTTGGTTTACTTAGTTTTTAGGAAGTAATTAATCATGTCAGGGATAAATTAAAACAGATGAGTCTGGCTGATCATATTTCTATCACATTGCAGGAGTCAAAAACTTCTTCTTCAACGCATTAATCTGTAAACATTTCCCCAACAACTGCAGAAAGGAGATGCAGCTGCAGAAGAGTTGGGTACTTATCTGGTTAGACGCCCCCCACCCCATCATTTGTAGCAAAGACCATCTTAACCATATATCAACAACTGCCAACCATTAGTCAGCATGCTGAATTTAAGTATTTCAACTTCTCAAATAAAGAAATGAAATTAATCTAAAAATATTTTAATGTAGCAAGCTTGGCTATAGAACCAGTGCAACATAAAGAGGACACCCATTGTATAACCAACTTTACTGCTTAACAGAGTAAGCTACAGATGCAACAGATTCACCACAAGTTATTTGGTTAAATTAAATACTGAAGTTAGGATCATGCTGTTGGTAATTGTTGCTTTACAGTACCAATGCTCAAGTTGGCTGAGTTAGTTTGACTGTAAGTAAAATGCAAGTTTACAGAGAAACAAAATAATTTAGTATAGTATCCTGTATTCTGTTCCATGCTCAGTCACAATGATAATGGCTTCAACAGATAAACACATTTCAGCATTATGTAAATAATGCCAAAACATACAGGAATTGTAATGCCAAATTTACAACATAATACAGTGCTTAACAAACAGATTTCTCAGGCATGGGGGCCAGTGGTGACAATGCTACACAGGACTAGAAGCATCCAAGCCCTACTCAGTGCATACACAGTGGACCACACTGACGGGAATGCTTTACCTTTGATGGAATTGTCACTCTAGAAGTTTGTGTCCCAAACATAATGCAATGGAAAATGAATGTTAAACCCTTGCCTCACACATAAGGCAAAAGCACTTCATGTTATTTACAAACCTGAACCAGTAAAACCACTTTAAGAACAGAGAAAAACTTTGATCCCGTGACAAAGATGACAGAGCTTGGTTACTGTACTGCGTGAACTAGCATGGTAATGAAGCTGTAAACAAACTTTAACCAAATTAGGTTAATGCATCTATTCTTAACTCAAGAATATTGCCATTTCAGCAGACAGTGATTTTTAAAGCTAAGGACACTATCAGAGGTTTATTTTTGTTTAAAGCCAAAACTTTAAAAACCTGGAAGCTGGCAAATTATTTTTGTTCCTTATTAGCCTTCAATAACTTCTCCACAGCACACTTCAACAAAATTTTCAAACCCCCTGATTTTACCTAATTCTGCTCCAACTTAAGTAGCTGGTAGCAAAGTTGAAGCAGACACTACCAACACGTGAAAATCCCTACTCAGAGTGGCTTGGTTTACACTACTGTGGATGAGTTCAGACTGCTGGCATTGTTCTACATTGAACACAAAACACTGAAGCATTAGGTTTTAATTTGAAAAGAAATACTTCCTCAAAATTAAACAGGTTTTGCAAATATGCAAAGAAATACATAGGGAAATCATATTTGAATCTGTTAATCCCAGCAGTGCCAAACTCATTCTTCCTCCCCCACCCTCCAACCAAACCACATTGCCAAAGTGGCTGATGAGACACTGATGGAATTAAATTCACTGACATAAAGCCTGGATACAAAACAAAAAGAAACTTTGTCCCTGCCGCATCTCTTTCTTTTATTCTTGCATTTTGTAATGAACCCATACAAGCATGAAAGGACTTGTGTTGGCATTTTGTGTTGTTTTTTAAAACAGGCATAGGAGTTGTGCCAGACAAAACTGAACAAACTTTTATTTCACTCCAGAAAGACTTTTTTTTTATATTACCAACCTATTTCTCTTCATAACTAACGGTGATAAAAAATAAATCCACAGCAATGAAAAAACCCAAACCCTGTAATCAAATTGCTTTTTCAAGTATGTTTCTCCCCTCACGACAGAGCTGCATTAGCCATACTGCTGATTAAAATCCACATCACAACGAGCAGACTTAGCCCCTAGGCCCAGATCCCCTGGAACTGGGCTCAGCTGGATCTCCAGTTCACAAGACTGGAAGCAGGAGGCAGATGGGCACGTGCACACCTTCCACCACTCCTCGAATCCCTGATTCTGACTACATCCACTGTCACAGCCCCATCACATCCCCCCACCAGGAGAAATGGCACAGGAGCCACAAGGTGACGTTGGACAGGTACCGTTGTTCAGCCCAGTGCAAATCTGTTGCTGATGGAGATGCACTTTGCAGACCTACCAGACTGGACAGTTTTGCCCACAAGGTTTCTACGGAGCACAGCATAAACCACATCTTGGTACTTTGTTCAGTCTGGAATTCTCATCTCCATCTACTGCAATTATGGAATCATAGAATCACAGAATAGTCTGAGTTGGAAGGGACAAGGATCATCCAGTCCAACTCCTGAGACCAATGAAAAGTCAGTGAGGGGGATTCTACAAGAGTTGGTCCCTGTATTAAACACTAATACATGTGAAAAATAAATGGGGACGAACTTCCAAGTCACTGTTAGTGATGGTGATAGGTTCAACTTTTCTTCCTTCCTCCTTATATTCACTTCCCATTAATGCAAGAGAAAAGTGCAACTTTGCAGCATGTTTGTTCACATCAAGTTTTTCCTCAAGAACACATTTTGCAGTAACAAAATATGGTCTATAAAGTCGCAAAGTGCACAAGCTGAAGGCACAGAGTACAAACACATAGGAAAACAGATTTCAAAATACCAAGTAACAAAAAAAAGAGATAAAAGAAAAATCTGGAATTCAAAACTCCCTGACAGAAGATACATTTATATGGGACCAACTCTTAAAAGGTGACAGGTTTTAAACTAACAAACAAATACTGCAAAATAATGAAACTTTATTCTTATTATTTAAGTAGAAGCTCCAGAAAATAACTTGAAGTTTAAAATCTAATACACTGACGTGTTAACTAGTTTTAAGAATGTCCTTAATATTAAGAAAAGAGTGCAAAAAGGATTCTTCCATTCTAACGCTTTTGGAAGCTGCTGATTTCGGCTGCCCATTTCCACTTTGAAAGGGTTGTTTTTCAAGGTGCATTCCTCACAAAGGTCACAGAACAAGAGCTTGTTGATAGGCCAGACCAAGGAATTGTGTCTTTCAAAGTCATCCCAACTGTAGCAGCAACTGACATTTTAATATATAAAGAAGAAAGTCCAAAACTCTTCTTTGAGGCATAGTTCGTGCCAGAGCTTGAGTATCAGCAGTTGCCAAAGGAGGCTCCAGATACCACCTGTGCTCCTCCAGTGTCTGTTCTGGCTAGGAATAGAAGCTGATCCAGTATATTCACTATCTGTATCCCCTGGAGCTTGCACAAGCTGATGAGCCATCTGAAATGATACAAAAAGTTAAGAAATTCTCTCATATTAAGCTTCCACACTATGTCCCTCGCCACCCTTCCCCCAAAACACAGCAGTGTAAACAGAAGCTGATACACCACACAAATGTCCATTCAGTCATTTCAGCCTATAGTAAGAGTTCATCATAAAACTGTATGACATTTTATAGTAGGGAATAAAGTGAACATACTCAGCTGAAAGCACACGAGGAAACTCGGTGGAAAGAGGGCCATGACACTAGCACAAATTAACAACAGTACCAGAACAGATACCACTCCCCAGTGGCTCTACATCCAAGCAGTTTGTACCATCTCTCTGCATGGTAAAGGTTACACTGCAGACAGCTGTTACACATGGAGATGCAGCCTCTGACACCCCACCACCCTGAGAACCCAAAAGTCCACCACGACCTGTACGCCCAAGCTGTGAGGGGCTGGAGCACCCTGGAGGGCAGGGTTGGATCCATACTTACTGTAAGTTAACTCTTCTCCAGCTCTCTTGCGTGACTGGTCACCTCTGGGGGAGAAGGCAAAGAAAGGTGTTTTCATGAAAACCTCAGTTAAAGATGTCCCTGCTCCTCGCAGGGAGGTCAGACCTTTAAAGGTCTCTACCAACCCCAACCATTCTGTGATCTTCAAAACAACAGTGAAATACCTCAGCACAATCAGCAGCTTCTACAGATTTAGAAACAAAATGAAAACATAGTAACAATACTACCACTGCAGGAATCTCTACTTACTAGAAGTAAAAGCTATATTCCTTTTGACACAGACAGTAGGCTTGATCTCATAGGATAATTTTTTACAGAATGAAGATGAGGAAAAAATGCTCATATGCAGTTGGAGTTTAAAACATGCATACATTTGTTTTCCTCACTTTGAACTCCTCAACCAAACTTTATAGAACTATGTGAAAAAACTCTGCATCTGTCAGTCTGAAAAGATGCTCCTGAATCTTACAGACTCTAAGCAAGTCTGAGATGACAACACTTGCTCTTTAAGCAGAAGATTCTAGCACTTAATGGTGTTGATAAGCTGTTGTTGTTCAACTAGAAGCTGATGTGCCATTACTGCTGCTGAATACACCTCACTGTGCTGTGTTCTTCATGGTTATTGCTTTCAGTCTTACTAATTCTGTAGGTGGCTGATAATAGTTCTGCTTACAAGTGCATTTCACCAGTTTCACACTGCTTAGAGAACTGAATGTGACATTTCAAGTAGTAGCAGTCTATATCCACAAAACCGACTGGTTTGAAAACTGTTTTTCTTTAGTTACCTGAAAATGAGAGAGACTTGGCTGTGAAGTTCTTTGGGTGGTTCTGTAAGGAGGAGAGACTGTATGAAAGGCTGGGAAGGGTAGTAAGGGACACTGACCATTGCAAAGGCTAAGTGCCTATGTGATGCTTGTTGGAGACTTTGTGGGATCCTCAGAATATATTTTAGCAACTCCTTTTTTATGTAGAAAAATAATTCTCTGACACTGGAACTACTGCAAGTCTCTAGGAAACAGCTTCTGTCCTGTGTGACAGGCAGGAGCAAGGGAGAGATCAGGGCTTGAGGAGAGTCATACAAGCAAGAACTAAGTAAAGGTTTGTGTGTCACATACTGTTTGCAGAGTCTTATGTTCTAACACTTCCTTTAGCTTTCTGCAGTGTGGGATCTTCTGGGTATTGGACGTACGGAGAGTTGTGTTAGGCCCTGCAGGTTTAGAAAATTGGCCCACCCTACCTCGTGCTTTTGTACAATTGCTGTTTCTATGTAGCTTGCTTTCCATTTATGAAACAAAAATTCAAGCTAAACCTTTGCAGAGGAATATCTGCATCAATGTCAGGCAGTCTCTGATGAATGTGTTTGGCACAGTCTATTTTATATAGTTTATATCAGTGCAGTCTGCTAAACTGGAGGTTGTAAAAAGTGTTAGAGTCAAGTCCCATCATTAAAGGGACACAGGTAAAAGCAAACTGAAGTACAGGGAATATATTTGCTACACGGCATTTTCCAGTGTATATGAAATGCGTTTTGCCTTGCAATGGTCAGTGTCCCTTACTACCCTTCCCAGCCTTTCATACAGTCTCTCCTCCTTACAGAACCACCCAAAGAACTTCACAGCCAAGTCTCTCTCATTTTCAGGTAACTAAAGAAAAACATTTTTCAAACCAGTCTGGTTTGAATAACCAGTTTGGTTTGGTGGGTATAGACTGCTACTACTTGAAATGTCACGTTCAGTTCTCTAAGTGTGAAACTGGTGAAATGCACTTGTAAGCAGAACTACTATCAGCCACTTACAGAATTAGTAAGAATGAAAGTTTGACAACACCAAATTGTTCCCTTTTTTGTTTTGCTCTGTACATTACATTCTTTTGTCAGCATTATATGCCTACTCAGTTACAAAGCCTCACACTTCTATTTCTTGGGCGAAATGCACTGCTTTTCTCAGCCCAGGATCTTATGGTTTTATTGTTATGCTTATCTCTCAAACAATGCTTTTCCTCAACAGACAGCCTTACAAGGAAAGAGTCTCCACCACATCATTTGCATTTGGGTCAGTAGTAGAGCTCTGAAGCTCAACAATTTACCAAGCTTTGAAGAGAGACATGACCTTTGAGGAAAACCACGGGGTATGAAATCCAGAAATACACCCACCACTAAACACATACCCACATCTAGTGAGTGTTCAAACTACAGGGCCAGACTCTCAGCATTGCACAGGTAACAGGAAAGATGAAGATGTTTTCTCCTTATGAAGAAATGAATCTCCTGGGAGTAGAACACGAGGCTTCCCCAGACTGATCTTAGATTGTCAGACTACTGCAGAAATGGTGAAAAGTGCTGTGCCTTTGTCTGGGCAGAAAAACAGAACAGCACAGAGCAACAGGCACTGCCCAGAGGGAACAATTTACAGTATGAACATTTTCTGCTGTGTCTTTTACTGTTTGTTCTTCTCCCTTTTCCCCCTCTCCAGTTCAGTACTCAGATGGGAAATGCTTGTTTAAAATAAACACCTTGACTGTATAAATAACTCTGAAAGTGGAGTAAGGAGAAAATTGACATTTTCAGAAGCACTACGAATAAAAGACAGCTTACAGAAAATAAACAGCCAAAGTAAAGGTTGAAGTTGAACAGGAGCATGATCATGCAGCAGTAGAAGCACAACTAGAACACACGGATGCATGAACTGCAAGCAATCTGATCAAAAAAAATTCAAGCCCTCCAATTATCCACTTTTTTGGTACCATCTGCAGGGGTGTTAGTGCTCAAAAGACATAGAAAATAAGGCCGTATTTCAGACACTGAATTGTGAAGGTTCTTTATTAACTCTTAAATTATTACTTCAATATTTTTAGGTGTATCCACTTTTACCATTTCAGCACTGTCCTGCACAATCACTACTGAAGATTAATATTTATTACCTAGTAAATCCATTCTGAATAAGCTCTCTTTGAAGTTTCTGGTCTTGAGCAGCATATTCCGGAAGCTCAGATTCCACAGCAGGGGGTAGAATATTTGGGATGAATTTAGAAAATAAAGCTGGTGCCATCTGTACCCATTCTGTGAGAAGAGAGAAAGCAATAACAAAATACACACTAGAGATATTTTGTGAAAATTTTACTGTTTCACAAACTTAACCTTATTTTGAATACATATTAGGATCTTGAATTAAAAAAAAAAAGAAAAAAGAAAAACCCCAAAATCCACAGAAACTATGCCTTAAAGCAGAACAAATAATGAGACTGTTGAAATCAGATGTTTACATGTAGATAAAAGAACTACTATTTTTCTAAATTTCATCATCAAATTGAAATTCAGTTCTTGCTGCATCTCACAGGACCTGCTGAGTCTTTGGGCACTCTAAAGGACAGGCAACCGATGATCAGCAAACCCACTTGGATAATTAGATGACTGTAAGGCCTCACTCCAGGAAATTTATCCCCAAAATGTACCCTGAGCCTTTCTTCTAAAAAGCACACTAATATCACTATACAACCCTACTCCTCCATCCCCATTTCAAAGGAACTCAGGCATTTCTCTCACTGATCTTCCAAAGCTTAGACAAACACTTTTTTAATGTTCATAATATAATTCTATCCTGCACTAGTTCAGCTTCAGGACAGAAATGTGATTTAATTTCACTACACTGAACATTGTTTTACAGGAGCAAGACAATTTACCTTGAAGTTGCTTCAAGGCTATAAGACTAAGCAAAGGATGAAAATTGGGTTTACAGGAACTGTATAGCAAGTTCTGAGAGAAACAAATAGCCCTCAACTATCTCTGCAGACAGACTTTCCACAGGCTATAGGAGTTACCTGAAATTTGATCTTTACTTAGAAAAAAAGGATGTTTTTAAATTCACTGAGAAACATCACAAGTTTTTATACAATTCCCAGTCCTGCAAACTGACTGAGGGAGCACTAGAACCCCTCACACAGATCATTGATGGAGGTTTTAAAATGGACTGGCCCCAATACTGAGCTAGAATTAAAAGAAAGTCTTCTCTGGCAACATTTGAAGTCTGACGGCTGTTAGATACTTTCAACCTGAAGAGAAAACAAAGGAACAGAAAGAGAAGGGGAAGCCCCTGGCTGCCAATCACATCAGCATCACTTCTCCTTTTGCTCTTTGCACTGCAGACAGTTCACAGGCTGCTCTAATCCCACAGCATCTTCCACTGGTCCCACTTTCTGCTTTACCTCCCAGTTATCTGCTCACCAGTCCCACAATACATCCAGTGGAGCAATCCCACAGAGAAAGCGAGCAGCACTGCCTCAGAGAAACACTTGCTCTGTTTCAGAATTCATCCCCCAAGAACTAGCACCACCAAAGAACAGCCTTTTACACCAAGAAGTCTAACCCGGGCTCTTCAACTACTCAAAATCTGGTTAGGCCCATGATACCAACTCCTACCAGTGTCTGCTGTGCTGTGGAACGAACAGCAAGACAGGGATCATCTGAAATGAAAAACTGCGAAATCACAAGTCCATCACCTACAATATGAGGTGTGGTCAAGGAACAACCACCCTGAATTGCTTTCAAAAGAGTAATACTTTTACACTTATGTATATACTCTTCCTATCTTTGGTCCTGAACACTTTCTAAAACTGAAATTAGCATTGCCTTAAAATTTATTTTAGTGTATTAATATCGCTGATGTAAAAATAATCCTTGCTTACTGAAAGTGCATTTTGTAAATGGAGAGCCCACTATATTCCTGGTTTGTATACATGCTAAATATTGCACTAAAGGTTTTTGTAAAGGATTCCCATCCTCATTCCTATTTCCATAAATGCGGACTGCAAAGGAAAAACAGACTGAAGCTCAGGCACAATCCTTCTCTCAGTCACGCCAAGGTAAGAAATTGTCAGTACTGTAAAAGGAAGGGAAACAGGGACCACTTATTTATGGATGTTTTGAACACTTCCTGTTTCTAAAATCTTCTCAAACACAGGGTAAGGCTCTCCTCAGTTCTCCAAAACTTAGAAAACCAAAGATTCTCGTACAAAATTGATTAAAATCTGCAATACCGTTTTTCTTTCAATATAATTGTTCATAAGATGTTATAGTATGTTCACAAGTTGTCCCCAGAATAGAGGGCTGGGTTGTTTCTTTTAAAATGTATTTGGTATTTACATGGTATTTTGCCCAAGTTACCAATAAGATGGGCAACAAGAACCAGGGTAGAACTGAGCATTACAACGCACAAAACACAACACAGTTTGCTTATTAACTATGCATCAGTTAGAGAGTAGACACATTTTGGCAAACAAATGGCAACCACAAGATGAGATCAGTACAAACATTTTTCCCTTTTACCTGGTCGTAGTGTATACAGGCCTTTCACAATATTTGCCATGGTTGAAGGAGTTATTTGAAACGGTGTTGACTGAGCTTCCAAAAGTAAAGCTGAAACAAAATTAACAAAATCAGCAACTTTTCCAACCTAGAAATACAGGCTCTTACACATAGATCTTTTAATCAAAAAAATACAGTAACTGTGCTTTTTTTCGTACCTGATGCCCTCACAAAGAAAACACCCATGTATCTGACTGACAACTTATTGTCAAGAGTAATAAAACATCACCTTTAGATAGAAGAATCATGGTCAAATTACGTAGAGTGAAAACGTGGAGTAACTTATTTTTCACTCATTGGAGGTAGCAGGGGTTGTTGGGCAAAACCAAGCAGGTGATGGCTGTAAGCACTCAGATGCAGAGCTGAAGCAAACAATTTGTTTGAAAGCACTCTCATACCAAGCATGTTAAACATCTGAAGATCTACAAATCCTTACTTTACAGCATTTAGAACCTCGCACATAAAACTGAGGATGGATTGAAAGTCTATGCACATGCAGTGTAAAAACTGTAAACATCGAAGTTGTTCTTTTAAACACAATTTAATAATTGCACCTTCCTCTTGAGGAAAACTCTGGCAATAGCACATTTACTGTTTATGTTATGATATACAGGTTTTTATCCTTATTTGTAATTATATGAGCTTTGTACATACATCTGAATTACAGAAACACGCACACCAAAAAAGAAATTAAGAAGGTGTAAACCAACTGCTACCTCTTGATTTTCATTTCTCTACCAAGCAGCTGAGCACCCTTCTGTGCCCACCACATGGAGGAGAAATTACTCTTACAATTCTACCTAAGGGACACATCTCTTGGGCTTACACGGGAGAAGCTCTGCTTTTTAAGCTTCAGAGAATCTCCATTTCTGGCTTCAGCATCTGCCAGCAGAATACTTAAACAGAAAGAAAAATCTTCAGTAGCATGTTTTTTCTTCTCTTTCTGAAACTGTTTAAGTGCTCATGTCACAGGGAAATTAAAACAAAGTACTTTTTTGTAAATTTCAAGTAATCACAGTTGTTATATTTAACTGTTATAGATGCATTTGTTTTACAAAGAGCCATCTTAAAAGTGCTTGCTCATTTCAGCTGAAGCCTTGAGGGTGTGAGAGCCTGTGATTTGTTCTGTAATGACATATTTACAGGCCCTTTCCTAAAGATTTGTCAAACAGCCTCTTGGCAGCCAAGAAAGTTGGAAATCATAGAATTAAAATGGGCATAGTGCTTTATAACGTGACAGTAATGCACAATCCAAACAATGCGTATGCATATACTAATATTCGTATCTTTAATTAGACTGTGGCCGCTTCAGCCTAAGCATCACCAACAGATTTGCAAAGTATCCAAAGAACTGTGAATTTGTTCTTCATATGTATACATTAAATTACGTCTCTAAAATATGCAAAACAAATTTTTTAAAACAAAAAATCTTCATCACCTTATTGCAGCTTCAGAAATTAACATTTCTTATCTTGCTTTCTGCAAATGCACCCATCACCTGCTACACTGCAGATTTAAATCACTCACTCCTGATTTACAGTCGATAAATAAAAGCATGACAGTATTATATTCAACAATATAACAATGTAATGGCATGTATTTCCCAATTCTCAATAGAGAAAGTTAAAGAAGCCATACAGGATGAACTAACCCAGCTTGTCCAAAAGCTGGACACCAAGCCTCGAAAACTGAATAGCACTGCTGTAGGATTTGTGTTTTCAGAACAGTTTCCATAAGAACAAGCAAGACTCCTCTCTGGATAGAACCAAAAGATCTAAGTGTAAATTTAAAGGCAAAGTTGTAAATTAAGATGCAAAGATGTAAAACTTCTTTGCACACAAATTCATCTTCAGTTTTGCAATGAAACAAACTGAGACATTCGTTCAATCCTGTATAACTTCTTGAGAGTCTCACTCAAGGAATAGAAACAGCTATGCCAGACATGCTGAAATTACCTCTGTGGTTATTTCACAATCTTACAAAAGACTAACAAATACTAAGGCTTTGACTTGTTTAATTAGAATAATTAGTGAGAGTCTACAACAGAGACGTTGCACAGACTCTTTCTACCCACTCCCAGAACTGCACCTGCAGCATTTACAAAGATAGAGGAGGGAGAGGCAGAGTAACACTGAACCTCAGCTAAATGAGAGCGGTAATGACACCGTGATACCATCTGACCACCTCCAGAGTGTTCACGAACTAATATCACATTCTACAGACTAAATAAGTAACATGCAAACAGGTTAATTAACCTGTAAATAGTCTTGAAAATAACTCCTGGCGGAATCAAAGAAGAGAAGTGCGGGTTCCAAGATGAAATACATTAATTGCAGAAAGATACAAGATGATTTGAAATATTCTTCAACTGAGGTAAGACATAATACCCAAAATGGCCTCAAGGATTTTTGAGGAACAGTGAATGAACTATACTGGAGTAAGTGAGGTATGAACCTGCAACACTTCAGATACTCTGCAGTAATCAAGTTACCTTGTTACTGCACAGAAGCATTGGAGAACCCTTGATGAACGTTTAAGCTACTTCCTAATTACAGTGGGCACTTGGGGCAAGATCCAGGAGCCCAGTAATTCCAGGAGTAGCAGATGATATCTTAACAAATTCACTTGTTCATAACTCAAGATTGACTTGCGAAAACTAGTATTTAGCTGTTCTAAAAAGCTTTTCCTATGCTTCAACATTCCTTTGAAAATAGATATATTTTACTTTGTGAAGATGTAACTTGTCTGGCAGAGCAGTGAAACTTTTGCATGTTAGTACAAGGGTTTTTTCCTCCCTTTGTAGTAATTTAACAGAACTACAAAGTAGGCTATTTTAACAAATCATACCTAAGTATGACGTAGGCAGATGTGTTCAAAGTTGTAACTACTCAAAAATGCACCTAAAAAAAAATTAGAAACCATATTCCCACTAAAAGCAAGCCCAGCAGCTTCCACATCAAGGCATTAGTCAGCTGTTGCTCTTCAATCTTCAAGAGAAGCAGAACCCATCGCTTAATGTAAACAAATAGATGCTGCAGATCTTTTTCCTGCTCTACAAACTGTGCTTTTTAGGACTTAATTCCCCTATGTATGCAATGTTTATATCATTGTGCAGAGTAACAACTTCAATACTTCCAGGGAACTGAGCCCTTATATAAGTGCACAGCATTTCTGCCCATTGGGAGGATCTGCAGATCCCACGGAGTCAAATCTGTAGTAGGATAAATTACCTTTCTCTCAGCCAAATTATTCAGGGTCCATCTGACCACACAAACCTTTCCCCTTCACTGTGATAAAATCCCATTTACCTTGAAGATGGTTCCTTTATCCCAGAGCATGCAAAGCACTGGATTGAACCCAGATGCCAACAGCAGTTAAAGAGGGAGAGAATTGCCACAGCTGGCAGCCGAGATGCAGCTGAAAGTTTTCGTTGTTGCCATTATGGGTTGTGGTTTTCTGTGAGGTTGGTCAGGTTTTCGTGTTTGTTTTTTATCATTGTTATTTGGCATTTTGGGTTTGTTGGGGTTTTTTTACCTGCTGCCTATTTTATTATTAAATTGTCTGATGAAGCTTGATCATATATTACCTTTTCACTCCTTTAATCTAGGTACAGTTCCTCCATGTTAATTACTGATCTAGAACTTTTGAATGAAAACAGACTTTCTCTTTGGCTTAACCCTCACATTTGCAGTTACATGAAATTCCTCATGATCCTGGGATTTTATCTTCCTTTAAACAGAACTAAAAATAAATTTTTACCAATTTAAATTCTTTATAAGTTTGTAATGAATTAAAATGTAGATCAGAAAAAAAAGACATAAAAATTTGTTTTTATTACTATGTATTTACCACTAGGCATTTAATAAAGCCACAGCTTACTTTTAAAATGTTCATTACATAAACCAAAAGCTTAATTAAGTACCTAATAAAAATGCTACGAAATAAAAATTCCGAGTCTTAATCACGTGGAAAATATTCAGTGTTGTAAAAAGAATAAATATGAAAAAAAAGCTATAAATGTAGAGATGTATGCTTTCGGACTTGCATAATTGGAAAATAAGGTGGTATTTTCACATTTATATTTTTATGAGGCCTTATTGAAATCGGAATATTATTCCTATTTCTTTGACAAGAAGCCAGATTAATCATGGTGGTCATTACTTGAGACTGTATTTTCCAACTTAATTTGAGGTGCTGAAACTTAATCAACATGAAACAAGGATAATAAGAAACGTAGCTGCAATATTTTAAAATGCCCTATATTCTTTGATGAAAGGTTTAGTTCAGAGACAAAATTTGCATGTAGATTGTTATTTAAAGAATTTGAATGTGTTCTACAGTACTTTGTAACAACCCAGACTGCTTCCAGTATTGTTACAACACAATTACTTAGTCCTTAGCTGTCAAATTACAGCTGCGACTTCAATATTAGTGATGGTACCCTTAAACTGCTGAGCATGTAAATATTGATTATTCCATCAGATCTGCAGAGCACAGAGGGTATAAAAGATTAACAGCTACAAAAGCTGTTTTATTTAGCCCTGGAGAGTGTAGGGTTACCTGCTGAGGTCTAAGAAAAGGGTGACATTAATGTGACAAGAGTTTTAAAGGAATGGTCGACCTTCCTGCAATAGCAGCACCCCAGTACCCTGCCACAGGCCAGAAAAGTGGAACAATACTGCACTTGATTTTCACTATCAGTTATCTGTGTCTATCAATATTTGGACGGAAAAAAGGAAGGAGAGGAAGAAGAGCATTGTTTATAAGGTTAGAATTGGAAATTTGAAGTGATTAAACTATTTGTCAACGCAAAATAAGATAGAAATTAAATACAGAAATTCACAATCCTGTAGGTGCATAAAATTCTTTTAAAATTATTTTTAATTAAGAACATTAGAATAAATGCATCCCTTCCCTACATCTCAAAAAAAGGACCTTTTCTGCTACAGAACCCTCTTGCCCCCCAAATCATTTACTGTCAGAAGCTGGAACCTCAACAGTTTTGCAGCTGGGGAAAAGGGTACATTAGCTTTTTGTTTCAGAGGAATTCTAACAGAAATCACCTTGTTTTAATCTAGCACAAACACACTGGAATTAATTGTTATTTTCTCCTAGCGCTCCACTACCTTTCTCCATTTTCAAGGCCCTGAGGAAGAAATCTCATTTTATTTTACCTATCCTGACACATATAATAATTCTAAGGACAGAGACATTCCACAGGCCAGTAATTCTGCCTTTTTTAATATTTATTTTTTAAAGAAATCTTCCTTTTCTTCTGTCTCATTCCTAAACCTAAAAAGCAAGAAATATAGTTTACAAACATGGCAGACTAGAGTTGTGCAGATTTTCTTGTCATACTAACTTTTCAGAGTTTTAGGAGAAAGCAAAGCAGTCTCTAGCGGCTGAGTAACATTCAATATATTACAGAAGGAAAGGGCCTCAGTAATCAAAAAAGACATTTTTAAAACACATTTCTTCTGTCATCACAGTAGTCACTCTGTGTCCCAAACCAAAAAGAATAATGATTTTGAATGCCTGAGGGCAGTTTCTATATTAAAGCTTTAGTTCAGATTAGAAATGTGATTTTGAAGCAAATTCACTGATCATCCCCACTTTGCTGCTCCTTGGTTGGTATGACAGAGCTGCCTTGGAGCATATTACTTTAATTCTTTTTGGGCAAGATTAAACCAGATGTGCTCAAACTGCTACTCCCTGGCACTCTGTCCAAAGGAGCAGACATTAGCAAGTGGGAAATAAAACTCTCCAGAAAGCAGAGAAAGGTCAGCACCGGGTACTCAACACCAACACAGATGTATTTCATACTCTGCTCCGTTTACACCACCCCACTTATTGATGCAGATGTAGCCTAAACCATGCAATGAAACCCCCAGCTCTTCCTACAGGGCCCAAACCTTTCAGATAAAAGCCTGTGGTTCTGCTGCACCAAACCTCTAATGATACTCTAGGCATTTCTGTCAAAACCAACTCAGGACAGACATTCAAGAACAAGATCATTTTCCTTATGAAACACAGTCATTAGATGTGACATGGAAATGAGAAGCACAAAGAACAACCTCTTCAATGTCAGCAGCACACAGAAAGGCTGAGGGCAATGATCTCTGCAGGAAGCTGAAAAACCGTGAGTGTTTTCTAACCTTGTCAGGGCATTTTCTCTGCAGTTTGTGCATCAAGGCAGTAACAGGTTGCTTCTCACATGCAAACTGTTTGAGACAAATGTCAAAATGGAGGGAGGGGAAAGAAATGCCACCTCAGACAGGGTGAATGTCAATTAAATCCATCTTTTTCTTGTCTATCTTTGCCAAAGGGTGAGGCATGCGGAGTGAATAAAAAAACCCAGCACATTTCAAAACAAACCCTGTGGTCTCTGTTGTAGCTGTAGAGTCAGGCCATGAACTTGGCATCAATCACAGTCCTTCTCTCAGCCGTTTGCACTTCTCCTCTCAAACAGAGAGTTCTGTATTCACAAACAAAAGCTGGATACGGCGTTATTAATGAAAGGCATTTTGTCAAAGCAGCACACAGCCAAAGAGATGAGGAGGGTCCCTTGCGTCACTGACATCAACAGGTTTTGCGAGGTCAGCACAGCAAAACACAGCTGCTAAACACGTACGGCTGGGTGCCCACAGAGCAACACTCCTACTGAGCCACTGCTCAACAGGAGAATCCCTACACAGGAAACATCCTCCCTGCTACATTCATCAACCCCTAACACCTATAAATAGATTCATTCTCTATAATTTTGCATTACAATTCTACCTGTTGAATCAAAAAGCTGGACAACTCCATTATTAAAGAGCTGTCAGCAACATTTTCCAACATTCGAGTTAACTTTTTTGGTACTTTTTAGAAAGCACCAATGCAGTGGAAATATCTTTCCTGTTTTTATAAAGGAAAACCTTTTCCAACATAAACAGCCCTTTTATTGAACTTTAATACACCTCCAACAAAAAATAAAGAAAACAGACAACAAGATCTCTTCCCCTCATCTGAACCCAAGTGACCTAAGTAGGAAGAAACAAATCTGTCATATGTAAAAATCTTCAGAGAAAAGACTTTCTCTGTAACTAAGTAGAAACTGAAAATATAATGAAGTAGACTGTGAGTGGTCTCCCTCCTCCTGACCTTTTTCAAATAAGTTTTTCTTGGAAAACCATGAGAAAAACTTCTACTTTGGCAAACATCTGTGATATATTTTTATCCTGTGTTTTAGCTCTGAACTCGCACAGGCACTGACATGAAGACTTACATCCAACAACTGCCTACATGCCTTTAGAATCCACAGAGTAACCACTCTGCGTGCTCAGGCTTCAGTGGTTAATTCTGTAACTACCCCAGGCAATAGGAACAAAATCAGAAGTGCTGCACAAAGCTATTTTCCCTCTGATAAAGTTCACCTGACTTCCCAGTTGAGTAACTACTGTACAAAAGTGCAGCCAGATGTTTTTTGGGGAAGAACCAACTTGTACTGAATGATCTGTACCAGTACATTCCTCTTTCAAGAGTAAAAAACACTTCTTGAACTCAAAACAGTAACGTGTAAGGCAAGAAACAGCCCCTACACACACAGATATAAATGGCTGAAGTACGACAGAGATATGATACGGCTTATTTGGAAGTGGCATAATCAATCTGATACATCCTGCTTCCCCCACGAACACTGCTGTAAGCAAAGAACTAGTAAAATATTCAATTTGGACTGCCCTCTAAACCAGCTTTCACCTCTGTGACCAGCTTAAGTTTCTGTTGCTTTTTTCTCACTATGGAGATGCTGGGAACCTCCCAGAGCAGTATTTCAGCCTAGCACTCACCTTCCTTTCTTTAGTTTTCAGGAAGAGAACAGGAATAATTGCAAACTCTTGTAATTTAAACCCAAGTGATCTCTCCACGAAGGAGACACAACACTGTGCTCTTAACGGCTCTTCCTCTTGTTAGATTCAAAAGAGAGCTTGCTTTGGGCACTAAGCTCCCAATACCCAAAAGGAGAAGAGTGGCAGTTACTTGCACTGTTACTCTGCCATTGAATTTTACCCACTGCAAGTACTAGAAGTAGAGAGTTTCAGGAGCTGTTATTCACTTTCACACAGTAATTGCCATTTTTCTAGACGAGAATAAACAGGCAGGATGTTTCCAGGGCATGGACATTGCAGTGCAGGACTATCAGAAGAGAGAGCGGCTGCATAAGGAGAAAATAAACCTATTTCTGAGTTTTTCTGCTTACAAATCACCTCATGCAGGACTGTAGCAGGAACAAAGACAACATTCTCCACCACCCCTTCCCTAGTGACATGGGGATATTATCTGCAACTTCTCTCCCTCCCAACATTTCTGAAGCTTCCTGTAAATAAGATGCTGTATCTTTGCTTGTTACATTCAGTTAAGCAGTTCTGCACACAGCAACTTCTCCCAAGCCACTGAATACAGCAGTCTTATCAGCAAGAGCCAGCTTTGGCTTTGTAAGGAAAATAATCACGTTATATTCACTTAGTTCTAATGTACCCACTTTAATTTGAAGAGCATTGACTTGATAAATGTGTGGGTGTAAAAGTGTTTCACAAACACAACTGTGTTCATGGATCTGTGTATAGTCGGTTTTTATTATGCATTTACTTTAACTAATGAGAAGTGCTCCAGATAGTGAAGTGCTTTTGAAAAAAAAAAAATTATCTATCGAACTCCAAATAGAACCAAATTGGTGTTGGTGCAGGAAAAATTTGTCCAAGTAATGTTCACTTAGGCAATTATATCCTCCGTAAATAATGAAGTGACACCTTGATCACTCTAATTTTTGCAACCAAGTGCTAAGAGAAGTGCTCCCACCCCAGGGACAGGCATTGATCTGGCACCTTCCTGCCTCCCACCAGCCAGCACAGGGATGAGGGGACTCAGCCTGAGGGAGTCTGAGTGAGATCAAACGCCAAGGAAGAGATCGGGGCTGCACTGCTCTTCTGGCTTCTTCTCTGCTGTCTTTTTGGAGTGGAGCACGAACTTTTTCAAAAATCAAATGAACCTGAAATGTAATTACAGTCCTTCCTGAACACAGCTTCAAATAGAAATGCCAGCTTCCAGGCTCTGAGAGAATGACAAGGTACTATAAACAAAACCCACTTCATACAAAAAAACATAGCAACAATTTCAGGAGTGAGAACAGATGCTACTCTGACCCTCCAAGTCTAGATCACAAATGGATTAAACCAATTTTGTAATTTTTTTTTTTCAAACAGAGGGAAGGCATGCTTCTTCTCACTGAAGTGGCAGTTGCAGCATCTCTTTAAAAACAGTCTTAGGCTTCCATTTCTCCATACAGATCACAACTTCCTTGACTTTAATTTCCAAAGTATCCCCATTCATATCTGTACTTTGTTCTTCTCTCACGATACAGAAACATTTTTTTGCTGAACCAAATCTGTATCAAATATCAGCAAAGAGCACCACACACTGACATTGGGAAGCAAAGTAAATAACAAACACCAACTTGCATTCTATTTTCATAGAGCCCTTACATCTCCAAAAAGGAAGGCAATACTCATCTATTTTGGTTTAATTTCAGGAAGCTAGAAAAAACAGCTGAGAAAGGCAGAAAAAACATACAATACTAGAAGATTTTCCAGCACATCTGCAGTACTACATCATGTGCTATGTATCTTCAATTATTTCCCAATAACCTGTTAGCAAGTTTAAAATTTTATTTATGCATACTTTAACTCAATTTATAGATCCTCTTATCCAAGATTTAATTAAATCAGATTGCAGTTAGGGGTTCATGCCTGTCAGTATTTATCATCTCACTTAGGAGAGAGATAAAACCCAAATAACGTAGCTTTAATAAACTGATGGGCAGACTGAAATGAACCCAAGGAAGCTGCTCATTAAACAAGAGACTTCATATACAGCAACACAGACAGCTTAATTTCATTTTTCATTTTTTTCTTTTCATTTTACTTCTGCAATTAACAGAGCTGGGGAAAAGTATTTCTGATTACATACACACACACAACACCACAGGTCTTTTCCTTTCAACAGTTCATCTGCAATTTCTATTTGATTCTACTATTATCACTGCAGAAAGTTAATTACTTAGCAACACACATCTGACATCACTTATGTCAGAGGTTTATTCAGTGTTACACTTTTGCTTTGCCACTGGAAAAAAAAATTCTTTGGCTGAAAAATGCAAACATTTTAAGGCAGTATCAGCCAAATTTTCCATGACCTTGTTGCAGCAATCATCTTACCAGGTTTCATGATACCAGTAATTCTCTTTGGCACAAAATGAAACATCAGGCCCATGGCTGGGCATTTCTCATTGTCCCGCTATTTCCAAGGTGATGTGATCTGCTCTTAGTGACGCTTTTCAGGATGGCAGGAACAAGATTTCATCAGAGCTGATGATCTCCCATCACTGTAGGGTGTCAGGCTCCCTGAACTTGCAGTCACCCAGTTCACCCACCCCTCTCCCAGGATGTCACCTCTCAGTGAGCCTGAAACAACAGCAAAGCTCCTTTCCTCCAGCTGGGGAGAGCAGGGTATTGCTACCTGAGCAAAGAAAAAAGGATATGCAATAAACTCCACTC
Source organism: Rhagologus leucostigma (assembly GCA_013397725.1). Taxonomy (NCBI): domain Eukaryota; kingdom Metazoa; phylum Chordata; class Aves; order Passeriformes; genus Rhagologus; species Rhagologus leucostigma. The sequence goes on from VZTD01005736.1 coordinate 2,208,483, forward strand.
CAATTGCTCTAATACTTTGCTAGCTGCCCTTCTGAGGGGCAAAGCAGGCCAGCAGCAAGGTCCCCGTGCTCACACAGACACTCACAGAGGTGGAAGGTTTCAGACAAACACTGTGGTTCACCACAGGAGTCACACTTCCCGTTAAGTGCTCCTGTGGGTATCACTTGAGGCACATCATATTTGCATTAACCCATTAACCTAAGAGAGAAATTGCTGTCAGCATTCTGCAGTTCACGAAGTACAGCAGTACTCGAGTACATCATGGCAATGACCCCAGAGGTACCACGGTTCTTTGACCACACCATGTTGTTAATAACATCTGTCAGTATTTTGATAACAAAGTTAAAGAGTAACAGCATAAACAACAGAACAATAAAACATTCATTACGCCATAATCACAAGTCATAACGGAAAATAAATACTTGTTCCCCCAGATCTCAAGCAAACCATTACTTCATACAAGGTCAGATTTCTGAAAAAAATAAGTTGAAGCATGCCACATTTCCTCATGCCTCAAAGGAATTTGTATTTAGGTTCACTAACATTTGGCATTTTATCCCTATTTGCTACAGATTTTCACAGTATCTGGAAGCACTGTGGCTCTCCAGACTTCCACTGTAAGAACAGCTTTGAACACAGCTTTACTTACGCATTAGGTTGTAAATGTGCTTTTCTGCAACATGTTCCGTAAACAGCTTTATAAGGTCATCTTTTAAGTCTCTGTTAAGCTTGGTTTCTATGTAAAATTTATTCTGGAAAATAAGAAAGACATTTTCAAGTTTGTTTCTCATAATAGCAAATAAAGTAAACTTTTTTCTCCCTGAATAAAAACAGTTCAGAATATTAAAGCTGTAGAATATTTCACCTGTAAAGTGTTTCCTTGGTGACTGCATTTAAACTAAATAGAACATTCTCGTACAACAAAAAAACATTGGTGACAAACCTACTTACATACAGCCATACATATTTATTTTGTTTTCTGTATCTACAGCTGTGTCCCCATACTGATCCAGACGGGAGAGCTTGTATACAAAACACTTCATTTTAGAACTTTTAGAAATTTTATAAATTCTCTTAACACCGAAATACAGCTGGACATCATGTTTGTAACGAAACAAAAAATTTTTTCCAATGACTAAAAGTGATTAAGCCATTAAAATAGGTTACAATAATAAATCATGAGCACAACTATCCACTTCTGTGGTTCGCTGACAGTCTCAGAGGATAGCTACTCAGAATGAATCAGCTGTGGAAATAAGTGATATATTAATATATACAAATCTATACAAAAGGTAACTACATTAAAATTTTTAGGATTCCATTACTTTGACCCATTCAGAATTAACAATGAATTCATCTCTTTGAGGGAAATTCAGAGATAAATCTATTCAATGAGTTCCTCGAGGGCCACAATAGCTAATGTACTATTTGGTATCAATGCTCCATTTCCAGCCTGCAATTAATAGCAAGATTTCTTTTCTGTGTTTTATTCATAGATGTGTTTTAAATGTTGGGGGGAAAAAATTGCTTCAGGATAAATCTCCTATCATTAAAAAGCTAGCCTGGAAGTAGAATAGCTGAATTAACTAATTTGGACAAATGGTGTAAAAGAATGAAACAGATAATCTACCAGAAAATCAACTCAAAAATAACCCAAAAGAACACTTTTTTTTTAATTTAGTAAATTTGCTGCTGGTGGTTCCCTCCCTGAAGATATCCTGCCTGTAGAGGTTTTATCAAGGACTAGGACTCAGTTGTTTCCCCTCACCTGGGCCTGTGAACAGAGACTGAGGGAAAGGCTCTGCAGACAGAATAACCTAATTAGTAACAGACTAACTTACCTGTAATGGTTTTGATCAATGGTGAATTGCCATTGCAACAGAAACCCACAGCAACTAAAGATACACTTCGAGGAAGTGTTAAGCTACACACCACACTACAGCCTTTCACCAGACCATTTTCCTAAACCATTTTGCACAAGATGGGCAAATCATGATGCTTCATTTTGCCCAAGGGCTGGAAACCCTAAACTTTTAATTCTAGTAATTTCACTAGAAAAGCAACCAAAAAATCCCCCACAACCCAGCAGTTACAAGACAGTACAAACACAGAACAAATGTAAAATACTCTGCACATTTGCTCATTCGGAAACACCTTTCCAAAAAGATGTTCCACTTGTGTGAGCTTATATAGACCATGAAAAAGCATCTAACTTAAGTACTTCATTTGCAATCCACAGCACTGAAAGGAGAGAGCAGAAGAGCTGTCACCTTCTCCATTCTTGTTAGGGGTAAATCAGGAAGATCTTCTGTGTAACATGTCACTACCTAGGCTGTGCCAGTATTTCTTGAAAAATGTCACAAGTCACATAAAGGTCTAACTGACAGGTAAAAGGTAAGCAGATGTGAGTAACTGAGAAAATCAGGCATGATACAAACATTAATTCTACAAAAATATCTTATGATAAAGCAATCTGGCAAATCTTAAAAGATAAAACTCAGTTAATATTAACAGATCAATAAATACTTGAGAGAAGAAAAAACTCTAAGAGTGCTTATCACCTCATACTCCCATATATTTGCGTATAAAGACACACACAAAATGCCCTCTAGCTGATAAGCAACAAAGTGCAATACCAGTATGGATAACAACATACTGCAGGCAATGAAAAAAATTTTAACTATCCCAAAACCACAGTGCTCACAAGTGTTAGGCTCATATAACGCGATAAAATAACAGATTTTCAGCTGTATCTCAAAGTAAAATGGAAAACTGAGATTCTATAAGAAAAATACATCATCTAAACTTTATTTTTTATTCAAGTGGAAATATTTTTTCATTCATGTGTGTAGCATACTGTGATATGTACAACCTCTAGGCACCCAGAATAATCTCACTTAAATTTACAAAACAGTTTTCTGCTAGAAATAAAGCACTGTGTACTAAGCTGACTTCCAGTTTAATTTGCTTTGCCTTCAGTTACATCCCTGAACTTCCGAAGCAGCCTAAACCCACAGAACCTCAGAGGGTCTTTTGGCCTCCGTGCTTTTCTGACAAATCTGCTGCAGCAGCCTAAGACTGAAAAAATCCATCACCACATGAAAAACCAAAGTGCTCCCAGCAAAAGAAGGAAAAAGAAAAGCTCCCTCGGTTGCAAGGTCAGCCCTGTCTGCCATCCCTCCTGATAAGCTTGGAAACACCCCTTGGCCACCATACACACACAAGGTAAGAAATCATCTTTCCTGCTTTGGTACATATCAGGAAAGAAAAGTGCTGCTGCTGCTATTAAGACACACAGGACTAAGCCTAAGACAAAGTACTATGCCATATTCCAGTTCTACATAAAAGTTTTAGTTTTTCCTCAGCTTCATAGATTTTAAAAATATTCAAATGCATATTAAGAGTTTTCCTAAGCAGCAATATAATTATCCTTTCAGAACAAAGTCCTCAAGCAACTCAACAGGCTTGGAAACTCCTGATTAAAGCAATCACAGAAAAGGAAAGCCTCATCACCTGTGACATAAAGGCAGAATTTAACAACTTAGTCCACTTCAAAATTTTTTGGAAAGTATCTATTAAAGTAACCGCAAAGCTGTAATTTAGACTGTAGAGTAATTAGCCTTTCACCTCTTGCAGTTGTTTTTCAACTGTATTTTTGGACCAAACAGAGGAAGCTGTTGTTGCTGTACGAGAAAACTTGATTAGACACTACAATGTAAGATTGCAAGAGTACCTGAACATAAAAGTACTTCCAAATGCATGCAGAAGAAACTGAGACACAAACATTTTTCCACCTGACTTCTCCAGAGATATTTCCCACATCGTGCACAACACGGATTAATAAATTATCTCAGGGAAAAAGTATGACAGCTAATTTGCCATTAGCCTTATAAACCAGCTAAACAGCTGAGCCAAGTCAGCATTGCTTTCGGCAGCAAGAGGAACTAACAGGTAACAACCAGATAAAAGGGCAGATTAGAAGACACCAAGTTCAAGAAAGGCAAATTCCTCTTTTAATGCAACAAATTTGTATGGTAACTCTATGCCAAAATACCATAGCAAGTTACCTAAATTCACTGAAACATAGGAGAGCCTTCTAAAGGATACTGCTTCCCAAACTCTGTGAAACTACCAACCAGAAAAACTTTGAAGACTTTGAGATTTATTTAATGTAAATCAGTTTAAATATTTTTTAAAGTTTCTTTGCCAACAAATACTTCCTTTTTTTTTTCTCACTTCTAAGTGATTCCAAAACAAGGACAGTTTATGGGAGAAGGACAAATTTCAAGCTCAAGTTATACATTACCACAAAATAAAAAAAAGGGAATAAAAGTTTTGGTACTTTGACAAAAAGGATGCAAATTATTGGTTTGTGAACCACTCCAAATATTCCGGACAGTGCTATGAATATTATTTTGTCTTCATCCATCCAACACCCTAAACTGCTTTATCAATTTAGACATTTCCATGACACATTTCTTCCTGTCTTTTCTGAATCTATACTATTTAAAAGCAAAAACACAATCATCTCCACAACCTGGCCAAAAATTAAGCCAAAATTTACCAAGCCAATAAATTATCTCTGTTCAAAAAGGTATAAATAATGAACTATTTGAGATGGCTTTTTTCCCCATCAAAATCAGAACCATTCTCCCCACTCCAGGAAAGAAGTATTAGGGCAGAAACCAACTGCAAAACTCTGCATTTAAGAAGCACGGCTTCCCCTTCCTGTCCCCATTTAACTTGATCAGTCTGTTAGGCAGGCACCAAAACTAAGCATGAAACATAAGTTTTACAGGTCAAAAATTGTTACAGCTGCATTTCATTCTTTTCACGTTCAGTCAGCATCTCGTGTACGGACATATTTATTTGAAAAAAATTTTCTAAAACTTACCATATATATGAAAAGAGGCACAATGCTCTGCAATGCTCCCATATACTGTCCAAGAGCTACGTTAAATCTTTCAATATAGAGATCTGGAGGGCTGGCCTGCAAGAAACCGTAAAAGTCAGGTTGTAATTTGAACAAGAGAAAGATCTGGAACAGCATGGGCTATGCTTTCACAGCAAACTCAAACAACTACAAAGGATTTTATACACTACGTCCACACAAAGCAAGCCACACATCATTCCAGAGTTTCTGCTCTAACTCCCTCCAGCAAAACCAATCTCCCTTCAGTAACTAGGTTTTGCCTAAGACTATACATCAGTGCCCAGCACAAGATCCATTCAGTAAGACATACAGTGAGCCTATAACAAGCTGACATTTAGCATATGCAAATAAAAACACTTATTAAAGACCAGAGCTTTGTTTTGAAAGCACCAGCTGTCATGCCTAGAATCCATAACCAAATCTGCACATGTGCTGCAGTGCGTGCTC
>VZTD01005736.1:2213899-2234769 GCA_013397725.1 Rhagologus leucostigma
CCCCCCCCGAGCTTCTATTCCACGAGAGCATGGTGGCATTAAGCTGCTGCTTTGAAGCTGAGCTGGTGAGTGGCACATCCTCCAGCTCCAGGGAACACTGTTCTCCACAGAAAATCCTTCTAAGTTACTGCTGGGTCACCTAAGGCAAGGCAAGTGTTCAGGAGGTTCAGCTGGAGGGACCACAAAGAAGCAACATCTTCAGAGAGAGTTCTGCGTTCAGGTCTCCCGCTCCAGGTTAGGCCTGTGGAAATCTCCAGCTGTGCTCCAACACACGGCATCGCCCTGGAGCCCCAGCCTAAACTTGGCTACACAAAACCTGAGTGTGCTCTTTTCTGGGTACAATGCCCTATTTCCCAAAGAAGGGGATAAGGAAGCTTAAAAGATCTGTTCAGCAGCAAGTGAAGTTAAATTGAGAAGAGAGCCAGAAAAATGGGAAGCACTAACCACCGTTTCTGTTACAACATCCATTTGGAGGCGTGCAGGGGACCCGCACTGGAGCATTCACAAGTGCACTTAGACACCCACAGATGGAAGTAGAGCTACAGTAACATGTTCCTCCACTATCTACTTCTCCACCCCAATCCTCCCCCATACACTGCTCTGCCTCTGGCCCAACCCCTGCTTTGGTCTTTCCAGAGGGGCTGGGTGGCTGCCTGAGTTCCTACTGTTCACATACAGAGATACACCTATACAAACCCAAGGGCAAGGTGTTCCTTGCTAATGAGAAGCAAAACTTCTCTTCCCCTGCACTGTTTTTCCCTCTGACAGCACCAAGCCAAAAGAAGATGGAGAACACAGCAGTAACTGGCACCTTGCAAGAAAAATCTTTTCCTAAAGCCAAAGCATCTGTGGCATGAGAAAGACTCAAGGCTTAGCTGCACCTTGACCACCTTATCAGAACTTAAAGCTTTCTTCACAAACATTTTCAGCCTTTGTATGGACACTCACCAGGGGCCCTAAGAGAGTAGTTAAAATTTATGTTTATATTTTGGTCTATTAAGTATTCTAAATTTATGAAAGGGTTTTTTTTTCCTTTAAAATAGCTTTTTTTGCCTCCCTTCTTAATATACTTAATGAACACGTGGGTAATTTTCACAGCAAACACCAATACAGAGGAGACAGTTCAGAAAGGAAAGCAAAACTGGCAAAGGAAGAAAGAGTGTTATTCCATATGTAGTTGCCAAAGGCTATATATGGTTATTCCTCATTTTGATCATAATGTTTTAATCTTATTGCAAATGGAGTTCTCAGGGGTGGCCAAACAAATTTTAGTTCAAAATGCCAACAACGTATAAAAGTGGCTATGAGCTCCAAGGACTCCCTTTCATATAGAGCTTCATATATAATTTGTTGCAAATAACATGCGATGAAATCTGCGTTTCTAAGCAGTATGTATTCCTGCTTCACTCCTTTTCAACCTCAACTTTAAATACGGTTATACCCTCTGATTTGTATACAGCTTCTAAGATTAAAGAAAAAGGAAAATCCTACTTGAAAGAACATGTCCCACAAAACGAGACCATACCCTGACATAGGGCACCACTCTTCTCTCGCTGATACATTGCCATTTTCATTAAAAAAACAAAACAACAATAAAGCCAACAAGAAAAAAACAAAGAAGCTGTCTGGGCAGTGCAGATTTAATCCCAGGCAATGCATGCAGCCAGTCTGCCACACTTTTCGCAGGGGACATAAGCACTGATATCTTTTTTCTCCACTGCAGATGAGAAGTCTGCTAGCTCAGCTCCCAAAGCCCGTGTCACAGTAAGGGAGGCTGTTTATGAGGGAACAACATCTGCACACCCAGCTGTCTCCTGAGAATGACCTCAGGAGCCCTTTAATGGAAGGATACCTGGGAGCTGTCAACCACCACCAAGCCTTGCAATCAAGTGGAAAACAACTGCTCTTGGTAAAGACAAAAAAAGCTAAAAGAGGTCCTGACAGCTTCAGAGGAAGCACTGACTAGTATCAGGTAGATATCAAGCCTCGGTTTTAACCTCTGCAATGCAGAAATTATGGTGGTGTCTGCTTTATCAGCATGAAATGTCACTTTTCAGTTTTATTCTCCTGACAGCGCTTCATGTCAAGCTGCAACAGCCAAGACATTAACAGCGATGGACAACCAAAAAAAAAAAAAGAAGACAATCAAACTCTGTTCAACTAAAGCTTGACTTGTAAACTACCAAAATAGCCAAGCCAAAGAGAAATCAGTAATAGTATTTTCACAGCTCATCTATGAATTACTGTCATCTGTGCGGGGAAAACAGAACCATCTGTTTCCTGTTCATCACAGCGTTACTGTACAGCTCCTCCAAACTGCCAGACTGAAGTCAATTATTTGCTTGAGCACAGGATCTTCCTCCACATCTCTACATTCACGTTCTTAGGACAGTAACTGGAGCTGGACTAGTTTTATATCAACTACTTGAATTTTGTAAACTAAAAAGCAGCACATGGCACCAAATTCATGAGTAAACAGAAGTTCCTAAGATTTTTATTTTAAGCAGCTATCATTAGAGCACAATTTGCATCTAAAATATATACTTATTTACATGTAGCTATGACAAGAAAAAAAAACCCAAAATACTGCTTTGGCTGACACTTTTTACTCCCGGTTCTAGTCCAAAAAAAGAGAACACAAACATTCAGCTGTTTAAATTACAAGGGGAGGGGCAGAATTAAGCATGACATTTACTTCTTACAACTCCCCAGCAACTATTAAGTCTTTAAATCCACTCCTTTCTTACCTGAGGGATGTTATTACAGAAGCTATTCAAAAATACAAAATACACACTCCTAGCCTAAGGTTTTCCAGGAAAGAAGAGGATCCCTCATTCCTTCACTCCTCATCCTGAATCCTATGAAACTGTCAATTCAGGCATTTGGGGGTGTTTTTTTGTAAGTTTGTTGGTTTTCTGGATTGTTTGGGGTTTTTTTTAAAACACTCCATACAGGCAGGCAGTTTAAACCCTCTCCTACATTTGATCTTATCTACCACTCGTAAGGTTAAGAAGTTTTCCAGCAATGACTGTATTGTGTGTCTGTCCACGGGAGCATTGAATGTTTGGTAGGATTTCTCATACTCTGATGAAGTTGCATTTGCTTAACATCTTCAGCTTGGTTCTGAGTCAACTGCTTCTTAGAAGAAAATACTACGGCTGCTGTTTAAAAGCTGATGTTAAAGACACAATTTCATCTCCTTACACACCAGTGGACATCTCAGCACCAACAGAAATGAGAAGTACCAAGAAAACACATTTGAGAAAGGATGACATACAAGACACAGCCAAACAAAACAAGCAACTGGAGATCCTGCATACTGAATTACCCTCCCCTTATTTGAAATCTAGTATGTAGGCATTTCAATGCACTTGTGGGCAAGAAATTATATATGTGAAAAAGATCTGGGTTTTTTCAGCTTGAAAACCAGTGTCAATATCACTCATAAACTGAACGTGTGAAATCAGAAGGCAGCTGCTGGCTCAAGACACGTCGGAAATGGCTCACAAGAAAGAAACAGAGACAACAGCTCTGTGCTTGAGTAACACGAAGTTAATCTGTTTATGAAGAGTCGTCTGGCACAATCAGCAGTATGTTTAATAGAGTTTACACTCCTATGGTGAATGGGCAGTTCCATTTTCCTGGGAATATGCTCACTGCCAAAATGCCAGCACATATGCTGCAGCATCTCTCCCACGCCTGCCAAGTGAAAAGGGAGAATGGCTATGACTACACAAATTAACTTGTTATTCATGTAAGTGGTCTCAATCTTCTAAACCACTCTTTGTTCTTTCTCAAGAAAATATTAAGTTGTTTACCTTGCCTTGCAATGTATGTGATGCCCAGGTCTACCTCACTAGACATGGGTATTATTAAAACTTTTTACAAAAAACAGACACCAAACCAAAGCACAACTGATTCAAAGGCTGTGTCTTCCTAGTCAAGCCTGCACTCAAACCTGTTCAAAGCTGTACAGCCTCATGACATTTTCTCATGTAACTGTCTTACAGCAGGTTAGCAGGTGTGGGCCAAGTTCCATTCCCATTCTACATGCTTGTAAAACAAAAAGACATTGTATCTAAAGACTATCAAAACTCTGTTTAGCAATAAGAAATCTTCAGAAGCTTTTCTATCTATTAAATACATATTAATTTGTGCTGTATTTACTTATATCTTTCTGTAATTGCATCAGGGTCTGCAGCCCCAGTGTAGTGTGCCAAGGCACCAAACAGAGCTGCAGGACTACAAGTCTTTCCAAAAAGCTGCAGGCAAGAATGCTTCTCTCAGCTTAACTTACTGATGGTAATGTCATTTTTAATGGCAACTCTGGCAATATGGTCACCCCTACTACTTCAAGTCAAAAGCCATCTTTTTGATGTCCACATATAAAGATACAAACATTCATAATGCTTCTGGTTTCCACCATCTGAGTTCAAATCATCCATTCGATCTGATTTAGTTCAGTGGGATTCACAGCAATAAAGGGTTGTTTCAAAACACACACAATTAAGCAATATTCTCCCAGCAAAACTGATGGATAAACATCTACAGCTCTGAATATCTAGGTTTGGTTTTTTCCTCTTTTAAATATTATGGACCAGATAAATGCCCAGTCTGCATCTCCTCTTGAAAAAATGAACTGTTGATATCAACAGATGGCTCAAATGGACTCCAAGAAACATCACTGATTTAACATAACTAGTAAGAAAGAGTTAGAAAATTCAAGTTCTCAATTTCCATTCCCCATCTCTATTTCTGATCTTTTCTAAAGGCAGAGCATAGAGGAGGCAGATTTGTTTTCTAAGTAAGTCTTTGAGAAATTACTTCAACTACAGAAATTTTTTCACGGAATCAACTGATTTCAAATTACCAGAGGTAATTTCAGTGTTACTTCTATGTTACAAGAAATAAGCATGACTTTTGAAGTAGGCTCCCTGGATTTCCTTTAGCTACCAAGTCAGACAATGCCCATACAAACAGTGTAATAAGAATTGGCTTCTTCACATGGGTGGAGTAAATAACCTGGCCTCCCAGAAGTACATCACTAAAGTTTAATCATGCCTTCACTGATTTCCTAAGTTTACACAAAAAGCAGCCACAGATGATGTTGCCAAAAGTTGTATTTCACAGACTGCATAACTGTTCAACTGCAATATAGCACTTTATGAAGGTAATGTAATCACCAGTGTACCTTGGAATGAAAGCAAAATACATCTGCGAAACAATCTGGAGTAAAACGACCTTAAAGTGTAAATACCAAGAACTGCTATGAGATGGTCCCCAGTACATAACTCTGCCCACCATTAGAAATCCAGTTTTACCAGTCCCTCAAAGCACTACCTGGATGCATTTTTATGGCACTCTGACTATATGCAAAACCCACAGCATAAACGTGACAAGCCACTCAAGCTTCATTACACAACTGTTTCTAAAAGACAAATAAAGTAAGGAAGTTCAGAACCTCATCTGAAGTTTGGAATAAGGCATTTGTATTAACCAGATTAGTGTTTCAGAAAGAGTAGGGGCAGGAGACGACAGGCTCCTCACCACTGGCTGGAAACTCCATATAATCACAGGGGACAAGGAGAAGGTAAACGTGAGACAGCAAGTAAGACAGGAAAAGGCAAGAAAGGAACAGATTGTCCACAACAGATATTGCTAAGCTGTATTTGAAAACAGATGACAACAGTGACTCCTTTAACTCTGTGTCTGTTCAGGTGTGAATGTGCCATAGCAAATACACTGGGAATGCTGCTCTCTTAGAATTTCAAGTACATTAGATTCACAGGTAAGACACGCCTGTAAGTGAGTTACTGTTTTGCTTATTGTAAATTCTATAGAATCTTTTATTAAATTATTTAAATTAGGCTATTGATTAAGTGCTGTTAAGTTTAAATGGTGTTAAAACCTTTAGGCCTAAACCGCTGGTCAAGTCGGGGGCTGAGTTTGGCAAGAGGATCCACTCTGAACCTTGTGACTTAATGTGAGGGTCTCCATCATTCCTTCCTATCCTTACCCTTTTCCTATTCCCACCCTCCACACAGATCATTTCTGGTTCATTTTAGTTTTAGACTGCTTGATTTTAGTCTGATTTTTCTCTGTGTGCTTTAACCATGTAGTAGTAATAGTGTGAACCTTGACAATGAACTCTGTCATGCTTTCACTTTAATATTAAAGCTGCTTTTCCTGATACCTTTACCAGGGGTTCTTTGAGCACCCTAAAACCCTCATTCGGGACACCTGCTTCCCAGGCACATTCTCCCAAGAAAACAGCAAGTGGGACAATACCTTCATACACTGCACCGACTGGTTTGAGAGCCAACAAGCCAAAAGGCTGAGAAGTTGTAAAGATTAATATCAGGCAGGAAACCTTTCTGGCATTGCACAACAAAGACTATAAACCTGCAGGTCCTGGGGGCCAAACAGCAGACAGGCAAATTATCTATCAACACCAGTGACTCCTGAGTGCAGTCATGTTCATTATAAAAAAATATAATTCATCATCACAAAAAAAACCCCACCACAAACAGAAAACAACAGATCTCTTTTTCTCTCTCCTCTAGATAAAAAAAAAGGTGCAACATGACAAATAAATGGTTTTCAGCTCTCAATCATTTCACAAAGGAAGCACTGAGTTTATTCTAACTAAAAGGAAAATATTGCACTGCACCTGCACAAAAAAGCTGAGTTTGTAACAAGCCAGCTCAAAGCCACAGCGCATTCTGATTGTCAGTGCTTTGAATACTTTCCAGCATCTTTTGCTGAAAAGATATGTAATGGGTAGAGTGCTTGGTTCTAAGTTACTTTATCAGAGTGCATAAGAATAAATTAAGCCAGAAACACTAGTGCCTAATGCAAATACAGCTTTACTCATTTTAAAGAGAGATGTATTTAATCTGAAAGCATATGTTTGTGTATCCACCCTACCTCATACATCTGAATGACTCAGCAATTACCCACAAAAACAGCTGACATTATTTCAAACCACAGCATAATGAACCATGTCCATTACCAGTGAAATGTTTCCAAATAAAGCATCTCAGAAAAATCATCTGTATGCTACAGGCTTCACAGACCTCAATACAACAGGAAACAAGTTAATTTGTATTTTCTGCAGCGACATGTTATTTTTTTTAAGACGATAAAATCCAAAATTCCGAGCAACTCAGGAATTAGGGAGACTGAATTCTCAATTAACAAAAGCTCCACATGGCAAAACTCAGTCTTAACTAACGCAGCGAAGCTGGTCAGATATCAGCTGCAGGAAAGGAAAGCAATCCTAGCTCAGAGTCTCTCCATAGCAGTCTGAAGAGAGAATCATTAACTTACAGATACAGTAATGAGGGAGCTGGAAATGGCTTGGCATACAGGAGGTCCCACACCAGCCTGAGGACAAGCAATTCATCTCATCTAAATGTACCATTACTCATCAAGCACTGCCCACTGCTTTTCACCCAATGTCCAACATGCAGAAATACACCAGCCCAGTCACATTTTCCTATGGCCTCTGCCACCACTGAAAGTAACTCTCTCGAGCTGAAAAGCTGTGAAACAAACCTTCAGGAACACACAGGGCAACAAACACCAACACCACACAAGCTGTCCCACAGTCTGGAAAAGCAGAAGTCATGCAGGATGACCAGGGACTGTCTGCGTGTGCCAGCACAGTGCCTGGGACATCCAGATCAGTACACCTGAGTGTCCATCACTCTGCTGACTCCAGCTGTGGCCAGCTGCTCTGACAACACACACAGGGAGGGGGGAAACAAATATTTATAGGGAGTTTCTGCAGTGAATGCCCTGAAGAGAGAAACCAAACTCCATTAAGACTAAATCCATGTAAGAGCAAGTCTGACCAGTCCCCTGAGGTGCTCCCACTTTTACTGCGTGGTATCTAGGTTTTACTGGTTTGGCTGTTGATGAGTGGTTCCTGTAGGAGACAGCTTGCTCTGGCATGTTGGCTACATGCAGACATTCTGCAGCCTACTTGCCATTTAACTGTTACACTGCTATGCAAAGAAGGTGCTGGCCTCTCCAGAGAAAGACACTGCACTTGCCTGACATTTCAGTTTCCATAACCATCTGTTTTCTGACACACACCAACATTCCTGCTTATACTGGGCTACTTTTGCATCTCTGAACATTAAAAACCCACAACTTGCATCAAGTCATAGCTTGCCAAACAAACAGAACTCTTAAATGTTGCTGGCAGGTGAATGAGATTATGTCAGAAAGCGAAACATCACAAACCGTGCATTAAAATAATTCACATATATAGGTTTTTTTATTGTTTGCCTGTGTGAACCAGAAACTTCCAAGCAACCAACATCTACAAAGTAATTTGCTCTTGTTGCTAGGATAAAAATCTAGAACTGCATTTTCAACATAAACCCCAAGTCACTGAATGTCACCAAAATGTATTAAGATCAAAGAAGTATCAGGATAATAAAATACATTGTAGTAGAGTAATTTCTTTAGAGTAAATTTCACAACCCACAGCTAAGACAGTTTCTTTATAGAACAATTTTTTGAGGCACGTGAGTTTTACCTCCAGCAGCTCAAAAAGATCCATTTGTCATCCAAAAGCCAAGTCATGTTCACACGTCAGACAAAACTCATGTAATGCACTCAAAGATGGTATCATGTTATATTACAGGTGTGTCTAACCTACATAAGGAAGCTTTTGCAAGGCTAAGATTGCATTAAACAGTTGTCTCAATTATTCTTTCAACAAGCTGATGTTCAGAAGGCAGTCTTGTTTTTAGGCAGAAGTATTTAGTCTCATATGTGCTACAGCAAACTTTAAAATCAGCTGCCTCAGTTTTAGGACTTAAGAGAAAAGAGTCAAGGACTAGCACAAAGTAAAGAATTTGGGGTATTCCCAAACTGAAATCAAACTAAAGCAGTGTATTACCACAGGATGTATCAGAAGAACTGGCCGAACTTGTATAGCTGAAATGAATCATAGTTCTCACAAACAGAAGAAAAAATGTACAGGCTGCACTAGCTTAGCAGAACCAAGGGAAGGCTTTATTTTAAATACTATGTTCACCAACTCCAAGCAATTTTTACAGAACACTGAGGCTGTCACTCCATGAGGAATAAAGAGAACATAAAAGAGAAAAGAAGAAAGAACCTAGCAACTACCATGCCTATTAAATGCTGGATGATTATTCTTCTTTACAAGGAAAGCCACAAGAGGAAAACAGTGCAACAAAAAGGACTTCAGAGAGATCACAGTGCTATATATTTTGATGGGAATGCATGTTTAGCCAGAAATACCTGATGCAGTTAAAGCATTGAGACTGTTTTGGGCTGACTGAAATTAGTTATCAATGTGTTAGAAGCGCTGAAGAAGCTGCTGTAGTTTAGAGTTTCTTTGTATTCGGCATCTCTACTCCATGTACTGCAAATCAGTACAGAACTCAGACATCTCAGTTATGGAAGTGAAAAAAGCTGCAGGGAAAAATCAAGCAGTGTTGCTGCTACAACAGTGACAATTTCAAGTATATATCTGGATATTCTAGTCTAAAAGGAATGTTCAACAAGGAACACGTATGAAAACAATCATGGATGCACAAATAAGATGCAGAGAAGGATAGGGATATACAAACTGTATATATTAGGACTGCTGTAAACCACTGACATCTAGAGATAGGCAAGAAAAATGCAGAATAAGCTGTAACAGAACTCCATATGCAGTAATTCTTAACTGATACTTCACAATCTATATTTAATTCACTTAATTTTTTTCCTTTAGATTTTCCCTTTTGTGCTGCTTGTGGTGCACAAGAACCATAAACAGTTTATACACATTTACACAGGAACGGCAGACATTTATCTTGTGTGCTCAGATCATGTTTGACTGAGGGATTTACATCCCAGAATACACTTTAGATTTCCCATATTCCATTCTTTCATTCTATATCATATATTCAGGTTTAGACATTGCTCTCCACATGGTTGAGATCTCCAAGCTCTGGCAGTGCCAAACCTTTGGATCTAGTAGTTGGTTTTCTGTCTGACAGCCCATTAACGAATGAAGTAGCAGACAATTTTGTAAGTTAAAGTCTTAAGACCAATCCCCTCCATGGGCCACCTACATGCTGCTCGGATATAATCACAGATCCCAGGAAAGAGAGAATTAGATTGTGCAGCTTCTTACCTGCAGCTCCTTTGAGACTCTCTCTAAGTGGTTAGTTATCTTTTTTATTAGGTCACTATACATCTGTTCCGAATGCTGCTGGCATACACACTTATACACACAACTGCAGAAACAAATATAGGAACAAACAATGAACTTACAACAGTTTGCAATGAAGGGTAACAGACTTCAAAACATTTTGTTCAAGTTTTAGTTTAGAGGATAATAGAGTTAATTGAATGATTGTTGAACTTTTAAATACAGTCCTAAGTTTGGAACGAGCTCCAGCAGGCTCTTACGGCTCCCCTGGAGGCTCCAGGGTGTCCATCCCATTCCCCCTCCCCAACTTCATTTTAACTTACAATGAGTTCTCTTAACAGTGCCCTTCAAAACAGCCAGGACAATTTTGTCAACAGTACATTCCTACTTCTGGCTTTTGTCTCTCCTATGTGAATGAAGTCTCCATTAAAATAAGCAAGTTTTACAATTTTATTAATATTCTAGGGCAAAACTCTTACTAAAAAAGGTGGAATGCTGACAAGTATCACAGAAGTTACATCAAAACCACGGTAGCTTTAAAAAGAAATGGCAAAAGTTTTAAAATTACAGACCAAAGCATGCTACTTCATTCTTTGTTACTTAAGTTCTAAGAAAATTCTACACTTGCATAATAAAGATGCAGAAAAAGAGCAACAAAACTAATTCTCTAATCCATGGCTTTGCTGTGCTAACTCTGGTCTTCAGTGTTACCTTTGATTCTTAAGAACACTTTATTGCTCTCATATTGCAATACAACATCTGCAAAATAAGGCTGCATATTTACAGTAGTTGTAAAACAAATACATGTATTACTTTCAGCAAGATGTTATTAGAGTAGTCACCACTGTCAGGACTAACACCAACATCCATCTGTACCACGCAGATTTTACTGCTCAGTCAGCATTCTGAAATTTAGCTGCCAAGAGGCCCAGGGAGACTTCACCTGGTTTCTGGGGCAAGTCATATCTCCTCTGTTCTGCTCCCCTTTTCACTCCTCTGTACCAAGAACTGTGACAGCAAGCAATTTAGGCCAGCTCTTTAGCACATGTGCAAACAACTGATTTCCAGGGAGGTCCAGACCTGCTTGAATTCTGCAGGCTTTTAAGGGCCCCAAAAGCCCAAAGCTACGGGACAGCAACACTGTATCTCTGTAGGGGAACTATGACTTTCCAATTCTCTACTGAGAAGGTGGCAAAAAGACAGGCAAACTACAAAGATGGCAGAAGTCTGCTTAATTGGTGAACCATGTTACTCCTTAAAAAACAAAAGACAACTTACACCTCCCGTATTATTATATTTTAAAAATAACTGAGTATCTGTAGTTTGATATTATTTAAATATTATCAGTCAAGGTCATCCTTTTTCTTTCACCATCAAGTCTACCATATAGCAGATCCTGCATTAAAACAAGCAACTGCAAAAGATATTTTGGTACAATGCTCTTCTCTAAGACCAAAAATATCAGTTTAGTTTGGATCAAAGAGAGAAACACTGATAAGAAAAGTGAGACTGATATTTGTGATCTTTTACAAAATCAGCCAGCTGGGTAACAACAGCAAATGGCCACACATTTGTTTGTTCCATAGCTAACCAGTACACAGCCACTTCCACAAGTTGACTGCTTTATTCGCATGCAATTGAACCGAATTTTAAAGTACACTTCTCCTTAGCATTACACAAACTATTGCTGCCTCTATTTCTGCAACATGTTCTGTAGTCACACACCAGTCTTCCGATGTACACACAGAGCGTGTTTACATTTTATTTGAACACTTCTATTTAGAGGTTCCTTCCCCATTTTGAGATCCTGTTTTCAGTTCCTGATTGTTGGCTAATTCTACCCTGATATTACCCAAAAGAAGTCACAAGCCTGTTAGTTCTTTAACATAACCAAACACCTCAGGAAAAGGAAATCCCAAAAAGGACATGAGGGGGTAAGCAGGGGTTGAAACGGATGAATAACCAAGCTCTCTAAGTTGTCCTGAGGAACAGAAAACTGCACTGTGCCTGGCACACAGTGGAGGCTGCCAGAAGCGCAACTTAGCTGTGCACGTTTTCCTCATCTCAAACCTTCCTTCACACCTCTCTGCCAATTTATCCAAGCTTTTTGTAACAGAAAGTGACTACGCACAGGCAGGCTTTGGGCTCGCAGTTGAAAACAGACACTAATGACACTTTGCTACCTTACAGATAAACTGGTCCACAGTAAATATCTGCATACACACCTTGGAAGTTATCTCCCAGCTCTCACTGCCATTGAGTAGACACCTACAGCTATCACTGACCATGTCAAATATAGCAGTTTGGGTATCTAATAATGTATTTTGAGTTTGCATTATGGAAACCTTGATTCCTTTAGTCAGCACAAAGATGACCAAAAATACTACTGTATTTTCACCTCAGTTTCACTCTAAAGAAAAAAAAATGTATCTGTTTGAACCACTTCAAGAAACATTCCATCTTTCAGACTAAAGAACTGGCCTAGTTCTTTAGTCTGTTCTTCCAGTTCTAGAAGCAGGGAAGATCTAAACTCCAAGTCTGCTACAGACTCTGAAAAATACTCCAAGCAAACATCCTTATTAAATTCAATTTTAAAAAAATTCAATTATCCTTCCCCTGTCAATCTATCTTGTCCAGACTGTCAATCAAACGAACAGTCTAAAAATATTAACAGAAAAACCAAAATCTATCTCCTGGATGGAAGAGGCTGTGGCAGAGTAATTACAACCACAGACATAAATTTTTAGAACAAAACCGACACACCAGCTTTACCAGTAACACTAAACTATGGAAAATCTTTAGCTTTGGTAATAGTAAAATATATGCAACAGATATCCATGCATCATTAGTCCTGCACCAAGTGCCCCAGATGTACAGGGGTTATCCAGGAGAAACTCAAAACCCAGTATTCCTTTATTCTTACAAATAAAACTTTTGAGGAGTAGAAAGGTGACAAGGATGAACTCCAGTTATCTGCAAACCACAGCTAGGTATAATTAAACCATTAAGTTTGCACACCTACTCTTTATCAGAGATGACTTTTGAGAGATGTCTTATTGCACACTGTTTGCACACTGGGGATTTCAAGCTGGGAAAAGATTTTGATTACTCACACTAAAGCTGTCTCAATTCAAACAACCATCTCAATTATTTATACACATGATGATATCTGAGTCCTGAGAAAAGTAGTTCCAAAAGTTTGGAGAGGAAAGAGGAAGTTTATTGAAGCTTTCAACTGGAACTAAGGGGCAAAACTGAACACCTGCCTTTCTTTTATCTGCTTCCCTAATCCAAAATTTCAAACTGCAGAGACAAAGTGGCTAAGAACAAGTGAGCATGAGGCAAGAGAGCTGCAAGTCTCTAAAGACAGCCATCAGTGACTGAGCTGGCAGTGTTATTCCACAGAGGGCAACACTCTGGTGAGGAAATCCAAGACAGCAGTGCTACGGTTGTGCTGCTGGCAAGGGCCAGGGGCTTTAACAGCACCTTGGCCAGTAAACCCAGCAGCAGTCACCCACTTTCCATCCTGTTCACCAACACCCTGAATACCTGCCACCTACAGAACAAAAATCTCCATTTTAGTTAATCTCTTAAGAAACTGCCAGGTCTCTAAAGCATCTAGCATTTTGGTTTGGAGCAGTAGTGTGATGGGGAAGCAAATCCCCCACCATCACCAGTACTGAGCACTAGCTTAGCCTGAAGGGCAGTTCTGGTGTGTGATTAGATCCCTTTTAAAACAAACTGCAGCTCCAAGACAGGTACAGCCCAAGCCTTCTCCAGACAAGAATGGAGATGCCAAGGAGTGTCCTTCAAACAGCCTGGAACTGCACGTGGCTGGGCAAGCGGAGAACACACCAAAGCTACCTGAGGCAAAACGCACAAATGACAATTTACATCAAAGGACCTTGGTACCAGGGGCTTTTATTTCCTTCTGCACATCAACCGCACCAAATTGGTTCCTATTAGATATGATAAAGAAGCCTTTTGACACGTTAAGTCAACTACCTACCATGCCAATCTCTTTGGAGGAAAGGATGTTGAGGCCTTAATACATTTCCTAGTACATTACACTGAGCAACTGTGATGAGGTTTATTTTAATGTTAGTGTTTTCAGCACTTATGCATTTTAATTCTTTAGCATTTATTCCTGTTAACATGGTATGTCAGATATGTATTTATTATTCACTCTAACCATTTAAACAGTACTGTATTTCACATAACTTCCATATTTGGCTCCTCGAAGGTACAAAATATGACATATGCATAGGCAGCAAGATCAAATAAACATTCCATTTTAAAGAAAAAATAAGTTATGTAGCATTTAAAGTATTTCCTTACCTGTAAATTTGTTCATAGGAGATAGGGATGTAGTCACCAGGACTCTGAGTTAAAAGCTGATCTATGGCACTGTCCAACTTTGGCCAATATGTGCTCTTATAGTCTTCAATTGTTATAACATTCATTACTGCAAGAAAAAGATAAAAATAGATTTAGTAACTACACCTGAAAGACTACAAGCAAGTGAGTGCTCTGTGATTTCAGACCACACCAATAAGCAGGCCAAAAAACCTGGGAACAGCTCACTTCCACCAAAATAACCTCATCTAAAATCAAAGCCCAGACTTGAATTTGTACCTTTGTATTTACAAAAAGTAAAATCAGAAAACCCGCCAAATCCGTGCTCGGGTATTTGTCTGGGGCCCAAGTAACAAGCAAAAGCAAACTCCTGGGAGTTCTAAAATGAAAACATAGTAACAAAAATTTATAAAAAGATTAGTTCACATTAATAAATTACGTAACTTTGTGGCAGTTCAGAATCAATTACTAACACAGCATCTTCACATTCAGGAGAACAAGCTCCGGCCAAGATTGGTAGTTTTTTGAATAATCCTTCCCAGCAGATGTATTAATTTCACAAGTCTCAGGTGGGACTAGCAGCTTCCTTGGTCTAAAAGCTGATGCAATTCCCTCTGCCTCCAACTGCAGTTAGGCTTCCAGGCAACTTTTTTGAATCTGTATTACAGTTCCCCTCTAGCAGGGACAATTACACTCCTTTTCCAGATAAGGATCACCACAGGGAAGAATAGAAGGTGTTTAAATTAGCGTTCCCCACTGCTCCCTGATCCTCCTGAGCTTCCCAACTGCACCCTCTTGCACCAGTGACTCAGGGTGCCTTCACAGCCACAGAAGGGTTTGGATCTCTCTTTTCAGGGAGGATTTCTGAACCAATCACTCGTGGCTCAGTTCCAACAGGTCCACACCCTCCCTTCAGGGCCATACTCTCAGCACTACCTCCCTGCCTTGTCACACCACCACAGCTTCACAGCACCCACTCAAAAAAGCCCTCAGCAACCAACAGCACCTCAATCAAACCTATGATTTGAATTCAAGCTACAAAATCAAATCAAATCTATCAAAACAAAAAAGGATCAAAACTACCCAGCCCAGGAAATCTAGAACAATTTCTTCCTTTGAACTTCACACGTGGGTCTGGGCTACATGGAACAGAGAATAAAGATACTTCTCACCCCACACAGACCAGTTCAGACACAACACTGGAAAGAAATATTTTGGTTAGGGATGAATTTTAAATATACATTTAAATGTAGATTCACTGCTGGGTTTGAGAAGCAGTATTTTTGAAAGGTGTTTTCACAAGCGGTTGATAAGAGCTAAGTGAGTCACTTTTGGCAGCATTGTGAGGAACAACTCTAAGGAAATTGGCAAAACAGTTGTAAGTATCATGATGGAAAAAAAAGATTATAAAGAGAACATGGAATAGCGAGAGGTGTGAGACAAGGAAGTGTTGGAAGTCTGTCTGTACAAGCAAGTATCACAGATTTCTTTGTGTGTCTTGTTAGGGTATTTCAGCCAGAAATTTTGCTCAGAGAAGGATGTTAGTGCAGCACTCCTGGCTCTTCTTCATCCAGCTATAGCCATTGGTCCACTCTTGCTTCACAGCTGTTACAGAATCAGACCTGGTTAACCTCCAGGTGTCCGAGCAGTGACCAGTCCCCATTACCAAGTGCTGCAGGACACTGCCCCCAGAGCCCAGCCTGCAGTCTGAGAGGACATCGCTGTTTGCTAACAGGTGAATGAAGGTCACAGGGCTGGGTACACAACCACCCCGATTTCAGTTAACAAGTCCAACAAGTCAGCTCCCCCACTAAAAGCATCCATGCAGTCAGCAACAGCAGAGCACCTCCCTGGCACTAAACTCAGCCCTTATTCCTGGCCTTGCAATGCCTTGAGTTCTCATGCCTTACAGAGCCCATGCTCCAGGCACATGTTCTCAGGAGCAGCTCCACATAGTACCTTTACTATTCATGCCTACACTCAGCAGCAAAACCTGAGCTTTTGGTTTTTGTTACCCCAAAAAAGATGGGCCCCCACAGAACCACTCTGTTCCACAGAAAATATTACACTGAAGTCAGCATAAGACCAAGTCTTGCTTTACGATTTCAATGTATAATCACGCCCACATCTGGTTTAACATATTAAATGAGCCCTATTAATTTGAAAAAAAACAGTCAAGTAAGAATTGAGAACACTGCAAAACAATTTTACCAGCCTGTTGAGATGTTAATTTTATTTTTTTTTTACAATATGGAAAAAAAAACCAGCAGCAGACAGGAAGGTCTGCCCATTAGACATGCTGCACAGGTAAAGGACAAAATGCTTTCATGAACAGCCCTGTGAGACTTGCATAGAAAAGTGTGCATAGAAAATTTACTGATAGATTCACAGCAACATTCTAGAAAAGCTTCATTCTCATTCAAAAGTCTCTTTCAAGTACTATATAATTTGATTTCCACACTTCAGTTCTGAAATTAAGCCAACCACAATATTTACATAGCTAAAAGTCCAAGACTATAAACTGAACAATCACTAGTTTTATTCTTCTAATCCAGAAAACAAAGTACTTCAAAATTTTAATAACTATCACAAGTTAGTAATATCCTTTTTCTCCTGGCAGTGCTTACATACACAAAAGTGAAGGGTGGCGTAAAGTAAGACCCTCCAACAACAAACTCTGCAAGAACAAGGTCGAGACCAGGAAGGAAGGAATCACACAGATCCTTAGCAAGGAAAGACAGACTGCCCCTTAATTTTTCACTTTTCTATGTTTTTAGGATGTCATGCTTAAATGCTTATCCCTACATTAGGTATTCAAGATTTAAAAGGATTTGCCCAACAGCTTCCACTCCCAAACTAAAAGTTAGTCGGTTTCTGGGAAGTGACACTGATATTTTGTAAGAAAGCATGCTAGCGTGCAGGATTTTATCCAACTCCAGCAAGTTTGAAGTGGGGGGGCTGGGAGAGAAATCAGTCTGATAGAATCAAAAGAAGTCAGTATTTTCCAGAGAATTCAGATTTCCCAGAGAATTATTAAAGACTTCACAAGTAAAGCCTGAGCAACAACTGCTGCTTTTCCACACACAAAAACGTTTAAAAGGAAAACTTGAAATGAAATGCAGCAGTGAAACCATTTAAGTAAAAAAGAATATGCATGAGCTATCATAACCTAGACATATCAGTACTATAGTCATAATGGGAACATAGTCTGCTTCAAGCTACCAAATTCTTTGATACCAACTTCAATGAAAAGAATGGCAAAACCCACTAAGATTAAAAAAAAACAAACAAACAAAAAAACCCCCACCAAGAGTAGATATACATCCCCCACAAAACTGGTAATAAAACCTTACACACATTCACTTTTTCAAATCTGTAGCTAAAAAGCAAGAGACAGAGCAGAATGGCTGATCCAACCTATCGCCAAGTATGTAGACATCAGTCTGACAATTATCTGTCATTTATTCTGTCAATAAAACTGAAAGAAAGCAACTAAGCATGTTTCCGAAGCTGTATTTCATCTCACCAAGTGACACACACGAAACTTCACTGCTCAGTTAGCAGTGCACCCTACAATCCTCAATATTTTGCTAAAGTGTACAAACTCTTCAGGCAGCTGTCCAAGACTCATCTACAGACTGTGGCCCTGTGCTTTCCTTCTTCTCAGCTCCCATGTGCATGTTTTCACAATAGATTTTCCTCTGCCCCCCTGCCTGACACATCCCAGCATACATTAGCAAGTTTATGAGTTTGCCCTGTGGTTGCTTCCAATTCTATTCTATTTTTATAACCTGTTTCTCAGCCTGCACTAAGGCTGGTTAGCAAAAGTAACTTTTTCTTCATCAGAGCATTTGCCTACGCAGCAATGCACACACACTGCGCTGAACATTGTTATGCAACAGGGAAGGCAACAGATCTAATGGATATGCCAGTGCACACAGCCACGCGTGCCTGTCCCAAATGGCACTGGCATCAACCACATTTACAACCACCCTTGCTTGAAAAAGATAAAAGAAACAAGAAGGAAACTCTTCATTGTTCACCACAATCGAGTTACGCTGCAATTACTATTATGGAAGAGTTTTTCTTGAAGTACTGAAAGTTCTTAGTCTTCTTTTCTCCCTCATGAACTTTGAAAAATACTTTTCATGACACTACTGCTTTAAAAATCCACAACTATGACTGAAGCTGATCAACCATAAGTATTTAAAGTTTACTACAACATAGAAGTTTTTCTTCAGTTGCTTTAAGTAGAAGAAAAGCTATTAAAGAAAAACTACTAAATGAACTATGCATGATTCTAATTTTAGCTCTCAGTCTTACCAAAATCTCAAGGCAGGAGAACTGGATTTAGCCCCATTGAAAGACAGAAAGGATACTCTGTCCAGGACAGCCTCTGCATCATGAAGCAAGGCGGAGTTGTTGCTCATTCAACTGCAGAACTGCCTCATGCAGCAGAGGACAACTTTCCTATCAAGCTCAGGAGTGGCAAAGAGCTCCTCCACACGTGTTCTGCCATTACTGGGACAGAACAGGCAGGAGGAATCCAGCACTCGCTGTTTCCCTCTTCGGGGAACATTTACATCCAAAGCAACCTCTCTCCCTTTTTCTGTGTGTGAAAATTAAACAAAGGTGATTAAGGGGATCCTCTGTCAGAGCCAGGATCAGAACAGGCAGGATCCCAAATCAGTGCCTTTAGCTCCTCAGTCAATACCACTTCACTGGACTTGTTCTGTTCACTTCCATGTACCATCACAACTATCCACAACACAAAGGTGTGGAAAAGTTCTAATGAATTTCACTTAAGAGAATTTTCTATTTTTAAGAAAAATAATTTTTTTAAAAAATATATCAGTAAGATATTATGTTGGGATACCAGTGCCGGAGAAGTAAAAACAAGAACTCCAAAACTGCACCCCAAGCAAAATCATGTTCTGCTGCTGCTTCTCCCCCTCAGACATAAATGGTGGATTAGCTGGAAAGTCACCTTCCCACTTGCTGGAGATCCAGCTTGAAAACCATTTTCATTCTGAAACAGAAGGAGAAACTAAGATTCCGAATGTCTGGACCAGGAATTCAAGAGCCTCGTTTAGCAAGGTCGAACGACATCTCATTTCAACTGTCTCGAGCATTTAGAAGCCACCCCAAGGTACCTGGAGCCCTGATAAGCAAGGCAGGCAAAGTGCCAGGGAGCTCACAGAGCCTGGGAGTCTCAACTTCAAAGCAGCCAGCCTTGGCCATGTGCCACAAAACCCAGGCTACCCGAGAAGCAGAAATCCAGAAGCCTGAACTTTGAGCTTTTGATCATCTCTGGACATGGACAGGTGAGAGAGCACTGGGGAAAGCAGAAAGGACACACAGAAAAAAGTGCATGTCCCATCAAAATTTTATCATGGTAATTACACAGTTACACTTCCAGGAATACTTTTAACTATCCAAATCCAAGTTTTCTGACAGCCTATGAAAAAAAAAAGGCTATTTTGCCCAGAGGAGCAACTTCTGGAAACAGAACTGAAATGTATAGTTAAAGATTTTCCTTTCCCTCGATCCTAGTTCAGAAAAAAATAGGGGAAAAAAATGCCATTTTTGTTAAAAGCTACACGCAAATGCCATTTTGGAACTCCCCAAGGCCAGGATGGATGGAGACCTGAACAACCTGGTCTAGAGGAAAGTGTCCCTTCTCACAGCAGGGGGATTGGAACAAGATGGTCTTTAAGGTCCCTTCCAACCCAAACCATTCTGTGATTCTATTTTTGGGGCTAACTTGGGTAAATTAATCCTCTGTCGTTCTCATCAGGCTTTTGCAGATACCTGTCCCTTCCGGGACAGCATGCCCCTTCCAGGGGCTCTGCCCACATCTTCCACCAGCAATCCCAAACAGGCTTCCAATTCATCTCTAGGTTTTTCAGGCACAGAAACAAAGTCTATAGGAAAGTGCGATCTAAGCTAAAAGGCTTCAGAAAAAGCAGCAGCCGAGAACCCTGCCGATGCTCACTCTCCCAGCTCTACAGCCACATCTACCGTGACAGGAAAGCAGGAGAAGTTGGGGCGCTGTACGAGGAAAGGTTATTTTCGCCTTCCAAAGCGCCTTAACCCGTTTGACTTCGCTTCGAGAAGCCTCTCGAGGCGAGATCCACGTCGGGGTAGGAAAGCGCTGAGCCCGGCCCCAGAAGGGAGCGGGGGCAGCGGGTTCAGCGGAGCAGGCGAGGCCCCCCTTGCCCAGGCCCGGGTCACTCACGGAACTTGGAGGTCGAGGCGCTGATGTTGATGGCGGCGATGGCCCCGGCCGCCCCCGCCCTGCCGGCGGCTGCCCCCGGCTCGCAGCCCCGCA
>VZTD01005736.1:2234845-2362796 GCA_013397725.1 Rhagologus leucostigma
CGGGCTCGGCCCGGGCCCCAGCCCAGCTCCGGCCGCGCCGCGCGACACTTCGCGCCGGGCGGAACACGACGACCGCGCCGGGCGGCACCGCCACGGGGCATGCTGGGGGATGTAGTCCTGCGGGGCGGAGCGACTGGCGCAGCGCGGAAGGAGGCGCGGTCGGCGCGGGGTCCGTCCCCGACAGCGCCCGGGGTTCGCGCTTCCCGGTTCTTCGATCCCGGGGAGGTTTTCCCTGGAGCGGGGAGGCTCCTGCAGGGCCCGAGCGGAGAGCGGGCCCCGTGCCGACAGCGCCCCCTGGCGGGCCCGCGGCGGCCGGGAAGGGACAAGCCTGTGGAAAAGGGAGCGCACCCGGATCGGGATGTCACACCGCGTTCCCGCTCCCCCGCACCAGCCCGGGCTAGTGCAAGGTGTCCCTGCCCATGGCGGGGCTTGGAGCCAAGCGATCTTTAAGGTCCCTCGCAGCCCAACCTGTTCTGGGACCTGTGAAGTGCCTGCACAACGTTGCTCCCTTCCTGTTAACAGGGAACAGTGTATAAACACGTTTGTCTTGCGATAAACAATGTAACAGTTAAAAAGTATTTTTTAATGTGCTCCCCGCCAGGAACTGAAGTTACAGGACAAGGAGTAATGGATACAAATTGGAAGAGGGGAAAGTTAGGTCAGGTATTAGGAAGAAATTCTTTACTGTGAGTGTGGTGAGACACTAGAGCAGGTTGCCCACGGAAGTCATGAATACCCCATCCCTGGCAGTGTTCAGGGACAATTTGGACGAGCCTTGAGCAGCCTGGTCTAGTGGAAGGTGCCCCTGCCCATGGCATGGGGGTTGGGACTAGATGGTCTTTAAGGTCTCTTCCAACTCCTTCACATTCCACGATTCCATGATATTATTGCCTAGTTGCCATCAAGTACACTTACTTTAAGTTTTATTTTCATTTTCACCTGGGTACTGTGATGGAAAAACAGAAATGAGTAGTGGGTTTTTACTGAAATAGATTTCCACTGTGTGGGTTTTTGATCTTGCTTGGCAAACAAAAAAAAATGAAGAACATAGATAAAATCAGAGGTTCCTTGCCTACTTTCCAAAATGTCTCATAAAAAGTGAAAAGCATGTCATTTGTTTTCCAAGTAGAAACACCAGGTTCTATTTTAGCATGAAACAAAATTGTTCTGTTTTATAAAAGCAGAAGATACCACTGATTTCACAGCACTGTGGAACCATCTCAGGTTGCTTTGATAACGGCAAGTGATTAGAACAGTTTGTCCCTATTGCATGGGAGGGCTTTGTACATTTTTGAACTAACAGTGTTTTCCTTAGATGTAAAGATCACACCTTGAACTTCAATGCTCTGCTCAAACCAACTGACATTTCTCTCCATTTTCCATCTTGGTAAACGCCAGCAAATCACAATTTGGTCTCAGAGTCCAAAAGCTGATTTGGCACATCATGCATGCATAGATCTCAGATTACAGGTTCAGCATATTCACAGGCCTGCTTTGGCTGTTGATTTGTTTCTATCTACACCTTAACCACATCTGGAAAGACAACAGACAGGACATTTTTGTTCACTCTGCTACAATTTGTGTTTACTGAGTTGGATGTGCCCCGTAATGCAAATATAAGTAGAGTCATTTATAATGGATGTTAAACTTGGAAAGCTAAAGCAGCAAACCATTTTCAGCTTAGGTAAGTGCTGTGATTCTCTGATAACCACGAAGAAAAGTAAATGGAGTTTGCATATCTTCACTGCTTCAAGGAAGACATGTTTGTGTTCTCAGCCCTCAGAGCAACTCCACTGTAGCCTCCCACTCATCTGCTCTTGCTCATCTCAGGAGTGGGTATCAGACTGTTTGCCAGTATTTAAAAACATTGTGACCTGAGGAGGGATCAGAAACTTACTCTTATCAGCAGAGTTTTATCTTTGTTTTACTAATTTCAAAAGTGCTTATGTTAACATCTAAGAGCAGTGGAAAAGTAAGGCAAACCCAGCATTTTTCAGCTCTAGAATTTCTTCTTTTCATTTTCAGTTCTAAAATGTCTTCTTTTCTCTTTCCTACTCTCTTGTTGCCCACACCTATTTCTGTTGCCATCTCTGTAATTTACTGACCAGCTGGGGGTTTGGTTGGTTTGGTTTGATTTGTTGTTTGGGGGTTTTTACCACAATCTTTAAAGGTACGTTGCCCTTCTGGATCCTTTCCACAACGTTCCATTCACTGTGACTGCACTCGCTGAACTTCCTTGTGGCAGGTATCCAGGAAAGCTTAGGAAATACTTCACCAAGCATTTCTCTGCCGACTTTCCTCCATTGCCTTGTGCAACAAGGCAGCTCATCTTACCGATCAAACAATAAGCCCTTTCTTGCCTCCCATAAGGCAAATGACAAGCTGCAACAGTCATCCATGGCTCATGCTATTCAAACTACGCCTGCACGCTGATAAAGGCACTATCAAACGGTTCATCACTGCAGCAGCACTTGTTTTTGCACGGAGGCTTCTCTGCGCCGTTTCCTTTTTTCCTCGTCAGCATGTGAAAATTCGACTCAGGCTTTAAATACTTTCTTGGCAAAGTTACATTTTGAAATACCACAACTATAATTATTTTCACTATTAGCTGAGAATACCACATAAAAATGCAATTCTGACAAGACCTGAGGATCCTCATGTCTCTGTAACATCCCCGGAGACTTGAGACTTGTCTCTATTGTAACTAGCTCGTCAGTAGACTGCAGCAATTTCGATGACAAAGTAACATGCAGATGTCACACTTTCATTTCAGTCTCCCGGATCTGTATGTAATTACCCAGACAAGTATCACAAGCGTTTGTTACATCCTCATTGTAATTTTTTTTCTTCTTTTTTTTTTTTGGCTCACAACTTTCCATAACCAGGTCACAGCCACAAGCTTTGCTACAAATTAAAAGGAAAGATCAAGATTTCCTAACAGTACCCATCCATGGAAAGTGTGAGGCATTAAAGAAATATTTTCTACACAGAACTTCACAGAAATGAGACTACAAGGAAGCTTTTCCTTCCAGGTTCTCAGAAGCAGACTGTGACACTTGCTTCTCCTGGATGTTTCCACTTGCATAATTTCAATTTTATAAGAACATTTGTATCAATCAGATAAGGGGATTTTGGTTTTCTCATCTATTTGTGTTTATAAAGCAGAATTATTAGGTACCCCAGAAGAGCTGTTTCTGCGCTCTGTGTCCCAGCTGGCTGTATATAGGTAGCAGTTAAATGATATATGAGGCATGTTGGGAAATGACTTGCATGTTTTGTTTTATTTCCTGCTACTGGTTATAAACATTACGAGGTGGATACATTTTTTATTTTAAAAGACACTTCTTATTTCCCAAGGCCCAGTTCTGCTGCAATCAGTAGGAAAGAGTTCTTCGATTTCAAAGGGATTTCAATCAAGCCCTAACACAGCATGTGAAATGCTTTTCAGATTTATTGCTCTGGTTCTAAAAACCAAATAAAAAAAGAAAATAATTCCGACAAGAAAGAAAAATTAATGCTAAGCAGAGCCTTAAATAGCAGTGTGTCAGGAGGAGCACGCAACACAGCTCTTTCTGTGCTTAATAAGACAGCCCCTTGCTGAGTGCTGGCAGAGAGCAGAAAAACCTAAAGGGAGGTTTAGGTGCTCATTATTTTCGAGACATATTTTGACAACTGATGATTTGCTCAGGCACAGGGAACTGATAGGCCCTCTGCAGTCTGGCAATTTGTGGCATACCCCTTTCAGTAGCAACTCCCACCTTGGGCAAGCTGATCAGTGTAAAGTTTTCTGGAAAATGTGCCAGTTATGGGATGAAGAGACCACCCTTAGTGTTTCTTGACTATATATAAAATTTGTGAACACTGACTATGTACAACCTCTCATTTTATCATGATGTCTCAGTTGGTCTCTGTCTAGGGGAGAAAATAAACAAAAAAAAACACAGTTTATGTCATAAGTCCTTGGGAAATAAAGCCTGTTAACACATTTTACCAGCAGTATCAACTTCTGAGTTCAGTGGAAGGTGTTACAGCACAAGCAGAAATCACCCGCCTGGAGAGGAACCATCCTTGCCATCCTCCAGAGGCAGAAGCTCTACTGTGAACAAAGGAAATTCCACCTAATCCCCACCAAGACAGCAGGAGTGTGCTCTTGCCAGGTACCAAGCAGAGTGCCTTTGGTGGAGAAGAGAAGCACACAGCTGGGGAACAGCCAGGGAACAGCAGGATAGATGCGAGCTGCTGATCAAAGCCGAACACGGGCACTCCAGGGATGTCTGTCCTTTCCCTGTACTGTCCCATACAGCTGCTTTGCAGGGCATAACAAAAATACAGAGGCAAATCAGATCATATTCTCCTGAAATGAACAAAAGAGTCAGACCATGGTCTGCTCCTGGTACCTCTAGGTGCATGCGCAAAAACTCAGCTTGGTAATCCGCATTTAGGTTACATGGGATAGTTTTACACAAAGCTCAAGTGTGTCCCTGCTTCTGTCCTTCAGCAAGGCTGTATTCCTACTTCACGGCCTTACAAAGAGGACCCAGAACTGTGTGAAAATGTTTAAAATGCAAATGCATTTTCAAGCCAGCTGTTTTCTCTGTCTGAATGCTCTCACCACCAAGATATTAAGAGCACAATGACTTCAGGAGTATATGCACTGAAATTTTTCTAGTTTCCCCACTAGTGATCCCATTCCCTGCGTCATCTGTGCCTGGTGTGAGGGCCCTGAGTACACTAATTTGCTATAATTAACATGACCAGCGTCACCTATATTCCCATAAAAGTAGTGCACTTTTGTCCACAAGCTCTGTTTAAGCTCAGAGCTTAAGGTTCACTCCATACCTGCCCTATGTTGTGTATGTCCTGTCACCTTTCTCTGCCAAGTCCTGACATGTTCCTCCCTCATAAATTATTTAACAGGATTATCTCAAGGTCTGTGTCACCGAGTTCCTGCACATGAGAGTAGCTCAGCATTTGGCCCGTGGGAACAGGAGACAAGCCAGCCCTGCACAGCCGTGTTCCCTGGGCCAGAGCCGCAGCTGAGCACACTCCGGACTCTCCGTCACATCAGTCAGGAACATAAAAATGTCCTAAGCCCAGCCCTGAGGGCTGCAGGGTGGCCGGCGTGTGTACCCCGTGAAACAGGACGTATATTTCGCTCGTCTGGGTTTGGTTTCACGGCACCAAGACAAAGCACAATTCTTTTAGCGTAATTGCACTACAAGCGTTTTTGTGGCACGTGATATGGGTTAATCCTCCTAACTACGGGCATAGCCAGACTATTCTGCGCCATAAGCCAATACCAAAAGAAACTCATGTTAAATAATAAAATATATTGCCTGCTATTCATTAGTAACCTCATTTTGGCTGGTTTTCGAGCCTTTGGTCAGCCAGTCTCACTCATCTGGATGACACCGGGCCAGTGCAAACAACAGAAAGGAGGCTCTGAAAATGTGTTCAGTCCCTTACAGAACCAGGCACCTGGAGCTGCCCAGACTGTTTCCCCAGCGCTGTTTCGCAGCCTGACATTACCTTTCCACAGCTGGGACCACGGGAATGGGAAGGTCATCCAGCACGTGGGCACATCCAGCAGCAGCCAGCATTTGGAAATAAACACAAACCCCCCAGTTTTATTAATGCAAAAGGAAGAAGCAAAACAGCATGTAAATTTTCTGCTGTTTCATCATGTTTTCTCATTTGACTTGCTCCGTTATCTCCCAGTAATCTTCTGCTGAGCCTCCACCTCCACTGGGGTGTGCAACCTCTTGTAAGATCTCTAAAAGCACCCCATTTATCAAATAAGTGCTTCTTGACTAAAAGCAAAAAGCAAACTCTAGACCTCCCAGAGCAGATTTTGTTTATTTTTGTCATTGACTATTTAATTTCTTTCTCACAATGTATTCAGAGGGTTTGTGAGAGTCCATGAAAACTTTGGTTCCAGTAAAATAAGGTACATAAAAGTATGCATTAAGTGACATTTTCAGAGAATCTCCCAAAGCTTTTGAGCTTTAATCTTAAACCCATGTTTCACTTTACAGCTTTTTAGCTGAGAATGCAAGTATAAAGATGTGTTGGGTATAAAAGCACAAGAACTTTTGTCATTTGGAAAAAAAAGTGAAAAGTATTTTGATATTACCTGATGCCAATAGCATTCTCTCAAA
The DNA here is from genome assembly GCA_013397725.1 of Rhagologus leucostigma. NCBI lineage: Eukaryota > Metazoa > Chordata > Aves > Passeriformes > Rhagologus > Rhagologus leucostigma. Next base: position 2,241,004 of record VZTD01005736.1, read on the forward strand.
AGTGAGAAACATTTTTTTAAAGGGACATTATCGACATATTTATGCATGAGATTTAGGAAACATTTGGGAGTTTTTCATGATAAGAGTGAACAGAGTAAAAGCTTTCCTTCCTCCTAGACTTTAAGCAGGTAAGTGTAACAATAGAGATGTGCCTGTAACGGAGAGCCATCGATGTAACAAAACATTCTGGTTTGATTTCTCCAAAACAAAAATAAAAACCTGAGCATAAACAGCTCTCACCCTGTAGAGCCAGCTGTAATTGGCCTAGAGGTGGAGCCAGTCATCTGCAGGGCTGAACACAGAGGAGCAGACGTTTTCTGAACAATAATGCAGGAAAACTGAGAAACAGTAATAATGTAAGTGAGGGATTTGCTTGAATAATGGCTCTGTGGGTGTGATACGTCCTCACCAGTAGCGATCAGCAGATTACTGGAAGGCTTAGAACACAGTTGTGATAGCCATGAGGGAATTTCTCAGGGGAGAATGAGGGAAGGGAGCCTGGAGCAGGGAGGAAGAATCACTGCACGAATGAAAACCATACATAAAGGAGAAGAGAACAAGTAGCACCTTCCTTACAGAGCAATGTTTTGCTGCCCTATCACACAGAGCCCTGCTGTTGATTATTCTGTTCCACGATGTTTTTAGGCGTTAAGCAGCAGTTCTCTTGCTATTTCAAAAACAGGCCTTTCTAGGACTGTTTAATCAGATAGTAGGAAAGCTTTCTTCATCACGTCTTTCACTGGTTTCACATCTAAGACATTCTGGAAGATAATTTGCACAGCACTTATCTGGGCTGGTGCAAGCTACAATCGTGCAGCAACAAGAGAGTGGGCGCCCAGTCTTTGTTTTGTATCAGATACTGGATATCGACTTCCTCATTATTTGTATTTCCTCAGAAAATGGAAAAAAAGCATCCACAGTTCCTCCTGCTGGAAGATAATGCATGAATTCATCACGCCTTCAGTTTTAAACCAGACTGTTTTATTTCCAGGGCTGTAAGAGAGGAGATACTGGTCCATTAAAACTTTTTTCCCCATAAGCTGTCACACTGGGGAAGGTTGTAAAGAGAATCCTTTTTCACTTTTAATTTTTTTAAAGAGGTTTTTTCATCTGCTTTCAGTTTAACACTCTCAAAGGAAGGTCCACCCTTGTATTCTGTGGGACCTGCTGCTGCTTCCCACTTTCCTTTCTGCATTGTCCATGTGTCCAGAACTGACACCTGCTCTGGTTCACTCAAAAATCTCTGCTGGCCAAACTGATGACCTCTCTGTAAAATAATTTAGGGTGAAAGGAACTACACAAATGCAAGATGTTTTAGAGACAAAGTTAAACACAGAAATTACAAATGTAAGGGATTTTTACGTGTTATTATTCAAGGATCAAAGGCGTACAAATGCCAGCCTCTGGCCCTCATGATTACTGCTCTTCCCAGCACAGCAAGTGGCCTTATCTTAATCAAACTTCTCTATCAGCACTTCAGCCTCATCCTCTTCAGCCTGCCCAGAGCTCTGGCATCATTCACCACCCACAATCTTGTCTTGTCTGGCTTCTTTGCTCAGTACTCTCTAATTTTCTTCCTACTTCTTCAGTTATTTCTTCCCTTCAGCCTCTCCTCCCCCGCCCATGTTGTGTTTGTGTCCCTGGCTTCACTTTCTCTCCTCCCTTCCTTTCTGGCAGCAATACAACCTCAGCATATCAAAAACCTCAGAGACATCTTTAACTCTCCCTCCGGACTCACAGCCTTATCTCCTTCCCTTCTCTTCCTTGGGCACAGTCCCATCACCCCACCTGGGTGCTGCCCTGGCCTGGGCCTTTGTGTCCCACATCCTGCCCTTCTTGAAAACTGCTTCAGGTAACATTTTGGCATCCACCCTCTCTTACTCCCCCAAAGGTGCAGGTCTCCAGAGCAGATTCTTTCCTCTGTTACAGTGGCCTGTTTCTTCACCTTCCCTCAACAGACGTGGTTATGTCCCCCCCTTATCCATCAAACCAACCATGCTACTAAACCATCTCAGACTCCTCTTGGGCTTCTGGACCCTCTTCTCCATTGCATCAAACAGAAGCTTCACTTTCAAGGTTCTTTATGATCCAGTTCTTGTCTTTCATTAAGTGTCAGGAAACCAACTCTCCCCTCTAATCCATTCAGGATAAAAGCCCTTATCTCCCACTTGTTAAAACACTCACTTAGGCACCTTTGTGCTTTTTCCCAGGCAGCTATAAGTATCTGCGAAACTATCCTCATTATCCTTATAATTCTCCTGTGACGTTACGTCAATAAAATCCTTAAGTGTTAGGCTGTGGGTTTGCTGCAACCCTCTGACTCAGAGTGGCTCATATGTCCTCCTGCCTCCCTCCCTGTCTGTATCCATTCATTAGTTCTGTCTGATAGTGAGGTCTGTGAAGGACAGACATCGCCTTTCTCCTCCACAGCCCCCACCACAGTGGGGTCTTGATCCCTGACCAGCTGCTCTATCACAACAATAGGGGAGTAAATCAATCCACAGCCTCTTCCCATCAAAATTATGCTTCAAATTTTTTATTTCTAATAGCACATTTGTTCCAAATTCGCCACAGACTGCAGGAATTTAGATGCAAATGACACATATAACACTACATAATAAGAGGAAGCAATGAACTAGCAAGAACATTGATGAGCATTATTGAAGACTAATTCTGACTTCATGCCAAAATGAAAGAAAAAATAAATACAGAGTTCCTGGCAGCATATCAGCAGAAAAGTGATAAGAAAAGGCAAAAGCATTCCTAGGAAGTTTTTTATGGGTACCATAGTTTAAAATCACACCTTTGCTTCTATCTACTATTTGTAGAACTGGTAGAACGTATCAGGAAATAAGAATACAAGAAGGAGACTTTTAAAGGAGTCTGGGACTAAAACACCTTTTAAATGCCGTCTTCTGATGCTACAAAAAGTATTAAATCCCATCCTGCTTTTCGATTTTTCCATGGCAGTAAGTAGCATTAACAGATTATGCTTCAGGTCAATCAGTTTCTCTGCTCTTGCCACACCCTTTTGCAAGCTGTTCCTTCCGTGCTTCAAGACTGATTCACCAGGACAGATTTTATTCCTAAATCAGAGACCTATCCACTTGGCTTCATAGATGTCTCTCTTGAAGTGAAAGCAGAATTCAAAGAAGATACTCTTTTATATTCATGTGGTCAAAACCATTCTGCTTTGCTGTTAGACAACAATTTCTAAGCAATAAATCTTTACCAGGACAACTTTTGCTAGCAGAATTAAAGTGGCAGCAGAGCCAGTATAGCATTCCTAATTCCAAACACCACCAGTTTGACATATGCCTAAAACTAGAACAGAGGGATTAAGCTTTTAAATAGCTTAATTCAGTGCTGCAACTTCTTTGATAAATATCAGCTGAAAATGTCACAGGATCAAAATCATCATGGAGGTGCTACAAAACAATATAGTGGGTGAAAACAATGCAGGAGGAAATAGAAACAAAATAAGCTTTACTTACAGTAAATAAAAGGGAGGGGGAACAATAATAAACAAATCACTTCTCTTAATGTGTATTCATTAGTGTGACTTAAGGCATGTGGAAATTTCACTGTAAAACTCACTGCTGCAATGCATAATTAAGAAAAGCACAGCGGCTACTCTACTGTTACAGCAAAAAGTCTCAGCTGAATCTAAGCACCTTTCTTAGAGTTTTCCTTCATGCATTCTCTGATGAGGTGCAGTCAGAATTACCATAATATAGGTGAGCTTTTATCTGCTGCTTTATGTAAGAAGTTCACTTCTTCGGGAAAAAACAAACGAAGAAAAGAAAACGCACAAAAACCCTAAATAAATAAATCACTGTAGAGGAACTAACAGAATTAGACAAAGCAAATGAAATACTTAGTAATCTTAAGCAACTAACTTAAATAAAAGAGGTTGCAAGTAGCCTGTGATATGTGTTACTTTCACAGACAGGAATTACTTTAAGTTCTCTTTAAATGTTTCCTCTGTAAGTGAAACAGGTAAAGAAAAGCCCATATGACAATAATAAGGGGAATTAGGTCAGCATCTGAACCCATCCATCAGTGAAATGCAGCACATCTCCAGCTCATACGATTCCAAAATCATTTAAAGTGATTGTTTTCAAGTCAATCTTCCATCAGCCACCTTTCTTTTTGCCAGAGGCCAGAAATAGCACCTCATAATTTATCTTCTATGTCAAGCTTTGCAACAGCTGCCCCCTTCTGAGCCACTGAACTCAGTTTGCTGCATCTGCTTTCAATATACACGCTGGAACCATATTCTCTCTGTTGCATTCACCTGTCAAATATAGTTTAGGAGAACACGCTTCAGATACTGCTAAGAAATGCTACATCCACAAGTCTTGCAGCTTAGAATTCAGTGTATCTGTGAGCTCTCTTGAAAAGCTTACATAACTTCAACTATTGCAATGAACTAAAGCTGCTGATTTATGGGTTGGATGTCAGAGACAAGTTGGCTGGTGATTTTTAAATTCATAAAATTAGAAGTTGCCTTGGAACCAAACACTCAAAATCTCCACCTAAATAAATGCTGAAAGCTTGCATATTCTTTTCCCAAACACCGTGCATTGCAAGCAGTCTGGGACACTCACCTCAGATAAGTAAGGAGTTCCTGGAACTTTTCTTAGTTCACGGGTCGGGGTGTGAAACCCCTACACGTGCTGGCTCTGTGAAGATAAGGCTCAGGCACTGCAAGCCCTTTTCCCTCTCCATCTTGCCCTTGATGCTCTGCTTTTACCAGAAGTAAAATTTGACTGCACAGGTCGAAAACAAAGGCACTTTGGGCAGGTGGCAGTTCGGGGCAGTCAGGAGAAGGATGCACCACGGCTCCTGTTTGCCATTCAGCGCAGAGGTATCCATCCTTCCTTTTAGGAGAGCTGATTACAGGATCTCAGGGTACCCGGGCTGCTGTGCACAAGCTCTTCCTTCTCTGCACCTTGCCAGAAAGTCTCTCTAGCTTTCCACATTGCCCTAATGGAATTTAGCCTGATCCAGTAGGAACAACACTGGTGGAAGGGACCACAACACTCAGGCCATTTATCATCTGTTGTAGGAGTCTACTAGAAACACATGCCCAGTCCCAGGGCTCTGCTATACCAAGCACCAGAGGAGAGAGTAATCTGGCAGCAAATCTCTGTTCTGCACAATTTACTGAGCAGATGTTGGACAGGATAAAAAGAACAATCTGGACAACGGGAGAAGTCTCCTGAAGCTGAACCACACCATGCCAGGTTATTTATGTGTTTCCGCACCCTCACTGCTCTGAAGCCAGAGATTCACAATTCCTGTATGAATGTGCACAGTAAGACTCGAGTAAATGGCAAATGGCACATGGCAGTTCAAGTCCCTTTATGCTGGTATCTGCTTCTTCATCTTTCAAAAAGCAGAAGCAGCAGCCGGTCTGAGCTGGAATGCAACCAGCTTTGTGTTGAAAAGGGAAGAATTCCCTTTAAGAGGTCAGTATCCAACCTCAGCTTTGTTCAGCACCACCTCCTGAATAGCAAGAATTATGTTTGAAAGGTATGTCCCTTTGAGCAGCTCCTGAATAGGAAAAACTATAGGAGACTGCACATTTTTACAAAGAGAGGATGTGCTCTTCCCCATTTACTGATCCAATGCTCAAAGAGCTCAGAAATCACCTCCTGTAGGTGCCAGGCTTTGAGAACAAAACAAAACAAAAAAAAAAGAAAAATGGATATTCTGGTAACTATGGAGAGGCTAAAAAAACCCGTTTTTCTAGGTCACTGAAAGCAGGCAAAACACAGAAAGTGTTTTCTATTGCCATTCCACTCTCCCCTGTGCTACCCGCAAACATAAATAGTTCTGTGATTCATTGCAAAGCTGCTCTTCCCTTGTTGAATTTGAAAGAGAATATAATTGCTTTTTCCATACACCAGTAATGATGACAGGGACCAAGATGCCTTTTTGACATAAAATGGTATGTCATTCATTAAGATTACTACTGCCTGAGTGGGAAGTTTTCAGCAGAAGTGTCATCTTCGCAGAACATGCATTGAAAGGAAGTCAGATAAATAGAAGTTTTCTCCTCTTACTTTTGCACAACACATCAAACTAGTTTGCAGCTTAACAGAACCTGTCTGCATGTTCTCATAGGAGCTGTGGGCTTGTTAAAATACCAGCCTAAAGCTGATATTAAAAAATTAATTCTCATTATTCAAATTGTGATCAAGTCAGTTCCTAGTGAAATATTTAATCTTTTATAGTTCTTTGCATTCTAAATTTATACACTTAGACAACTTTTGAATAAACATACACCATTTGTTACACCATTGCAATCAGCAAGTGGAAAGCTGTGTTAGGCTTAAGGGATATGTTTTCAATAGTGAAGGGAAGTAATGGGGAGACGTGGCCGGCGAAGGAAGCAGTGGACTCTGTAACCAGCATCACCACCCAGTGAAGCACTCTGGCTCCTGATGCAGTGGTCCTTTCCAGCTTTAAAACCTTGCAGAAGTTCTCTCCAGTGATCAGCTCCCCACCGCTGCCTGGTGCCCAGTATCAGCAGCAGACCTGCCAGACCTCGGTGGCCTTCACTCCAAGAGAACTTGTATCACCCAGAATCCCTGATCTCTCATGCAACAGAAATAATGGTGTGCCCTTGGTCAACAGCAATTTGTTCTCTGTCTGTCAGCTCATTCCCTGCAAGAACCCAGTGCCCATCACACAGGGCTGCAGGGCTGGGAGATAAAGGTGAAACATGCCCTTTATTCTGAAAGCAGAGTTAGAGCAGTGTGACATCCCTTTGCCTGTGATGCTCCTCGCTGTACAGCAAACGCAACACATCAATTGCTGATGCTATCAAAGGAAATAGCATTTCCAGCCACATGGGAAATATGTCAGCAAAACAAATGGATTCAAATAAACAGCAGCAGAAGGCGCATAGCAATATTGATTCATGGCTTTTTATCCTCTGTCCTTTTGAAATGGTCCCTTTCCAGCACTCAAGCTGCTGGGATAAATACCTCCTCCCCCTCCTGTACGCTTGACTACTGGGAATACACTTTGTGTGATTTTTTTGAGCAGAGAGGGGAAAAAAAGATTAAAAAAAAAAAAGACACCTACACTTTGTAGAGATTCTGGTTTTGAGCCATTAGCTTGCCCTGCAGTATCAAGCACGGCTTTGAACCTCTCCCTAATATAACAAAGGCTGATTTGTATCAAGGTGCTTCTCAGTAAAGGCAAGGCATTTGAGAAAAACACTGAATTATGTGTAATGAAAAAAAAGGTTAGCAATAGAAATACATCAAAGGAAGCAAGATCAAAATTACCGTAAAGTGAGCAATTGAAGCAACTGGAAAAGTCCTTCCCATTCAGACAGGTCACCTATTCAAGTCCAGCCTGAATCAAAAGTGAAAATGAGTCTTCTGTAGCCTTGTAGAAGTGAGACGAGGGGTCTCTCTACTGGGTTTACATTTGATAGACAGCCCCATTGCAAAATTAGCTGCTGTCAATTTCACAAAGGACAGGGCAAGGTTGTAGGTTTGAGCAACTCAAATTATTTGAAATAAAAATGCTATGCTATTTTTTGAATAAACACCACTACCAGAAGGACATTTTTGCCACCTAACCATAAAAACACAGAAAAAAAATGAGCAGATGGTGTTTGTTAGCTCCTGGTTTGTGAATGGATAAGAGTGAGGCCAAAGCTCAGGCAATGCCTGAGGGCTGTGAGCCTTCAAAAAACCCCATGGTGAGGGTCTCAACTGCACAGGATCGTCAGCTACCAGCAGAAGTGCCATCTCCTGCTTTCCTATACCAGCATCCTCCAGGGAAGGACAACTTTCTTTGGCGCTTGCAGACAGACAGGATTGTAAGAGAGTCATCAATGTCAAAATAAAACAAAACTTTGAGGAATACCAAGAAAGGTTTAACCCCTGTCCTTCAGCGTACCCAATGGCCTGGTATCTCGAGCAGAGCAATGCTGCCAGTTCAAGTCTTGCCTGTCCCTCACACAAGACAATTTGTCTCCAAATTGGAGGCAGCAGAGAGACGTTGCTGACCCAATCCCCGTGCCCTGAGTGCACTGCTCAAAGACTGCATAGGTACAGGAAGAGAAAAAAACCCTTGTAAACCTAAGGAACTGTTTGTGCTGATCTCAGGTTACCCTGGCTGGCACTGATCCTGTGACAGGACAGTCTTTCCTGCTCATTCTAATGGCACAACTCACTAAAACCCCCTCCTTGAGCTCTGGGGTTCATGGCCCATAGCACAGTTCTTAGGCAGGAATGTGGGGTTTTTAGTGAGTTGTTCTGCTAAATGATTTGCAAGTGCTTATTCCCCTCCTCCAACGCTAGCTGTCCTTTTTCACTGCTATAAAAATGTTAGCATGACTGCCTCTGATAAATTTCAGAAGTTTCAACACATAATTTAAAAGCAGAAGTCATTAGCAAGCCTCTATTTGATCACTGACAGCTGAAGCAGTGAGAAGAACTATCATTTAATAACAGTTAAGGTAAATATATTCCTGTAGTTTGTCATCATTCACTTTCCCTAAATGCATGACTTCAGGTAGTAAACTCTGAAGAGAAGGACAGCGTGAATTACGTCGCGTGGCAGATACAGCCATCAGCAGCAGGCTTTAACCTCAGACCAATCCAAAACAGGAGTCTGACAAACAATTTCAGGAGATCATCATATGACATTAAAGTCCTCATAATATCACCCTTCCATGTATGTGATCTATTGGAGGCAGCTCTCGGGTAGTCCTTAATGGCCCAGCTGCCACCACAGTGATATACGCACTGTGTATTAAGGAAATGAAACAGGAATTATGCACAATGCATCATTTCTCCTGCTGGTGTCATTGGGCAGGGAAGACTGCAGCACCCTGTTGCTTCAAGATAAAACAGGGTCCTTCTTTGTGCTTCGCTGGTATGGAATAGAACAGGACATTCCAGCTGGAAGGGACCTACAGAGATCACCTGGTCCAGCTTTGTGCAGGGGCAGCAGACCCAGCAAACGAGGAGACAAACACCCAGAAAGACCAGATCCATTCAGAAAACCACACTTCACCTCGTGAAATACCAGCCTGTCCCTTTCCCAGCTGTACTCCCAGAGAATTCACTTTACCAAATTCACCCCCCAAAACAAGCACATTTCTTCCCTGCTCCAAGCTCTGCTCTGTTCCGTATTCCAAGGATGAAGCTGGAAGAGTAAATAGGTGGCCACTACTCTCTGATACAGAGCCTTCCACACCCTGGACTGGTTGAGCAGCTTTTGGATGCTCCAGCATCCAGCATTACCCTTTCAGTAAGAGAACTGAAGTCCCTCATACCAGTATGAATGTGAAGTATTTAATACTAATCTATAAGTCAACATAGCTTTTGCAGGAGAATGCCAGTGCACAGTAACAAAGCAAAAATAACAGCTGTGTCTGTCACCTCTGCAGCGGCAGGCAGCTTTCAGTCCAGCTTTCCTGGGTAGTCATTCATAGCAGCACAGAGCAGGTGGAAATCATTGCTGCTCTGATCTGGTGGCATTTTGCACCCAGTCCGACCAGAGAAGATCATATAAAGAGATAAAGAGAGGCAAATACATAGCACAGTCTCCTGAAGACAAGCATTTGGCAGCACCTACTTTCCATCCTCACCATCACATACCTGCATATAAAATTAGTCTCTCTCTGGGCAAATGTGATTGTGAGACGCTCTGGTGGGCTGACAGAGATTGGTTTAGGTACTAACAAGCACATCTATGGCACAGAGCAGGTGATAATCCCAGCTTCAGCCTGCACATCCCTCCCCAGGTCAGCTCACCTTTTGCAGGTTTTCTCCCTCCCTGGGGAGCAGGTGAGGTGAACCCACTCTTCCCAACAAATTTGCATCTGTCATTCAGAATCTGTGTTTTCCTATTACAGAGCTGAGAAAGTGACAGCAATAATTAATCTTACTGTGTGTGGAGTTCACTGATACCAAGAAGAATTAAACTATTGCAATCAAGTTAGCCTGTTGCAGGTGTGTGAAGTGCTAGAGTTTATCAAATTCTGCAGGCACGCAATTTGATTCTGCATAACAAGGGAGGACAATACTGACAAGATAGCAGAGAGCCAGCAATATGATGCAGGATTTCATGACCGCCTTTTTTAGCTCTTAAAAAGTGCCACACTTGTCAGCCGTGCAAAAGATGCCATGACATGTTAATGCATGTCATACCAAAATTGTCAAAGGATGCTGCATGCTGGCTCCGTGGGGGTATGCTCTGTGTCCAAATCAACACGTGCCTGCACAGGCTTCTTGAGAGACACCTGAACGTCAGCAGCTCCTGGAACCAAATAATGAGAGTAAATGTGCAGATCTATGAAGGTGTGAAAGGATGCTGCTAAGGGGGATGTTGAAACAGAAGCAAAGCTCAAGAAGGGCAATTACCTCAAAGGCTTTTGGTGATCAATGTCAGCTGCTCTCACAGTCAGAGTTGGGAGAACCACAACATGAATATTTGATTAAATTAGGCCAACCTGAAGTCTCCGCCAGAGCATGTGATGCCACGGGTTTTCTATGAGATAGCAGGGTCTCTCCTTCACAATGCATTACATCTTTGGCTTGCCTCACCACTTTCTTCTTCGGCTGAAATGCTTTTAGCACTCCTAACAAAAGGCACAGCTGGGCAGTGCCAGGGAAATCTGGCACCCTGTGCCAGCTCAGCTCCCCCCCCAGCATGATCCCCACGAACCTGAGGTGCAATTACTACAAATGGGCTGAGGGAACAGTCAGCTGAGCTGATCCAGCAATTGGCTGCCGGCAAATCCACGCAGCCCTGCTCCTCATTCCACCTCCCCTCCCCAGTTTAGGTCTGTACATTCCAGCCCTTTTTTCTTGGGGCTGCCCTTACATTAACCCCCAACCTCCTTCCAGCTGATTCCATGCACTAAGCAGGCAGATATCAAATCTGGGGGACAAAACCAAGAGAAGCTTCCAGTGCCACAGCTAGTACAAAGCCAAGGGACAAGAACGTGAGTGAGGATGCCAGAAGCAGGGAAGAGGCACAACCCCTCCGGCAACACTATGGAATTGGCTCAGCTCTCCCAACAGCCAGAGGAGCTGCTGTGTTCAGAAGGACCAAGTGCTATCAGACCTTTATTTGATGTACCTCAGGCAGCTGAACAGCATGGAGATTGTCTACCCAGAATTTACTAACCCCTTGGCATTTATTCCCTCTTCACTCATGATGCTGTACATCTAAGCCAGATGATAAATGTCCTGTACTCGATCCTGCTCTTCCTTCCCTTCAGAGAACTAAGCTGCTCTGCACTCCCTTAGGCACTTCGTGCTGTCAACAAATCAAGCTGGATGTTTGCTTGCAAAACCTAACCTGGAGGGAATGGCTTGTTTTCATCAGCAGCCTGGTCTATTGTTCAACACAGATCCTACACCTGAGGATGTAACTCAACCTGCCCACTCAGACTCCTGTTTCAAAGGCTTTTCTCCAGAACAGCCAGTCTTTTCTGGCAGGTGCCACCAGAATAGGAATCTCTTGGTACCTCAAGCAACTCCACAGACCATCCTGCCAAGCAGTCACCTCCCCCTGGCCCAAACATGCCTCCACAGAGAGGGACATGCCCACCTATGCTGCTGACCCCTTCTCCCACAGCATGGAAATAGAGCTTTCTAATCCAGTGAGGCAAGGAAAGCAAGCAGGAGTGGGTCAGACAGGGAACTGGATGTTTCCTCCCTGAGGAAAAACTGTTAGGGCTAGAAGAGACTTTCTAGCTTTCTCAGACTCCCTCCTGCCATCACAAACAGTTCTTCCGTGCAAAATGGCACATAAATTGATCAAATGCTCTCCTTAAACTAATTAAGTCTGTTGCATCTGTTGCAAGGCCACACTCTCCTAATGCCTGAAAGCTCTGTCAGTTCCCAGCCTCTGGTCCTTTTGCAGCTGGTTTATACTCATTTTCTCTGTTTACCTTCTAACAATTCCATTGGCTGACTCCTTGACCTCATATCATTTAGTGTTTCGTTGTGCTCCTTCACGCTCCAACACTAACAAAAGGAAGTGCAAACACAGGAGAACACATCAAGGAGCAATAGGAAGAATCATACAGCTTTAAACAATTATGAAGGGGTGGGGTGAAAGGTAGAGAATAGCCCAGAGCTGAACGTTGCAGTTTTCCACATAATAAATAAATAAAGAGGGACTAGAAAATTTGACCTGTGAGTTTAAAATGAAACAAGATATTCTTCCTGCAAGTGGAACAGCATTAATAATATCATACAATGGCCACTTCTGTGTCAGAGCTGTATTGTGCTAAACAAACACAGCTGGGGAACCAGCTTTGGGGAAGAAGGAAGACTCGAGAAAAAGAAATTCAGTTGCTGGAAAGAGCCAAGTAGGCAAATTTACTGTTGTTGGAATAACATGGTAGAACTCATCAAGCAATCCCTGCAAAGGAGAGGTGGCAAGTTATACTTCCTGCTCTCTGCAGAGGGAAAATGAACATGAAGAGGTCATGTCTTGCCTCCAAGCAAGAGCTTTTAGGGTCGTCTGATTCCGTGGGAGAAGGACCAAGGTTCAGGAGCTGGGAGGGGCCCAGGGTGGACCCAGCCAGAACATGCTGGACTATGTAAGAGACCGTGTCCCTGCAGCAAACAAGGCTTCCACTTTTGAGTGGTTTGGTCTTGCAAAGAATGCCATTCTCTATTCATGCCTCTCCAGTTAATAGCACCGCCCTCCCCAAAATTACCAGGATGGACAGTACACAAGAACAGTCAAACAGAGATCTCTTAAAATAGACCAGCCTCATTCCAGTGAAACTCTCAAGTTTATCTTGCTTGGCTTTCAAGACGCTCGTTTGCAACACCTCCTCTTTTAATAACCAAGATTCAAAGTTTCCAAAGTCTTTCATGAAAAATGTCCTAAAATGTGTCACATAGCTGTATCACGTAATGGCCTTTCAGAGAACATCTTGAACCCAGGCGATGGAAAACATCTTCACAGGCAAGGAGCAAAGGAGTAACTTAACAAAGAATCATTACAGGAACAATTAGGCTTTCAGCTGGTAACATCAAAGAGGTTATTTATTTGTTGCAGGGCTGGAAAATAGACCAGAAAGTGTTATAAAGTGTTCCAGCTCATCCGAGAGCGAGTACAAAAGCTTCATGTGCAGTTGTATCACCCTTTCTAAGCTGAAAGCAAATAAAAGCCTTGTGATGAGTTCTGTGAGCACAAACCCACAAGAAGCTGGGCTCTGTGACCACAGTGCATTTAAGAATCTACAGAGATGTGACTTGGTTTAGAGAAGTTCTTGAGAATAAGTCAAACCTTTTTCCTTTCTCTGTTTAAAAATGAGCATTTTTGAAGTTGCACTGAAAAACTCAAAGATTGACTTTTTTTTTTTTAATTTAAAACACAAAAGCTTAGGGTTTAGTAGCTGCAAAACACTTTTTCCATGTTTTTTCTCAAATAAAAACTGAAGCAATCTGGGAAAAAAATGGTATTATGGGTGCAATTTCCATTTTTGCCAAAGCTTTTGCCACTGGAAATTCTGGCAAAGGGGTTTTGTTGTTGCTGGCACTATTGCTCCTTTGTAAAATTCAGGTGAATCACTAGAGACAAGCACAACCAACTCTCTTTATTGTACTGTACAGTAGTTCCTTGTTTTGTTTGAAGGTGCTGCTGGTTTGCTCCAACACAACAGGTTCAGGATGAATTGAGCAGGGGATCTGACCTTACTCATTCCCAGCAGTAGGAGCTGACATGTTTTTTTCTGGTAAAAGCATTCCAGGCCTTTCATTTTCACATTTTCTGAACAACATATTGTGTTCTATGTCAAAGCAATGCTTGGGCCAACGCAATCCTTTTTAGCTTTTTTATTTTACACTTCTGTGGGAAGATGAAAAAAGTTGGGGGGAATCAACCCACAAGCATTTTCCTCACACATTCCTAGTTCACTCAGAAACCAAAAAATCAATTCTTCATCCATTTCTAGTGCTCAGGGTCACTAAAAGTGAAACACATTCTTTTTCAGTAAGTCATTCCTAATAAAAGGCACAAAACTCGGTGGCCAAATGCCTTTTGTGTAGATCTGAAGGTATACAAACAGCAATTAAACCAGTGTCCAGCACTTCTTTCTCCTTAGAAAATGCAAATATTGAAGGGGAATTGTTTTCTAGAAGTTAGAGGATGTGTGGGTTAAATTGTTCAGTAGGTCTTATGATGACTTTTTTTATTTGTTCAGCATAAGTAGCATTTTACCATAGCAATTTCTTTATAGAGAAAGATATTGGGTGTATTTCAGTGAAATATTTTCCTAATCATCACTATTATGAGGTTGTTTAATAAAAAAATGATAGCAGATGAATGGTTCTGCTCTCAATGTCCAATTTTCTTTAAATCCTCTCTTCACAGAAGGGGCCCTTATATTCACATAGAGAGAGGGGGAGGCAGCAGAGTGAGCAGATTCCTTGCTGATCTAACATTTTCTTCTCTGTAGCTCCCCAATTCCCAGTATGTCTCTGCAATAAAAAATTCCAAGCCTTTATACAGCACCTTTCAGTATGGTGGGGAGAGGACAGTTTGATTTTCACTGCAGGAACCCTCTTGCATCCATCACAGAACAATTTAACAGTGATACTGAAAACAAAGCAAAGCTTTTCACCACACAGGAAAACAGGACTCCTCTCCTGCTTCAGCCCACACCCTTTGTTTGACCAAACAAGGTGACTGAGTTCCTGTCACCTCTCCAAAACCCAGGGTTGTTTCATTTGCAAGGGTTTGGAAACTATTTCCACTGTTTTCTCACAGCTGGCCACTGAGGAAGGTCTCTTCCAGCACTAACCCGGCAATCCTGAGCACCTCCTGCCCCCATCACGTCCCTCACGGCTGCACAGCTCCCAGCATAAGCAGCGCAACCACTGGTTTGTATCTTTTTCTACTCACAATTTCAGGAGACAGAGCACCTGCACAACAAAAGGTTTTTGGAGAGCTGCAGTGGTCCCACATCCTGTGCCAGTGGCCTGAAGGCAGCGTGCCTGCTGCTGTGGCGAGTGAGGGGATGCTCAGGGGGCAGAGGTGTGGCACCCACCAGACACGTCCACTACACCTTCCACTGCCAGCTCCAAACCCAGCTCTGCCTCCTTTGCCTGTCTCTCCCTTTGCCCTAGAAGAAGCTCTGGTGCAGTCCAGCTTTTATTTTTGTATTTGGGAGGTTTAGTATTACCAGCATCGCTAGGGAGTGGTGAGCCAGGTCTTGGAGCTGCAGAACCTGAGGTGGCCACACAGATTGTCCCCAGCCAGCCTGCAGACCCCTGCCTCCACAGAGGCTCAGGGACAGCATCCAGACACATTCTCTCCATTTCAGGGTTATGTGTATACTTCCAGGAATAGTTTTCTCATGCCTCCTAATATTAGGAGGTACAGAGCTGGCATGAGAAAACTAATCCTGGAAGTGTCAGCAATGATTCACAAGGTGGGAGGAGACCTGGCCGAATTTCTTGCTTTAGTGCAGTCCACAGCACGCTCAGCCTGTAGCTCACTCACTCTAGGACACCACTGCAGCCGTACAAAGGAGTGACTTTTCCTTACTCACAGGCACACACGTACACACACTGAGGATGAAGCTGGAGTTGTAACTCCATGGTGTGGCTTTGTCACAGCTGCCACCAGTTCAGGGAAAAGAGTCGTGAAACTCCTCTTCCATTTTGAGCTAACCACTGAGCAGCGTGTTAATTTTCTGGGTCAGCATCCCAGGATTTTCCTTTTCCTAGCATGCTGTTCAGTACTCTGCGCTCTTTGACATCATGTACAACTTCTATAGCAAGAGAGTGCTTAATCCTCTCTGAAGTAATTTCTTTCTTCTTTCATGACTGGAGCCCTGGACAGTCTGTTATGCTTCAGCCCCGGTGCTATATTTAACTCAACCATCTTGTTCATTCTTCCTCTCATCTACAGCTTGGCTAAAAGGAAGAAATTGCAGCCATTAATAAAATACCAGGAAAAAAGTCAAATTGTACAACACACTTTCAGGCAAATTCCAGCACTTGCAACATTCCCCATTCTGCTTAGGAAGGATTTGCATACAGCTTACTGCTTGGAAGTGGAATGTGAGAGTTAGGAATTTAAGAAATGGGACAGAATTTGAAACAGTGGTGAGAGAGGAGTAAAATTTCTCTGGTCACAGGGAGTTGCCTCAGCCTCTTGCCCTAAGCTGAGGGCTTGCTTCTGCAAATCAGGTGACAGCAGATGCAATGGCCCATATATAGATTTTACTTCCAGAGTATCGATTTCCCAGAATACTTCCCAGCAAACTTTGCCTACCACTGCACAGCCCTGCCCAAGCAAAACTAGTTCAACATGGCATTTGTCACCACTTCCAAAACAAGAAAATTCCATTTGTCTACGTTTAGGTGCCACAACATACATAACTCATCCTTTTCCATGCTGGTTCTGACACTCTTTCCAAGACAAGCACCTTCTCATTTTGTTATATGTGCAGGATGCAGACACGACACAATGAAGAGGAAGAATGTGAATTAGAGCTGCCTGGCTCTGACACTGATCATAGGCTCATCCTGCCTCAGCTATTTGATACACCCTTCACCATCTCATTCACACAACAAGGAATGACCACACTTCACAGCAATCACAGTCCTGGAAATGTCTTATGGACAAAAATTAAATATTTTTGGGGTTTATCTAGGTACCAATATCCAACATCTCTGCCGTTTATTTAACGCTGCTTCATTCACATTCAGCAGAGGCATCTTTTCCTGACGTGCATGGAGAGTGCCTTGGGGGAAAAGTGGAGAGATTTTCCAGATATCTGTGCCTAAAATGAACCGTCTACCTACCTGCAAATACCCACGAGTACAAACAATCTGATCACCAGAAGTATGGTAGATTCAGATAATTTTTAATGACCCAGGGGGAAAAGGTGCCAGTTCTGTTTCTATTCAGTTGGTTTTCTACATATGACATTTTTATTTTCTGTTTCACTGGAGTGCAGACAACTGAGAGGCTCCAGGTTCAGCCTTTGAAATGTTGGTACAGCTGCAGGGTGACAGCTCGCAGAGCAGACACCGGCACACACACACACAACACAAATGTTCAGAGCAGTCTAAATTCACAAAAGCCTAATATTCTGGAGAAGTTCAGCAGCAGTCACATTTCTAAACAATTTCAATCTGCTCTATTTCGTACGTTTCTTTTGGTGACAGCAAGACCTCATGCAAATCTGCTGCATGTTCCCAGCAGCAAAAGAAGCTCATTGGCAGCAAATAACGAATTTTACATTCAACTTTGAGACTGAAAACCAACTGGAATTAAAACTCACCTACAAAAGCATGACCCACACGCTGAAAAACTCTCCATTCCAAATTTGCCAAGTAAGAACTGCCTCTACCCTGAATCTAGACCATTTTTGATTATCCCCTGAACCTTGGAACTGATGCCAAAAGCACAGATGAGACAACAACACCAATATTTGTTTAGCAGCCAGTTAAAGGAAGAGCAAACTCCTCTCAAACTTCAGATTGGTCTGACAAATGCCAGGAAAAAGGAAAAAGATGAGACAGGAGAAACTGAAGCCTTTAGCCCGTGACATCCTGCTCTCAGCAGGGATTTCTACCACAAACAGATGCTCCATATCCCCAAGCCCGCTTAATGACCCAAGTTCCAACCGCAGCAGAAATTATGTTCTCTGCACCCTTGGCCACAGAGAGGACTGGTGGGAGACAATGCCTCCAGCCACCAGCCAGGGAACTCTTCCCTATTCCCACTGCCCCTGCGACAGATAAGGAGGTGTGGAAAGGGCAGTTGCCTTGCACCAGGCTTTGCACCAGCAGGGACAGAGGTTGGAGGAAGGCCAACCTCGTCATTGTTCTGAGGCTGCTCACAAAGACTCTTTTTTTTTTTAAATTGTTTTGTGTCCGTTTTGTTCCACCAGACCCACTCTAAATAGGCATTTTGTTTGCCATTAATGAAATCTGCTTCAATTTCAAAAGTTCTGTTTGCAGGCTGTAATCTCAGTCCCAGTCCAATTTAAATATCTGTTGTTTTGGTGCTGGACTTCTGGACTACATCCCTCCAACTCAATGCCAAAAACATAACGGAGAAAATTTCACCCACCGTTAGGAGCCATCTGGTTCTGCTGCTCTGAAAAGTGAGACAGATAAGGAGCTGTATGATACCCATGTAAGGCAATTTGCTGGCCTGTTTATCATACCTGACTCTGGGGTGCACAGCTTTATTTTGATTTGATAAAAAGCAAAGGAGTGCAGCTGCAGCACACTGCTGCTTCACTAAGTCGACAGATGGGCATCACTGTAAGGAAGCCACACGGCATTTTTTTGTTAAACTCAGCTCATTAGGTTTTATCTGCAATATGTTGCTGTATTGGCAGAAAACCTTTCAGCGAGCAGAAACATTAGCCAAAGTTTGTCAACAGATATAGGGAAGATCCTATTGTGGAAGGATATGTGCTGGGGCAGGGGTGGGCTGTGACTGCTTCTCAATGTTCACAAGTCAACTCTTGAAATGTTTTTCAGCTCTCTCTATAATTTGTGCCATAATGGCAGTTCTGACTTGCATATTAATAGAGCTGCTATTCACAGCTTGCAATTGTTGGGGCATTTCGAGACAGTTCACAAATCACTTTATCTGAATAGGTGCAGGAAGTTTGTCAGCAAAACCAGGGAAGTGGGAAATTTTCCTCGCTTCTGACACATAAAAAGATAGATGCCCAAATTCTTATAATAGTGAAAAGTGCACTTCTAAGCTGAGAGCCACAGGCTGTATTATTTTGAGGCAGTTTGGGTTATAAATAGTTCTTTCCTATTTTGAGTCACTGATTTAATTCCAATGGGCAAGTTTAACTTTGAGAGAAAAATGAAGCCGCATTCTGTGTGTTACTAGCAGCTTTAGCTACAGATCGGCAAATGTGAAAAGCAAATCAAAGTATTTTCAATTCACAGAAGATATACTAGAAACTTTGAAAGGTTCCTCTTTGAGGAAAGAAATTGAATGGGCTGCTCTCTGAGCTCGCAGGTATTTCAACACCTGCTCACGTGGATTCCCAGCACCAGCCATTTCACAGACTGGGGTCCCAGTGAGATATTAGGAGCTCTCTTCTGGCACACAAACATGCTCCAAGTCACCCAAAGCCATTTAGAGGGCCGGGAGACAGCCACACCCACATCTTAGTCCAGGTCAGAAATGTGCTTTCACACCAGCCATCCTGACCATTCCCTTTTTTTGATGTCCACAAAGGGGTCTGGGAGCACATGCTCTGGATTCCTCTTAGATGGAAATAAACCACCTGCAGTGGTGCCCCACCCGTCAAGAGGCACTCAGCCCTCAGGACCAAATTAATCTGAAACATCCCCCCAGAAACACACACAGTTTGGATATCAGGGCTCAGCACCATATCTGCCTCCACATTTCCAGCACTGGATAACTTGCTAAAGCAAAAGCACTGAAAAATCTCTCTTGTTTTAATTTACAGGTGGTAAATTTAATTTTACATTGGGGGTTTTCATTTACTTTAAACTCAAACTAAATCAAATCAAACTCAACCAGAATCTAATAACTCCAGTTTAAAACAAAGTGGGAATATCCACTCAGTTTTCTGGTTACTCTAAATTTACCAGTCTAATATGATATTTTGAATTAAACCGCACCAACTCAGGATCTAAATGTAACCTTAGTGTCTGTAAAAGAAAACATTTTTCAGTGATACAGCAAGCTGAGCTATGTTTTCCATTAGTGGAAAATGTGATCACATTCTGAGATACTTTATATTTTTATGCTGGCTTTTATTTTTAGCTGTTTCTGTGTTAGAGCAGTGCCCATTATCTCACTCTAATTAAAGGTCACTGCTCCTGTTACTATCTATAGCTATAAAACTTCATGTAGGCTGCCAAATCTTGACCCAAAATTAATAGATGTATTTTAGATCATACATTTCTCCCTTTCTCCAGCTGCCTGGCCCATGTACGTGTCGCAAACACTCTCCAGCTCTCAGCCATCCTAGGAGTGTATCTGAAGGATGCTGTGAGATCACAGTCTCTGGGGACACAGCTCTGGCTGTCAGTAGGATCAGTCACTCGTGCAGGGTTCACCAGCCAGGAGCAGGCAGAGCTGCCACAGCAGGGAACGTGCCAGCCCTGCTGGTTTGCTGTCTGCTCACCAGGGGAGCCTCGAGCCCTTGGTGTCCTCCACAGGGAGCAGCTGCAGTGCTGGGGTGGCAGGGAGAGCTGCTGCCTTTGCTAATCAGGGTCCTGCTCCGGCAGTGGCACCTCACAAACCACTGTGGGATCCACTGACTTCAACTGAAATCCCCTTGGGTTGGATTTGCTTTTTTGCTTGATTTCTGCAGAGCAGCCAGAAAAGTGCGATGTTAACCCGTAAGTAAAGTTCACCGGCATTTTTGTAATTCAGATGAAGAGTACATTGGACTTGCATCCAGCTCTCTCTGGCCTTACTTTGTTGCCATGCAGTAAGCCAGAGCTTACTGTACCACGGGTAAAATGGACTCTGTGAAAGTAAAAGATGGTTTCATGCGTAGAAAAGAACAGCTGTAAAGTTTGCCATATGCTTTCGACCTTTTGTTGTCATGATGATCTGAATCAGGTAGCCAACAGTGCAACTGCAAAGTGAGAGACACAATTATTCCCTCAGAAATAGTCCTATTTCCCAGTAGTCCATAAACTCCATTCGTTTCAACCCCAGACATTTTCCTCCCTCTCAAGCACTAGAAATTCTTTCGTCTGTTTAAATTTCAGTCTTGCTGGAGAAAAAAAATACAATATCTAGTCACATATGAAAGAGATAAGCTCCATGGTAATCGAACAGCAGAGATTCTGCACTCCAAATTCTGCCCAAGAGCCTGTGTGGATATTGCCTTTCAAGGGCAGAAAGGGGAATGGCTTTTCCTGATAACCATTGCGTATATAGATACTACAGGAAAAAAGCAAAGGGCTATAAGCGTGGTGGAAGGGAGTGGAAAAAAGAAATGGCAGGCTTGACTTTGGAAGAAACACCCCCAGGTTTTACCTGAGATAGGGTTTGTACATAGAATTGGGTCTCGACTCAGCTGAAAATAAGAGAAATCTTCTGGCATCTAGCTTGTAGATGATATTCATGAAAATGTGTGAGATTAATGTACTCACTTGGCACTGCCCTTCAACCTTGTAATGAAAGCAGTCAGGTCTGAGAGGAGGTGGCAGAGAATAAGGAGGGACAGGAAAAGTAGAAGTGAAACAGGGAAGAGGAATAAGCAAGCAGAACTGATTGATTGAGATATTTCCTTTCTGTGGAGTTACTGGCCACACGCTGGTCTCTTTTGAGCCACGTAACACTGGAGTTAGATGAGATTTACCCTGGTGACCTGAGCCACCTCAGACCTGTGCTCTTCTCTATCATGCATCAGAGCCTGCAACCCAGAGCTGGATCCCGCATCCTAAGAGATCTCTGCCTGTCCATGAGATCTCTAAGAAGATGAAGCTGTCCAGTACCCTGACATGCTGCTACTTTTTGTTTGTGCTTTTCCCTCTGTCCTGCAGCGGGTCAGCAGTGTCGCCTTGTCCCTCATTCTGCAGAAAACACAGATCCATGTCCTACAATCCTCCAGCCACTCTTTGGAGGACCTGGCCCTGTCCTTCAACACTGTTACTCTCCAGCAGATCATTTTCAGCTCTTTACAGTGTGCTGATTGTCTTGACAAGACTTTCAACTCCCTCTGCTTTTGAGGAGGAGGAGGAGGGTATTGAGAGATAGCAGATCATTCTGTCCTCTGCCAGTTGTCATTCTAAGGGACGTTTATGCCAGCGTTGGCCATGGCTTGGTTCAGCCTTTTCATTAACAGCTTGATGGAAGGACTAGACCACCACGTGGTGCTTAGTGAAATGTAATTGTGGAGCCAAAGAAACCATCCTGATGGCCTCCAGGATTAGTCTCAGTAACAGTGTTTGCAGTACGACCCATATAACCTCGCAGAAAGGATGTTTCTCCAGTGTTCCAAAAAGAAAAGAGCAAAACTGCAGCTAAAAGAGCTGTAGGAAGGACCTTGTTCAGAGGCAGGGGCTCGGTGAAACCATCCTAAGGAACAAAATGGGAGTGATGCACACCTCCCTTGTTTATAGCCCATCTGGCTCCACCTACCCTGTAGTTTCTTCTCCCAAAACTGTGGATAGCTCGATGGCTGTACAGTAGATAATCGCCTTCCCTGCTCAGCTTTGCTGGCGTGCCAGAACAAATATGTGTGCAGCACATTTGACATCAGACCTAAGCTGCTCTACAGTGAAAAAAACCCCAAACTTGAAGATGATTGTGGGAAAGAAAAAGTAAAAAGTTAAATATCGCTACTGAAGTAGTTCCATGGAACCTCCTTTGAGTAACGTTCCTGAGCTCCAAGTTTCTCCAGAAGCCATGTACCCTGTCATCTTCTATCCCCATCACACACTACCAAATATTCTCCAGGGCGAGGAGACAGCTGTTGGTGGTGCAGGAAGGAACAGCCAGTCCATCTGGGAAATAAAACTCCCATGACATCCTCTCAATATCTCTAAATAAAATGTTATTTCCCGTTATCTGACTTACGGGAGGCGAGTAAAGGACAAAGTAGGGACTTTTCTCGAAAAGTTTAACTTAACAGGGAGTCCAGTTTGTTGTTAAAAGCAGTGTCAGAGGATGTTTTCAGGCAAATCTAACAGGTTTCTCAAGGCTCACAGCAGAGTGTGCTGGAGGGCACTTCTGGGGAGTGCAGCAGTGGGGGTCTGGGGAGGAGCTGCTGCCAAGAAAGTGAAGCAGCTCTGCAGACTGAGGTGTCTACTGAAACAACACAAATGGGATTTTCTTTTTTTGTTAAGAAAATCTTACCTTAAAACACTTCCACTTAAGGACCATGAAAGAATATGCCAGGACAAAACCTGCCTGTACTTGGGGATGGTGCACATTTGATTAAAATATGAGAGAAAATTGCTTTGGTCACTGCTCACACTTTCTGTGCAGTAACCTCATCACTGCACACGAGTGCTGCTGCAGGAACTGCATCTCTGCACACACACTCTGTCCCCTGTGTCTGTCCCCTGTCCTCTGCACTGCTGTCCCCTGTGCAAGGAACACGCAGGTGGGTTGCACATCCTCTCTCCATGAACACTGCAGTGAGAGCTGGCAAGAGACTGAAGGCTTGCAGTTCCTATTGACCCTGGAGAGAAGGAAGGGGATTCAGAATGCCCTCTGAGGTCCTGCATTCCCACTGTATCTTGCTTAGAAGGGTTGTTTCTACCATTATGAAATAAGTAGGTCACAGACAACCCTTACCAGTGTTCCAGTCTATTCACTTTGCTGCTGATGTGGATTAGCACTAAAAAAGTAACATTACTCTTTTCTCACGTGAGGATGCAAATTACCTTCTAGTTTAATTCAGTCACAAGAAAAAAGGACAGCTGAGCTGCCCACATCTCCATTTGAGTTTTCTTCTGTATATTTTTTGCTAGGTTACTACAACTTCCCTTCATGCCTTTAGTATCAGCACAGAGACAGGACCTTGTTAGGTTGCCTCTTTGTATTTAAGAAACTAAATCTGTCCCCCCTGCCAGCATTGAAAAACACAGAGGAAAGAAAAACACTTTCTGACCTCCAAAGGATTTTCTGAATTAAGTAAATCCTTTCTTTTTCACCAGAACAAAGCTGGTAGTGATCAGTCTGTATGAAGTTAAGAGATATCAGGAACTGATGCAACTCAGCATTCAATGTGCCATTACCCTAGAGACAAATTCCCTCCAATTTACCCTCCTGGTTTTGTTCCTCTCTTCTTTGGCCACACTGTCCTCCCTCTGTGCTTATCCCAGTGCTGAGGAGGGACAGCATTGAGGTCCAAGCTGATAAACAGCAAATGAATACTTTCCGTATTTTAATTGACTTCTGAGCTCAATGAGGACTCCATAGGCCAGTTTTTCCTTATCTCCAGAGTAACAGCACATATGGAATAGAGACATTTATATCCAGCTCCAGGAATGGCATGATAACTATATTTATCTTTCCAGATGATTGTGCCGGATTCATCACCATGGTACCTGCAGTGCGCTGACTTTTAGCTACAACCTTTTTCTACAGAAGGCTTTTGGTGGCCCTCACCCCCCTGCTGGGAGCCAGGGAGTGCAAGGGACCATCGATGCTGCTCTTGAGTTATTTGGGGAGGAGGGTAAATGTTAGTCTTGTTAATAATTTCTTACTGTTTGCGTCGTGGCTCGCTCTGGTATGCTAAGTGCCTGAGCTCTCCCGGCAGGCTGAGGGGTTGTGGATTATTAATCACCCCTACTTTCAAATATATAAATCATGATCCCAGTAAAGGCAAAGGAAGAGAAGCAGCAATCTCCTGTTAACCCTTCCAGCTCAGAGGATGCTGCCTGTCCTCATCTGATCTCACCAGAAGTCCTGGTTTGTCCCTGTGCCAGTCACTTCTCCAAGAGAGACGCCCCTATACTTTTAAAGCCTCCCTCAAACCTACTCAGGCACAATTCTCACATCTGCCAGTTCTGGGGTTTTAGGCCAGGCTCAGAAGACGAGTGCGAGTTCCCGAGTGCCAGGCTCATACAATGAGGGAAAGCAGCTGGCTGGACATCAGTCCCCACTTCATTCCTTGTGTGAGAGCCTGGAACAAAAGCGCACAGCACTGCTGCAGACAAAAATAGTATTGCATAGAGTGAGAAGACACATTGGGCATTGAAAAAACACGGGGAAAATAAGCTTGAAGGGATTCTCAGATCCATAGAAATCAGGATAGTTTAATAAAAATTCACAGATAATTTGATGGTAATACAATTCTCATACAGAAAAGCGGAAAAAAAATTTCCTCCTTCACTCCTTCTGAATTATTCTACCTTTTGCCAGGGCTAAAACAGTATTTCTGAACTGGAGCAGACCTTCCTCAGCTGATCTAAATATTACATCCAATAAATAGTTATTGGGGTAAGCCTGCATCCAAGCCAAGCCCACAGGCTAGACAGTCTTCTAGTTTACAGGAAATCTTTCAAACTCTGCAGCCCCTCATCAGTGCCAGAAATCCATACTGACTCCAGTCCCAGCTAATGCTGCTCTCGAAAGCCAGAGGAAACCACTGCTCAGGCTGGACCCTCTTTCAAAGCTGCAACAAGATCTGTAATCCAGGAATCACATTTTTAGTGAAGCTCCAGACAGTGCAGAACCACACCGTTTGATGCATCACTGGGCTCCTCCAGCTCATCATAGCTAGGAAACAATTTAAGTTCGTTCTAAGTAAATTTGCAATAAACAAATAGGCTTTAAAAAGGGTTATTTTCAAAACGTTCATGTTTTTAAGTAACATTTTACAAAGCACTGATATTTCAGGTTAGGAAAGAGAAAGGAGTGGGTAGGGTAGGTTTTTGAAAAGAAAATTTTTCAATAAGATTGAGATGTACTACTGAAAAAAAAGATACTTTATGACTGGAAAGACAAAATTTGCAAACAAATATTGCTTAAAGTGATTTATCTCAAGACAGCATCATGTTCTGCTGACAGCAAGGTTCAGCTCAAGTGATGTATCTCAAGACAACAGTGCCAGCCCTGATTTCTTCCACCTCAGTTCTAAGGAATAACTGCCAGCCCAGAAAGAGGACAATGCTCACTTCAATTCCAGGACCAGCTCCTGCATGAAATAGAGATGCTGCTGAGATCTTTAGAAGGCGCCCTGTGGCTGGGAGGGAGCTGGCTAAATCATCAGGCCAGATCTACAGCAAAAATCTTCCACCAGTACAAGATTTTATTTCAGGTAGACCTCACCTTCCCCAAATTTGCGTATAGACGTGAGGTCTGTCCATGCCAAGCACCCTAGGCTGGTTTGAGAGAGGAGGAGTTGCTGCTGCTTAGAGCAGAAGACAGCTATTGCAGTAGAAAATCCACAGTACGTGCACTGGTAGTGTTTCGTCCAATAGTTTGGCCACTTTAAAATTAAATATAGCACAGAATGACAAATCATTGCTAATTGCCATGACTTGTGTGCATGTTTTAGGCTACAGCACAGATCAATATTTTGGGTTTTTTTCTCTTGTGCTCCAATGTTTATGGCTAATAACAGTAAATCTGGTTTTTATGTCACCAGTCAGCCATAACGCTCCAAAGGCCTTGCAGCAAAGCAAAGCAAGGCAGCACAAATCCTAATTACAGTGCTGATGAGCAGGAGCTGTGATCTCGGTATTTCTCAGCATCGGTTTGATTTCAGGCTGAGCTGTACCCTAACTAGGCGTGTTTATAAGAGATCACAGAGGGCTGGTTTGTGAGCTTATACAGCCAGACTCTCACGTAAACCATCACAGCCCTGTTCCAATCCCCCCGAGCCCTGGGCCCCAGCCCCAGGGGAGGGGTTGGTGTCAGTGGAGCTGCATCATCTTGCAGCAGCACAGCGCATTGCATTTAAGAGTTTGCAGCACCAGAGTGGGTCTTAAATATTGAAGGTTTTATCCTGCAGTGGGCTAAAAGGATCCACATGTCCTTGGAGCAGCAGGCATTTAGTACATCTCTGGAGAAAGGCAGCCCTCTGCACAGTCGTTTTCTGTTATCATCTGAGCAGGGCTGTGTTCGCACTGTCACGGTGGGTAAAACTCACCCCTGTGAGCACACTCTGCACGGAGCACACCTTGGCTGGAAGCTCCCTTCAGCTTTTGAAGTGAATACGAATGAATTTATGCAAGGGGAAAAGCTCCATCCTCTCTAAATTATCCAGCCCTGGAGCTAAAACCCCCCGACGCACAGAACTGCGTCGTGAACATGCATTCAAGATCTCTGCAGATGGGATTGGGTCAGCGCAACACCTCTGCTCAAATTTAGATTGACAACTACAGAGAGCAGCTGGAGCATTCCTAAAAGGAAAAATACATTTGATTCCCCTCTCTGCTAAGACTCAGTGGGTCCAGCATAAAGCATCCAGAGCACCAGCAGTGCCTTAAGAGCCATAATAACCAATCTCATCTGCATAAATTAATGAGATATTTATAAATAGCTAATAAAATGGAGAAACTTGTATGTGAAGCAGGAACAAAAAAGTGCGATTATGGTTAATGTGAGCTGTTACAAAGTTTTCTCACTTATCTGTGATTAAGGCACGGCCAGATTCAGCCTCTTGTGTTCCCACACAAGGGTGAGGGTAAGCAGAGGCATTGAGATCCCACCTAGGGCAGCCTGGCAGGGTGGAAAGCCAATGTAGGCTCTCAGGAAAGGGTACAAAGATTTTGCTGTTGGTTTGGGAATCCTGTGGCTCACAGAGCCACACGGGGATTGTTGGCTGGCCCAGATGTAGCTGGTAGCGATCTTTCACACAGCCAAGCTC
Source organism: Rhagologus leucostigma (assembly GCA_013397725.1). Classification (NCBI taxonomy): domain Eukaryota; kingdom Metazoa; phylum Chordata; class Aves; order Passeriformes; genus Rhagologus; species Rhagologus leucostigma. Next base: position 2,268,317 of record VZTD01005736.1, read on the forward strand.
TCAACTCTCCAGGCAAGGAGGTTGCTGTCCCCAAGAGCTGCTTCAGGGAACGTGCTCTAACACAGAAAAAAAGCCGTTCTCTAAGTAATGGTGCCAGGAAGAAGTTTGCTTTATCTCAGAAGCTGGATTCATCTGGACATGAAAAATACTGCAGAATACCTGTAGAGCAGCAGCTGTCCCAGAATAGCTCAGGCAATCAGTCTGCCTCCACAAACAAGCCAACAGCAATTCATCTTGAGTCTTTGAATCACAGAATTCCTTAGGTTGAAAAAAGACTTCCAAGATTGTACAGTCCACCACTAAACCATGCCCCAGCTAAACCATGTCCGCAAGTGCCACATCTGCACATCTTATAAATCCCTCCAGGGATGGTGACTCCACCACTGCCCCTGGGCAACCTGTTCCAGTTCTTGACAACGCAAGCTTTGGGCTGAGAGTGACTTTTCCTGGATGGGAAAAATAAACAGGAAGGATTTGTAGCCGGGATGAAGCTCAAGTTGCATATCCTGTACTCTCTTTATCCAATGAACTTCTTCTTCTGCAACTCTCTGCCAGGCAGAGGGCGCAAATTTAGCTTTCTGCTGCATTGGTGGCAGTGGCTTTGCCCTCATGTAATCAGAGATATTAATGCATTTGGATTTTTGTTGTTTTCTCAGATGCCAGCTCTTATTTTTCTAATCTACCTAAGAGTAAATATTGCCAGGAGCAAGACTCTTCTTAGAAGAGCTCCTGAATCATCTCTCCTGTTTTCTAAGATCATTTGGATTAGACCAAGAAAGCCACGCTGTAGTCATATAACCTGTATATTATTGAGCATACTCATTTGATTACAATTACTGTGATTTCCTGGACTAATATTTAAATGGGAAAAGACATTCAAAATGAGCCAATATTACATATAGGCCTTGCAGGCAAAACACTTATTGTGCTGAAAATTCGGAATACTGCAATATGAGGTCTGGGGGAAAAAACCCTGTCTGAGTGTTTTATGCAAATTGTAAGAAAGTCAGAGGGAAAAAACAATACCAGAAACACTACAAAATCCACGAATTACATGTTGTTTTATGGGCAAGTTCTTCAGCATAAAGCAGTAGCAACTTGCCTTTTCCACAATGGAATTGAAAATGCTCTTATATATGAGTATAGTGGATTATGACTTCGTGAAATATTGCAGGTTTTTTTATTCGCTTTTTGCAGGTAGTTAAATTTTAGCTCTACTTGCATTCCCCCTCATCCCCAAATTTAAAAGGCAATAAATTGCTTTAGTGTTTTCAATTTCTTTTCCTTCAAGAGACGTAAATTGATTGCCTGAATCCCTCTACAAACTTTCTTCTTATGAATAGGGGAGAATAATTTACAAGGCCGTGGGCCCCATCCAATTCCTCTTTTAGCTCCGTTAAACCAGCAGGATGGGGAGTGGGGCAAATCACCCCAAGGTGGGTACCCTCCCCAGATGGTTGGATTTTTCCAGGAATAAGGACCATTCCCTGAGCAAAGCCTTGCTGCCGTTCATCACAGAGATGCCACACAGCCCCATCAGCCATCCCACGTGCGGTGCTTGCTGTCAAGGGACAGGGAGAAAAATGCCATCCCCAGGCCAGCGCCTGCTGCAGCGGATCTGCGAAATGGAAACCCGCAAAGCCTTAAAGCGCGAGGGGCTGGCGTCCGGCTGAGCCCGTAAATAACTCGCGCGCCTCGAAAGGAGAGATGACGAGATAAGGCTGAGATAAGCCAGACGAGCCGGGAGCTGAGGCTGACACGCAGGAGCAGCAGGGGTGCCCGGCTGAGCAGCGCTGCCTGGCCAAAGGCACGTCCTCCCCAGCCCTCCCCAAGCGTGACACACAGAGAAATCCTATAATCCCACCCTCACCCTCATCTGATGCCTAGTGACAGCCCATCAAACATCCCCTCTTTATTAAATTCAAGTGTGAACAAAATCAGCAAAGAAATATAGAGTTTAATTAATGTTTGCCTTCACCATAAATGAAAGAGAACTTTAATTTTTTTTGCTGTATTCTACTAATCAGAGTCATTCAATATCTTGGATGCTAGTAAATTAATTCTGAACTAATGAAGTTAAAGGAGGTCATTTGTTACAGGAAACTGATTACATATCGAGATCTCCCAGGGACCTAAATGAGAAAATCACTATAATGAAAAAATATTTTAAATGATGCAGGTCAACCAAGTAAATCATTGAGGATGCAGGGGGGATGGAAATATTAATGACGCCACGACAGGGAAATGCCAAAAGGGAAGTGAGCTGACATAAGTAAGCAAAAAGACATTTACAGCACAGGCTTGGTTCTTTTTCTCCTTATGATGACTGAATCACACAAATTTCACTGCTCGCCTCAAATTAGTCACCTGTGTCCAGATATTTCAATGACAGCAATGAACTAATGTGCATTATGCACGTAAATTTATTTGTATGGTTCATAAACCTTTTCAGCAGTATAAATCACAGCAGCACCTAAGCACCCAAGCCGAAATATGGGCTGTATGCTACAAGGCATGGGGAAAAATACGCAAGAGGAAAGGAGGGATCCCAGCTTCTCAGAGGCTTAATTTCAACAAACAAGCAGCAGTTGAGTGATGTAAGATTTTTTGGCACAACAAGCCAGGCTAGTGCTTGAACAGTGGGAGCAGTGTAGCCTGGATGTGCAAGAAATACCCCCAGAGACTGCAACTATGGTCTGTCTAGCCCAGAAATCCCACTGCCTTGGGCCAGGGCTCTCTGTTTAGGGACAGTATCTGAGCCTGGCCACCCTCTGCAGCCTGTTGTCCCTCTGCTCCTCCAGGATCTGTAACGACTGCAATAGAGACACGGAAAGCACTGCTCTACCTGCTCTGTTTAGATCCACTTCAGACCTGCTGGATGAAATTAAATGTGTTTAGTTCCATTTTGAATATCCTGGGACAACACACCCCAGAATTTCACCACCTGCTGTGAGAAACAGCAGTTTCTTTCACCTGTCTGACACTCATTTCCTACCAGTTTCAAAGAGTTGCTCCACTCAGAAGCAGTGCAGAATTTGGTGAGAAACACTTCTAAGTCCACCTAATTCATGACTTTACTAACTTTGATTATATCTTTCTCAGCAGTAAAACAAGTCCCAATGCTTTGCTCTCAGCATCCTTCCCGAGGACACCCTGAATCCTGTGGCTGTCACTGCGCATGGAACTCATGATTTCTAAGAGCCATCAGCAGTGGCTCTTTCCTAATGCCTCAGTGCCAGTTCTGAGTCTGGCACGGTGTGGGCAGGACTTATTCTTTTTCTTTATGCGTTCAGTACTCTCGTGAGAATCCCCAAAACATCCCTTTTACCACATTCACATCAACTGAGCCTAATCCTACCTGGCAAAGCACACAGAATTCCACACAGTGGGAGCATCTAGATAGCATCCAAAGCCAGGTTTGCTGAGTTTTACTGAGCCAGTTTACTGGCCTTCAGGATACTCGCAGGAAAAAAAAATTTAAGAAATCAAAGGGATGACTGAAGGTAGAAGCAAAACAAGGCAGAAGGTGCAAGTAAAGTCAACCCACGGGGAGTGGCAGATGCAGCTGGTGAGGAAAGGTGCAAAGTTGCACAGTATGGCTAGAGAGAAAAAGAAAAGAAAAAGAGGAAAAAACCCAGATCTCTGCTCTATACTACAAGGATGGGATCCTCTCATGAATTCAGGAAGGCAGGGGGAATTTAGGGAATATTAGAGGAGAAGTGAATATACTACTGAAGGAGAAACAGCAGCACCAAGAAAATTAGTTGAAACAATCCTTTATGAAACAGGAAGTACTGACACACTGTTTACAAAGATTATCAGAAAGTGGTTTATTCAAAGGAATAAAGACTCTGTGGTGATCTTAGATGCACTAAATCCACTTTTCAGGATTTCTTTACCAAATTAGGCATAGAAAAATACATTAGTCCTACAGAGCAGATGCAAACTATTTAGATTAGCACATCAGGCAGTTCTATCACAAAGAGATGTAATTAGATTTGAGGAGCCAATACCTCAAGCAGAGCCTGAAAGAGTGATCAACAGTTTACAGCTTGGAAAACTTCCAGAGCTGGAAGCTAAATCCTTTGGAGCATTTAAACACAAACTCATCCCCTCATTAAATGGAGCATTTGCTGGAATTCCAGGAAAGGCTAGGATGAAGCTACCACACTAATGCGACGCAGAGAAAAGGCAAAGCCATTAATTATTGAGGGTTCTTATGATTTATTTCTCTTTTAAATATGGGTACTAAAATCAGTGCTAAAAGGCAGATAACAAGGTGGAGATTGCTTTCTCCAACAGTCAGCATTTCTGACCTTTTAGTGACCAGTTGTTTAACTGCAATCTCCAGAACAGCAATAAGAGCAATTGATTTGTGTTCATTAAAAATCTGTTGTAGAACCAAGAACTAACACTGATGTTTTACAATGTAAAGACAACACTAGGCTGAGTTAAGTAACTGCATTAGTTAATATCATTATGATGATTTGGCTTCCATGTAAGTATGCCTTGTATTGAACCAAAAACTAGAATTCCTGTAAGATCTTCGTTAAATAAATATTCCTCAAGGATGGAACTAGCCATGACTGTTTGTCTCTTTTTAACTGGTCTTTCAATGAAAGTTTTCTGCCAACTTCAAATGAGAAACCCCCAACACTTACAAAGCAAACACTTTAAGACCCAACTCTACTTCACTGTATAGGTATATCTCTGCTTATATCCACTATATTGAAATATTATGAAAGCAGGTATTAGGCAAAAAATATATCTGGAGTTATCAACTAGCTGACACAAAACCCCCAAATTTCCAATCATGGGTGTGTAATATCCAGCAGAAAGAGCTGCCATAGTCAGCTGAAGATGTTTAGTCCAGTACAAACAAAACACAGGAAAAGAAAAGTGCAGTTCCACCCAGCTGAAAAGGAACAGATTACTGACACATGCAGGGGAAAGGGAGGAGGGTTCATTCCCACAGGCAAGCAGATGGCTGGTTTAAGTTAGTTCTACACCCAGAAATAAACCTGACACCTCACTGGCACCTGGGAATTCACTTCTGCTGCATCCCACTGGCATCACTGTGTGAGTGCTACCCACAAAATCACTGCCCCACAAGCTTCAAAGGGATCTGCAGTATATTTGCTCTCACCCCAACAGAGTTAGTAGGGCCAGAATTATCAGAGTGATGTATTTCTCACTCCACTACCTCTACGTGGAGGATGGCATTTATAAAACAGCTAATTAGATTTCAAATCATAAGTAAGCACTAAAGCTGAGTTTCTTTTTAGTTAGATGTATAAATCTTCCTCACTTATAAAAGTTAGAGCAGATGTGCAGTGGCTGTGCATGCCTGACGTTACCATTCAGTGTGGTTGATCCAGATAGAAAATGAGCAATGGGGTTTGCCACACTTGGTGTGCACATTTTGAAGGCAGGGTATCCTCCAAGCAATAATTTCTCCATTCCTAACCTTGAAAGAACCATATCTTTTTTGTGTATTTATATATTTAATTTAGAACGCTGATAGATTGACGTTCCAATGGTGCAAAATAAAGTGCTTCTCTGACATGTTCTTTGCAGTTTGGTATCCCTTCAAATTTCTTAAGATGTCTTTTAGTACAGCAGTCCCTGGAATGTCCAAATTCCAGCATTTTGGTCCACCCCAAGCTGTGCCTACAGAAATGAGTTCTGGTTGCTGGTGTAAACTCAGCTGCACAACTCAAAATGCACACATGCTCAAGCTGAAAGGGGGCACTTGTGAAAACTGCTCTGATGATAACTTGGAAAAAGGGTGAAATCTATCATCAGTGAAGCACAGGCATTAAGAAAACCTTTTTTTTTTCTCCTCGTCGTTGGCCAAAAACCCCAGTGGATCCATTACTAGTATTTAGCAAAATTATTAGCTTATTAATAAAAATAAATTACAAATAACAAGGGCGTTTCTGAAGAGGACCACTGACACTTGTTATTGAGGAATTCCTATTTACCATTTAACACGAGATCTTCTTGCAAAGGTTGTTTCTCATTTCTGAGAAAAGAGTGAAACTGAAGAGATTTGTTATTAAGACATGTCCAATAAATTCCTTCTTTTATTTTCCATGTTTGAAGGTCTTCAGCCCCACTGACAGCTGGCAGCAGATCTTTGTTCTCAGTAGCTGAGATGGTGCAGTGGAATTCAAGTGAATTGAAGCACTGTTTCAAAGGAAACACTTCTGCCTCGAGTCCAAACACTGCATGACATCCTACCACGAGAGGCTGAAGGAAGCCTGGTAGAAAACCACTCTGGATTCTAATCTCTATTTCCTACAGCTGTCAACTGGAGCACGGCAATGAAAGCATGGGATCTGCACTACCTGAAAATATTGCAGTCTCTTGGCTGTGAAAGAGGAGTGTGGCTCAAGCTGCAGCAATCTACTCCACACCAGTCTAATCTTGGTGTAATTAGAGGATCGCTGCCAAACAGGAGCATATGCTTTGTCCAAAAATCTCAATGCAAATCTCTGTGTGTGTCTATGCGTGTTGAATTATTAAATTCAGAACCCCATAACAATGTCTATGATAACATATCCTGCTGCTATTATTATACACAAGGAGCTCTAAAGTCACTTTTAATCAAAAGAGATCCTTTTAAATCTATACCTGGTTTTAGTAACATTACTCTTAATGCAGCTGATGAAATATTAAGCATGCAATTACTGTACATGCTCTATAAATGGCTTTCCTGACTTACAGGCTGTATAGAAGGCTGTGTCAAAATGAGAAGGAAGTTATTTTTCTCCTGAGTACCTTTTTCCCAGAGAGAGATCCAAGATCAGGCTGAAAGCATTTCACTCAGAAGTGATGAGAACCCCAACCAAATACAGAATTAATTACAAAAAAAAAAAAAAAAAAAAAAAAAAAAAAAAAGAAGGAAAAAACAGACTGAAGGAGAAAAACCACCAGAACTCTCAATTGCTGTCCCACAGAAGCCTGGGCAGCCACACTCAGGTTCCACATCCGGGGTCCCACCTGGTATGTGTTGAGTCACCCACAAAAGAAAGGCAGAGAGGCAATCTTCTCAAGAAAGCTTGTTACAGCCTTGCAAGAAGGCACATACAAAAAAATCACAGGATAAAGGTTATTTTGTGCTCGTTTTCTAGGGAAACAGCATTCAGAAATGAGAGATGCCACAGTGCAGTTGCCAACACAGTTCATGCTCTACACAGAGCGAAAAGGAAGGTTCATTTTGCAGGCGTCCTGTTGCCATCCCACTTTTGGAACTGCAGCCGTAACCAGTATTGATTGATGGTGTCTAATGGCCTGATAGGGCTGTGCTGCTGTAATTGTATCTACGCAGACAGGTGTCGGAAAAGCACTGGCACCAACATTTGGAGAGCTCCAGGATCCTCCTGTCGAGCTCACAAGGCTACGAGTAAAACACAACATAACCAAAATCCAGTTCCTCACCACAGCCAGCAGTCACTGCAGCGTGTGCACTGACAGGACTAACCATCACTGGCACAAAGAGCTAGAAACCTTACAAATCCAGTTTCACTGCAGGACGTTTATAACCCTTTATGATTAGAAAACCCATTAGAAACGCATCACACAGTTGCTGATTGCCGTGGTTGTGGGCAAGCTTCTCATTATAGAAACAACATGCACAAGAACAAAAAAACGAAAAAGGAAAAAAAGTAGGCCCCTTTTACTGTCATACAGACAAATGTTCCTGCTCCTTTACACACAGCATCCTTCCTCGTGGACACTGTCAGTGGCTGCTGCAAACTGAGGGAGAAGTCTCCTATTCTGGGGCACTGCTGCCTGATCTTCCCATGATTCTCCCACTCTGAAATGGAAGAAGCTGCCTGCCAGACTGGGGAATCCTTTCATTTCAACACCCATTCTTACTGCTTTCAGAGTTGTGCCAGAAACCCTCATTCCTCCTGGACCTGAAGCTTGTTCTTCCATTCCTGGCTCCTGTAGCACAAATTTCTTTCAAAAGGAGCATCATCAGTCCCCTTTTATTATACAGAAGGCTTTTCAGGAAAAGGCATAGCTGGAAACATCCCAACAGCTGGTATTTATCCAGGAGACTCATAATTGTATGCAACATGAGCCTCAAAAAATTATTAGACAGCTCTGGCTTTATAAAGATGTGATATAAAGAAGGTCAGGCTAAATGCAACAATCCCTTCTGGACTTAAATACTATGAATCTATGAAAAGATCATTTGTTTCATTCAGTGTCTCATAACTAAATGATTATGCTCACACTTCCTCCCAGCACATCACTATCAGTGACAGATGCACAAAATAATACTGCTCCAGACAGAATGAAAGATAATATGCTCAAAAGAGGAAAAAAAAATTAATCTACAGTATTTAGATATTACTACCAGGAAGCACGAAGATATTATTCATTTTGGTCTTGCATTGGACAATGACATCTGCATCAAAACAGATGCATTTTCACAAAAGCAATAAAAAATTACCCAGCTGATACAATATCTGATATATTTGTGGTATATTGCATTATTTCCATGCAGCTGGAGTCCTGCAATCAATATCCTAGTCCTCTGGATCTGGAAAGACGTTCTTTGTTCCCTTATGAGCCTGGATCTGGGATCCTAGATAATAATCTAAATATTTAAACTAGTATTCGAGTTGTTAATCTATTCCACTAAATAGTCTTTCTGGACATATTCCAATATAAAGTAAAATGCTTTGTGCTGTAATGGAAGAATTACTGCTATTAAAGGGTTTAATCCCAAATACACCACAGTGCATTTCTTTGTACACCCAGCAGACTCCGAGGGGCTGCTATTTTTATCAGGGTTGTATTTTACAGATAAGCATTAAGTGCACATTACAGGACTGGTTCACACCAGTGGCTCCCCACCGTACAAAGGCAGAGCTTTGCAGAACCAGCAACGCTGGGCTGTTCTTAGCTGAAAGTACTGCAGGTTTAAATATCATTAACATATTTTCATCCTTGTCTCCCTGATCAGCCTTTTCACTGCAGCAGCTTTCCCTGGTGCCAGGACAGATTCACCCAGTAAGGCTTGCAAAAGCAACCACAGAGGATGGGCACGGCCATGCTGGGCTTGGTGACACAGCCCGGGAGAGCCACCCAGAACCTGCTGCCCCACAGGACACAGCGTGGCCCTGGGCAGGGAGAGCAGGAGGGCTCCAGCTGGTGGGATGCTGCTGGAGGCAGCCCAAGGACAGCAGTGACTTGGCAGAAACAGGAAAACAACACACCCATCACAACAGCTTCCTAAAACAGAGTTAGAACTTCCTCTGGCAGCATCCTGGAGGGAAGTGTAGCAGCAGATGCACTGTGTGGAAATCAAAGCTGAGTGGAGACTGAGGATTTTACTTCAGAGAGATGTCCGGGTCAGAAAGCAAGGTTAGTCACAGCCCGTGTTTGTCTTGCCAGCTGCCCATGGTATCCAGACGGGAGGGAATACAGGATGCCAGGAATGATGAAGGTAGCAGTTTGAAAGTATTTACAAGTATCTCCTTCGGTCTCACTAGGAAATAATTGTTGTGGCAGTTTGGAGCTATTTGGGAACACAATACATGTAAATGAAAGTGAAAGAGAGGAAAAATAATATCCAAAGCTATCCGAGGATTCAGGTAGATGCTATTGGCATGTGTAGAGAATGGATAGCTGAAAGCAGTAAAGAAATACGAGAAAAGAAAGCACTGGATGGGCAGCAGGAAATAATCAAAAAGGATTGGGAGACAGGAGTCTGATTTTATGAAGGATTTTATGAGAGATATAAGAACCAGTCAGGAGAAAGTCAGTGTCAGATATTCAAGAGCAGAGAATGACAAACTTAAGGAGAATCCGGATGGATGCAAAATGAGTAAAGTCCTCAGGTGTTATTTCAAAAAGGAGATGTGCAGCTGAAAACAGGTGAATATTCATTACAGAGAAGAGGAAAGGATTAATTCTGAATCCTTCTGAACTCTGCATTTTTAAGGTAGCCGTGAAATATTTGACTGCAAACAGTATGTTCACAAAAAAGACACTAACAGCTTTGTGCTCACAGTGATGCTTTTCAGGACCTCTCCCTTTGATGCAGGCTTGTTACCTCCTCTTCTAAGCAGCAGGAATGATGCCTACACAGACAGCTAAAGACACTTTCATTGCTCTTTCTCCCTGGTCTGCTGCAGATAAAGTATAACAGGAGCAATGACAGTGCTTCCCCAGCAGAAGGACTTGCTCTGGCGACACTGAAGCCAGGTCAGGTTTGTTGAACTGGCCTCTGAAGACTTTGGTTAGAGACCTACAGAAATTAAAAGGGAATTACCCTAAACTGCTTCTTCAAAGAGAAAGGACAACATTGTCCACCCACTGACACAAAAAAGCAGATGAGTCACTGGATCTTTCATATTCCAGAGGTTATAGAGGTAATTCCAGATGCAAGGAACAGACTTGTGCTGAAGCATCAGCTCATAACTCTGAAACAGTGGCTTAAAATCCTGGCTTTGCTGCATGGCGTTCCCAGAGCAGTGAACATAATTCAGCTTAACCCATGCCTCATTTTCCATGTGCAAAAATAAAACACGCATCTGCATTTACATTTCAGGGATCTGGGAGAAGACGGGACACCACAGGTGGGTTGGGTTCAAGAATCTGACGTCCAGACTGACAGAAAGCCAAGTAAAGGCTAGATGTAGCAGTAGCCCTCTTTTCAGATCAGTGCTAATACTTTTCATCTCAATATATCCGTGCCATAAAAACCTTTCTGATGAAGCCCAAGCTTTTGTAGTACCTGACAAAGTTGGAAGAGCAGTTCCAACAGGGCAGTTGGAAAAGCAATTCCAACCATTGAAACAGTTTCACCCCACCTCATCCATCCCTTCTCAAGCAGGTTTTGAGGAGAAACTCTTATTTCCACAACAGGGAGAGCTTGTTTCTCCTGCTGATAAATTCAGATTACAAATGGGCATAGTTCATAAGTGATGGTCTGACATCAACACCATAAAACTCAGTAAAGATGCAAATAGAAATCAAACACAAAAACATGACTCAGGGGTAGCTGGTTCAGCAGAATTACTCAGAAATGGAGGTTACTACAGACCTTCTGAATGGCCATCATTGCACTGTGCACACAAGGATGAGCCTACTCTGGGATGCGCTGGCAGATGTGTTATGTGCAAGGCATGGGAGATGGACATTCTGCTCAACACACAGCTGAGAGATCTGGATTTGCACATCCCGCTAAGAAAAACGTAGCATATTTGAAGATGGTTCAGAGAAGATGAACAAGAATCATAAGAAGTATAGACAAACACAATTTACAAGGAAATTTGGAAACAACTGGTTTAATTTTCACTACGGAAGCAGAGTCACCTGACTATCAGGAAAACTGGGTATCAGCCTCTGAACAGGTAAAAGCAGAACATAATTGACAAAAAGAGTAGATAAACATCATCCTAGGCTAGACAGACCTGGTTCTGCAAAGGAGCAGGGGGAAGGAGCAGGGCTTGACCTCTTAAGTGCACTCCACGTTAAATATAGCAACATATTTAAGATACATATTTTTTATATATAATAAATGTTTATATAGTTATGTATATAAATATATATTTAGGATATACTTAGGATATGCTATTTATAGCATAGGATGTACTAGTGAAATAAAGTGTCTTATTTGTTAAATACTGTGAAACATCACAAAATAAATCTCAAAGCTTTTAGTACACTGAAAAAACCTGCCAAGGCAGTACCTGCACACCTGTGGCACAAGCATTAGAGCATACAGGTAACATGGCTTGATAAAACATCAAAATCAATTGCACTCAAAAATACTGTTGGTCTCAGCAATTGCATTTCTTGTAAACACATTTAAGGATTGATTCAGTAATCAATCCTGGATTCACGCAATGAAACTATAGCCAGGAATATGCTTGTTGATCACAAGGAAAGTTACTAAACCTCATTTAGCTAATAACGCTTTCTAGCTTGAAGCTCGATACCTTTATAGAATTTTAGCTAGCAGAGCAGTAGATGATATTCCTACTTTCCATGCAAATGCATAATCCTCTTCTGAAGGCTACTAAGCTCTTTACCACCAAAATCAGTGGAACTCCGGCTGTTTACATCGGATCTGTGAAAGGCTTTGAAGATGAAAAGAGCTGTGCAAGTGCTAAGTGTAGCTATTTTGGCAAGGAATCTAGACCAAAACCACAGGCTGTTACACACAGGTCCTATTGTTTCCTGTCATCTTTGTCAGCATAAAGGCAGAAGCCAGCAAAACCCAGGCAGTCTGATAAAAAAGACAGAGAGAAAAAAAATCATTTTCCTAGGATACTTTCAGAGGCACTCTTAGCAGAGGGGCACAGTAAAACCTTACTTTGTGTCCATTGCTAATCCTTTCTTGTATCAACTTTTTTATTTGTTCTGACAGGGTTTTTGATCAGTCACTAGGTCAGCATTTGAGGGACTCCCTATGAACATCAGTTTGTGCACATGAATGGGAGAAGGGTTGGGAGGCTGAGATGAAGAGAGAAGAGGCTGGTTGCAAAAAACAAGAAATAGAAATGGAAAAATAAGAATAGAAAGATTGTTTTGAAGAACCCAGAGCACAGCAGATAAAAGAACCCTAGAAAAGCTTCCTGGTTTAAATAGGAGAGAGCAGGTGCAGGGTTTTTTGTTGTCTTTTTTGTGTTTTTTGGTTGGGAGTTTGTGTTGCCTTTTTTAGGCTAAGGAGTCAAAAGTCTCAAGGTCTTGAAAAAAAAGTTCAAAAGAGAAAAAGGATTTAAAAATGGCATTGGAAGCACATGCTACAAACAGGTAGGGAATCCACAGCTAAAGAACTGTACAAACCAATTCCTCAAGAATGTAAATAAAAATAGAGTAAACAATGAAGAGAAAGAAGAGGAATCGAGGGGAAGGTGAAAAACATAACTGCAGATAAACAGGCTGGGTTCAGGGCAGGACTCGGAAAAAACACACCAACATACAATTTTAACAGAGATCTTGGAAATGTCTGCAGGACCCAACTGAAGCTGCTAAATTAATTTCATAAAACCTGAGCAAAAGTAGATAAAAGACCATAAAACTCAACCTAGGAATTATTAGAGGACAACAAAAAATATGGCTCTAGGTTCAAGTATCCCAAAATCCTGCAGGCTCTGAGGGCTCCAAGTGGAGAACAAGAATCACAAAGATGCTGGAAAGAGAAGGATTAAGTTGCTACTGATTACAAATGAATCAAGAATATTACAAGATCAATGAGGTTAAAGCTGCTTTTTTTTACAACATTCATAACTTAAGCAAGTCAGCAGCCTGGAGGGAACCAAATGAAGAAAATTCATTGGATGCAGAAATTGCTTCAGATAAATGGTAATGAAAGACGTGGAATAACAAGGTCTGATGACACAGAGTGATGTCTTATTTAATTTCTGTTGTTGCATTGAGTTAATAGACATGCTTCACTTCCAAGTTTGTGGAGAACAGAGGTAAGCAACCAGCCAAGCAACATCTTTCTTGAGCTCTCCCGTGCATAAAATGAAATGCAGTGTCATAGAAACATGGATTTGAGCCAAAGCCCACCGGGGCCAGAAATGCTCAGCCACTCCTGCAGGTGTCTGCAAACCCCAGCCCCAGGAGGAGCACAGGGAATCTGCTGTTCCAAGACAACTGACTACCACATTAGTCATTCATGGATTCAGGCCATTGCCCACAAACACAGCCACTGTGCATTTACACAGTCTTTCATCATTTCCCATCTTGTATTTGATCACCTCATGCAGTGGGTCAGGACGATCTCGGTGGGTTCCTACAACAGCAGAAGACCTCTGTGACTGCTGGAAGCGTGGATCTACTTTTTCTAGGACCAACCTCGTCTTCTTCATGTGTCTTTGCTTCACAGAGAGCATTCAAAAGGCTCAGGGGGAAGCAATCAGCAGGCAAGGGCTGCATGGTTTCCTCATCCTCTCCACCGCATCACACATTTGCAGGCTGGGTGATTTGGAACACGGGACCTAATGTCACTCTGCTTTGTCTCTCTCATAGGTCTCCATCTCAAAAAGATGCAAAGGGCTGCCCTGGGCCCACACATCCTAACAGCTCTTGCTAAAGCCAAATAAAACATGGGGGAGAGTAAACTTAAAAGCAAATGCTGGCTGCCATGGTGAATTTCCAAACACTATGTGAGTCACTTAGAGGAAGTTTCTGCATGCTTATGTCTTCCAGCTCAAATAAAGTAATTAAATTATCTTAACTACTGACTGGAAAAAGCTTTATTATTGCAACAGCCAGGTCTGCAGATGAATCATGTTGCCATTACACAGCACAGGTGGTTTATCACAGAAGTCATCCAATTGCATTTAGGACAGGTGGCATTTACCAAGGGAAAAAAACCCCTGCTTTTAAATGTCTAAGCAGAAAATGCAATCCCAAATATTGCCCATTCTCAAAGAAATACATTGAAAAGGCAACTTTTAAAGAGGAGAGACAGGCTGCAAAGCTGTTCTGATACTAGTAATTAAATCCTAAGAATTTAAGTCTGTATTTCTTTACAGAAAGAGATGAGGAACCCACCAGCCCATAACCTAACCTTTTGCAAGCTGAATTAGTGTGTTCAAGGGAAATCTTACTGCGAACAACAAGTGAAGGATGGGCCATGTATGATCCAAGATGTGGCCATACCACTGTCACAGGATATGCCATAACACGGTAGAAAATAAAGGCAACATGCAAGACTGTGCATTTCATTTTATCAAACATTTCTGGGGGAGGTTCTGAAGCAGGCTCTGCTTCCATGTCATCAGCAAAACAAGAGAATTTTCTAAATCACTCAGCAGCCAGCATGTTAAGGTCTTTTGTTATTCTGGCCAAATCAACCCAAAAAAAGTTGCTGAGTATTGAGCACTTTTAAAAACATGGTTGAGACATCAGAATGCTTCTCTCACATGCCCTCAACAGAGAAAGGCCACTAAATCCAGAGAGCCAGATGGGACTGACCCTGCAGAGAGAAGGATTTTTGTGGGTAGCTGTACCGAACCTGGGACTAGTCAACCGACCCTCAATCAGTGTGAATGAGGGCTAATTAAAGCTGTGGTAGGTCAAATATGGGTTTGTTTTTTTCTTCTTGCTTCACCAAAAGAGCCACAGGAGAAAGGGCAGTGTGGTGTTCTGATCCCTCACCCCCATTTTCTCTCATGTAATGGTCGTTATGACTGTCCTCTCTTTTTCCATGGAGAACTCGGATTATGAAACCAGAGCAAGAACAAGTCACGTACAAAAAAAGTTCCTTAAAAAGGCAAAAATTAACCACCCTCGGAAAAACAATAAGAGAGGAATGTGAATAACACAGCATTTCCCGTGGCTTGTATACTTATCTCATACCATAACGATCAAGTGGCTTACTTGTCTCTACCCGTTACAAAAGGGATTCTTTGCATTTTCACGTGGTTCTGCTCTACAACCAACCAACCACACAGTTTTACTACTTTGTCTTAGCTATTTTGGTGCTTAGATACTCAAATCCTTCCCCCTTCCCCCCACTAAGTAAATTTTCCAGGCTAAAGTTCAAAGTAAATTCCAATGTGATTATATAAACACATGCATACTGTAGATTGACATCATACAATGCTATTCTTTGTTGCTGGATTTTTTTTTTTCTTTTTAGTTTGCAACAACTTCAGTATGCCTGGCTTGCTACCCTAAAATAGTAGCTTATTACACCCTACTGAATAAGATAACACTGTATTTATTCCTCTGGCAGTTTGGTTTTCACAGGGGAAAAAAAGCTCATGATTTAATTCATAAAAATAGACTTGCAAAGGAAAAATAAAAAGTAACAGACCTTATGAATCTCCCTGTTTATTAAGGCATGTGAGTAGTGGAGTGGAGAGAAAGCAGGTTTATATGTTTCCGTCCATCATGACTGTGAAATTGAACTGTAAATGGTACCTAGTGCAGCCAAGTGAGACAGACACCATGCCGGGAGTTAATGGAAATGTGGAGAGCTTTTCTTTTTAACAAAGTACTTGAGCAATTATTCCAGCACACCCACAGTGAAATGAGATAAAGTTAGGCTGTGCATTACAAAGGCTGTTAACTGCAAAATAAATTTACTGACAGCCACTGGGAACCTTTCATTCCTCGTTCCTTTTTCTGCACCTATTAGCTAAAAACGCCAAGCAGATTTGGTGGGGATAAACAGGCAGCGAGTTGTGGGGTGGGAGGTTTGTTATGTGCTGGGTTGTCACACTCAGCTGGGGTAGAGGTGGAGCTGGGGAGCCATCCAGTTCTGCCACTACAGCAACACAGGCACCAAGTGCTTCTGAAGCTGTGAGGCCTTTGCATTGACATTAACATTTTACTGCAACAGTAAAAATATAGCGGAATTCCCAAACACACCTTTCCCGTCACTCCCTTGGCTGTCTGTGGCACCAAGGAGTTGAAGGTCATGTTTGAGGCTCAGCCTGTTTCAGCCTAGCATTGAACTCCAGGGACAAACAGGATGAAGGGCAAGTCCTCCTTGCCCTCTAACACCTATCCTTGTCCAATTGCTTATTAAAGGTCCCCTCCCTCCAGCCCCACCTGCTCCCCAGCAGCAGTGTGGCTACACGAGCGTGTCCAATGGTAAATATTGATCTCCTGGGGCACAGCTCACCCCGTGTGCACGGTCAGGCAGAAAGCCCTGCCCAGCTGTGTGCAGCCTCTTGGCCCCCACATCCATAAGGGAGCTTTGCTGGATGAACTGTGCAGGTGAAAACGCAACCACTTTCTGTCAGGAAGCTGAAAGGAGCTTTGCTTCCTAAGAAAATAAAAGAAAATTTCAAACAGACACCAAGAGAGAAAGGCTGCCCATATAGAAAGTATTCATCATTGATCACAGTGGTTTTCTATAAGTTTTCCATTTAAGGGAAAAATCCTTCCCTTTCAGAAGGGCATTAGAAAGTACCACTGGCGTGTTATAGATTACACAGCAGAGGAGACCGGCCTCAGCATCTCATGAGAAACCCACTAGAGAAGCCAGTATAGGAATGATGTTAAAACGTTTTGAAAAAGCAAACGATTTCTATATGAGCTGCAACTTCTGTTTTACAAAGTCCTTCATTTCCTAGCCGGGCCCATGCTTAGACCCCTTTGATATATCTCGTTGTGATAGCAGCACACTATTTTTTTCATCATGCTCTTTTGAGAGCATCTCAAACGCAACCCTGCATCAAACACAGCACATTGACCCAGAGTCAAGCCACGTTTTCTGTCATCCCCAAGACATCTCTTACACCTGTGGCAATACAAGTGAGCCCCTATTTGCATTTCTAGTGCAGATAAAGCGAGAGCTGTTCACACACAACTATTCCCCAGCTATTCCTGGCCTCTGCGCTGAAGCATCGCTCTTTTCAGCAGGTGCATTGGCTTTGCTAACTCTCCCTTCTGGAGCTCATTGTCATGGCTTGTTGCTGTTAGCCTCAGTTACACAACCCCTGAAAGCACCCCTCCCTTCTTTTCAGGGAGGTATGATTTGAAGATCTGTATCTTTTGGCCTCACGGCTATTATTTGTGGCTGCCAGTCAGAAAACAGAAACTGAAATGAAAACAACCAATGCTCTCCTCTGTAGCAGACCTGTCACTGTCACTTTTTCCTGACTTTATTTGATGTAATCAAAATACATTTTCTTTTCCCTACTCATGTGTCCTATCTAAACGCCCTCCACAGCCCTAGCACAGCTGCAAGACTAACCAACACACTCTCCATCCCCTCCATAACCCTAATTCCACCCCCAGCAAATAAGAGCCTGTTACCTCCAGGAACTGCTCTGAGTTCAGCCCACCTGAGCTGTACACAGGCAAAGCTGCCCTCACACAGATCCTCCCTGCTGAGAAGGGACACTATTTTACAGCCCCAGTTAGACATGAAGCCAACTTGGACCCTGGGGAAGTCACTGCTTCGTCCTGCCCAGAGCTGCTAATGCACATGGACCAACTCCTCTTCTGCCTTGCGGCATTTCCATTTCCTTGCACGTCTGTCAGATACTTTCCACGTTGCTTTTCCTTTGCTGTGCAGCGCAGCAAGATGCCAGCTTTCTGGTTTTCTTCGCACTGTGCGTGTTCTAGATGCAACATTATGCTTAAGATGCTATCAAGTAGCCAAATGTGACATGATTTCAAGGTTGGCCTCAAGGTGGTTAACTCTGAGAGTCAGCCTTTCAATCACCCTCAGATACCGATCAAACAAAAATAGATGAGGGCTGACAGCAGGCTGGCTTATTATACTCTCTATTTCCAGCTGGTTTAGTTCAGGATGTTTTTATCAAGTGAGTCTCCAGCTCACCTCACTAGTATGCAAGGAAGGCAGGAGGGGAAATGTTTGTACAAAAATGGAATAGCTTGTGATTTATAGCTGAAGAAAAACTAAGACAATGAATTCACTAGATGTAATTGTGCCTTGAGCAGCGGCATAAGACAAAGCAAATCCCAAAGATAAAACCAGTCTGAGGCAGGAGAAGTGACGCAGAGCTGCAAAGTTATAATTCCAAGATGCAGTTTTTCTCCCTCTCCTTGCATAAACATTATGTCAAAATTATCGTAAACCTGCAGCTGCCCAAATGGCACTCGTGTCCTCACACACTGCCCAGAGTTCACTTTTGACTTCAAAGGAACAGAAAGATACTGACAATTGTTACCTTTAGTTTGCCATGCTGAGAGAGATCAGGGAGATTCGTAGACTTTGATCATCCCTCGTCTAATTAAAGTCAGATGGAGCCCAGTTGAGTTGAGGGTTCAGCTTCAGCAGGGGACTCGATGGCCCAGCAGAGTTTCCTCCAAAGTGTCTTACCCTGACCCAGCTGATTTCAAACTATCCTGATCAGATCCTATCGAAGAACTGCCTTTTTATTTGTCATGGGGACTTCCTGTGATTATCACACACGTGTCTCAGGTGAAGGAGCTACACTATTGTTCACCATTCTAGCCCCAAAATACATTTTTTAAAAAAGACTCTGACTGCTCTACAGTTCCACAGCCAGAGTCCCTTACACACAGGGATATATAGTGAATCAAGGTCTAATATAAATTCCAATCTTTTACTGACACTGCTAATTTTTGCACCTGTAACAAATTAAAATGGTGATTGTGAGTGAAGATGATCTAAGAATAAATGAGAGGATAAATGAGAAGTTTTAGCTTCTCATTAAATACCTGGGCTCAGCTTTCATGAATTCATCATTTCACCTGGACAGGTTCTGGACAATTCTAACACTGCCTGTTCTCCAACATGATGTCTCTACATTTTCTGTTGTCTTTCCTGCTTGTTTGTCCCACTTTGAGCAGGGACAAATGTCTGTGTCACAAGGCAGAACTGTTGTAGCCCCCAAAGCACAGCACCTGATTACAGAGCAATATTTACTCAAGAAGAAACAACAGCAACCCACAGGTCCCATGCAAAGCCCTGAGCCCACAAAAAGCTCTGCAGAAATTGGCCTCCTTGCTCTGGCTGCTTGTGCAAAGCCCCATTAATTCAGGGAGATCTTCTCATCCAAAGTTCCTTCCGGGCACAAAAAAACATCTACATCTCATATGCAGTCCCTCATTCTTTACTGGATGAGCACAGCCTTACTGCTGTGGCTACCAAACCCCACCAAATGTCATGGCTGTGGCTGAAAGTCTGTTCCTGTGATCCAGAGAGATTCCCCTTCCCATTTGAGAACTGGGTGGTCCCAGCAGAATTAGAATATCTTACTAGGGTGAGGGGGAGCTGTGGGAAGAACACTTGCATCGCAGGAGTGACAAGCCAAACAACATCCAGGTGCCTCTGGATCTCACATCCTCCAGCTAATCATGAGAGAAAATAGGAGCACCTTACTACTGACTCCACAGAGTCGCAGCTCGTGTTGAAGGCACCAAAATTACCTGTCTGGAGTAAGAGGTTCTGAAAATCACACCACTAGTTAAGGGTATGTGTAAATGCTGTTCTAACTAGTGGGATTTTGACCTAAATTTGGTAATGATCTTACAACCAGCCCTTTCTTCCAGGGGCAGGATCTTAGAGCATCTCAAAGTAGATGCATCAGCGGGAGTTAAATGTCACCTTCTACCTTTGGCTGATTAAACTCTGTTTTTTCTCCATCTGATACAATTGTCAGAGTGCACCGTGCTGATCAGGCACACATTTTGCACAAAATGTCATGCATGTTTATTATTAGATTAAGCTGCAGTAGGTTTAATTTTAGATCTTTTGATTCAAGTGGTGCAATGAAGATTAAATGTTAGGCATTATTAAAGATGCAGATGTGGACATATTGAATTATAAACCTCATTAAGTGCGATGTCCTAGACAGGCTTCTGAGATAAGCTACAAAGGACTTCCTTACTTCATACCAAAGTTATTAAAATATTAGAAGGTAAATCTAATCATAAAAATATTATGATAGAATGAAACTGATACTTTAAAAGTGTTATTACAAAAGACTGTATTTCTTTCATGTATAATTACTTCCTTCTCAGTTTAGATTGCTGGATTGATATTAAAATGCAAGTATTTTTCCTCTTTTGAACACACATAAAAAGTAAGTACAATGGAGCCAAATTTTGTCAGTGCTTTCAGTGCCTGAGCCTTGAAAAATCCTCCTCCTCAATGTCAAGATTTTAGTTCTCGTCAAGATTAAAGTTATCCACTCATGATTACATCTGGTAGCAAAGCTATCCCCACTTGCATGGATGAGTGGCCAAGACAGTTATCACAGTAAATATATGAAAAGATTTTGGAATGTCTGAGGTGGCTAAATTTATAGAAGGGACTAGAATGGTGGAACAGAACAGAGATTCATTAAAAAATAAAGGCACACTGGGTGGATTCTCATATTCCCTCATCAACTCCTTTAACATCAGTCAATTGCTATAACTTTCTCTTCTGCTGTAGAAAAGTAGAGGGTGCACAATGAAATTAGAAAGGGAAAAAGCGGAAAGTTTCAAATTCGTGCAACAACTTTTTTTTTTTTACCGATTACATTATGAGCTTGTGGGACACATTGCTACAAGATACGGAGGTCCCCTGTCGTTCCACTTCACAAGGTTCCCTGTTGGCCTGGATAATAAGAATTTCACCATGTCACTGGTGAGGACAAGTGATCTATAAGA
Organism: Rhagologus leucostigma; assembly: GCA_013397725.1. Lineage (NCBI taxonomy): Eukaryota > Metazoa > Chordata > Aves > Passeriformes > Rhagologus > Rhagologus leucostigma. Next base: position 2,289,404 of record VZTD01005736.1, read on the forward strand.
TATAAAAGCAGTGCTGGCCCAGACCATCAGCCAACCAGTGACTGACAGATGGGAATTCCTGTAGGAGTTTCGTAGTTGCACAGTCTAGCCCTTCCCTCAAGAAGGTTTTTCTCTGGCTCTTAATATCAAGACCAAGACATTGTTCTAACACAGCAGAGCAATTGCAGCTCTTTGAACCCATGGGCAGGTACAAACCATCTCAGACTGCACCAGGATTTTCACAGATTTTGTCAAAACTCACTGGAAATCCATACCCAAGTTCTGGAGAAGTTCTCACCAGTTCTGCTAATGTTCCCCCCTTTGCAAGGCAAGGCTGAGCCGTTGCCCAATAAAACCATTGCCCAATTCTTAGATGGATTGCTTCTCCCTCCAAATTTAGACATCAAATGTTTGTCCTATCCTGAGCCACCTCTAGAAAAAGTCCATAAAATCCTTTAACTCAAGATCTATGTTTCCTTAACAGAGCTTTCTTCTATTTTCCCATTAAACTGTGGCAACTCTGATTGCAGTAGATAAAGGCCATTCTCATGCGCTGAAAATACAGATAGCAATTCTACTCCTCATTTGTTAAACAATTGCATTTGTAAAGTAATATAAGGATTTTAGAGCATTTTCTATAGGTGTGCTATGCCAAATGAATGAAGTGACCACAATGGATTTGATCCATGTTAAGACAGCTGAATTTGCTTGTTTGCAAGATTGGCTAGATTTGGTAACCTGATTTGTCTCTCAGCATACAGAGCAGGTCTCTTTTCAGATAAAGCTGGGGAAGAAAGCACCAATTTATTTGATTGCATTATATTTTACATTAGATGTTCCTTTTGGGATTCTTTTAAAAGCTGGCATTTATTTATATCTATCTGTCACTGACTGGAGGCACTCGATGTCAAAAACAGCAAGATAAAAAAGCTTGTTTTACAAATAAACCTGTAGGAGCAGAGCTACAGAAATGATTTTTGTAAAGCAGGCAATCACATTCTAGTGGGTTAGAGTTTGAATATTGCAACCATTATGAGAAATTGAAAATAAAACATGAAATACCTCACTGCCACTAGGAAGGAAACTGAGGAACAGGGAAAGCAAGACTTGTAGCAGATTATCAAAATTTTTATTACATTTTTCCAGTAGAGAGTTACCAATTCTCCTGCTTCCTTTTTCAGTTGCTTTTGTGTGTGACAGGCTAAATGTTTTTAGGAAGAAGTTTCTCCTTTACTAAAACCAAATTGTATTGCGCACTATTTTTTGTGTTGAGCAGAATAAAACAACAGGATTTAAAGGGAAATATTAGATTACTTGTGAGGGTTTCTGAGAAACAGCTTGGTTGGATATTTTTATCTTCATTTCCTTGTCTTTTGCAATTTTAATTTGAGAAAATGCACATACTGTGAAAAGTTCAGTTAAATATTTCATTGTTAGTGCATGCTGCAGAAAGACAAAAAAACCTCATAATACTCTAAAGATCAGCTCTTCTGTATTTGTTTTGGTGGGTAATTTGTTAGTGTAAATGAAAAAAAAAAAGATTCCTGCTGAGCGCAGACTCTCTGAAAGAAGGCGAAAAGTAATACAACACCATAATGAATTCAGATGCTGCAGACAGAACTACTAAATAAAATACACAAATGGGGGAGTCGGGACTGTTGCCTTTTCTTCTGCTCTATAAACACAGATCTGCAGAACTTAGATTGTTTCTGAAGCTGGAAGTAATAGCAGCTCCTATACCCTCGTTTTGAGTAAAACCAGCCATGACAACATGATCTCTTGCACAGCCTGTACTTTTTAGCACATGGACGACTGTAAGATGACTCACCACGCTTTTAATTGCAGCTTTGATCATTAAATCTCTTTTGAATTGCTGAAGACTCTATTTCCGCTTTCCAGTTACAAAAACCATCAGAAAAGGATTTGAGGTTTCAGGTCGGAAAGTTCAGCTTTGCTTTTTAAATCCCAGCCTCGTTCTGCAAGGATCCATAAAGGGCTGCAAGCACCAAGACAAAAGCACAGAACAGATCACACCAGACCAATCTTCTTAGCCTTGAGCATCCCATGTTGGCACCCACCTCTTTATCTTGTCTGCCATTTCCAGGCCAGAACTTCTGTTGCTTTGGTAACCCATTAAAAGCACTGATGCTTTCATTGTGGTTGGCCTGCTTCTGGCACTAATCACTGTTTTCACATTAATGAAATTTATGTTTTCTCAGTGAGATGTTCTGCTCAATAGGCAAGGAACGTACCACTAGATGGCTCAAGGGACTAGAAGGCTGCTCCTGCTTCCCAGAAATCCCTAGGCAGGGCGCTGGGTGCTGGCCCCCAGAAGGTTGGGCCTCCAAAGCCAGCTTCTTTTGGCCATGGAGAAGCCATTCAGGAAACACAAGGCAGGACTCAGCTTTGCACCGTTTGGAGCAGCCATCCAGCAGCAAGATCCCTGTGGCGCTACACACTGACACCCTTCCTCAAACAAAGCAGGCTCCACGCTGTCGTGCCCTAAAAGAAGCAAAAAGGCAGATTTTGCCTCATAAAAGGGCCCGTCCTGTTCTGACAGAGCCCCATTTCTGTGCGATTTGTCAGCAGTCAACAGAGGGAAAGGATGATCCTTCATTGGCACACTGAATTTGCTCAGAAATGCTCGTTCTGGCTTTTTTCGCTTGCACAGCCACATGGCTCTCAAAGCAACTCGTCAGTGACTTTTAATTCAAGCCGATGATTAACGCAGTTGGTAGTCGTAATGGCTAAATGTTTCCTCGCTGATGTAAATCCCTTCCCTGATGGAAACTCAGGACCTTGCACAGCCCAGCTTGTGAGGACATTTGCTCTGTGCAAAGAAGGAATTAGGCATTAGCGTAATGGACTTTTAAATCTCTCTGGTCATTGGCCCCAGAGAGGTGCATCCAACTGGATGCCTCTAGTAGTTCATTTGTTCCACAAGTGGGGAGGGAATTGTTCTCTTTAGAAAGCTTTTCAGAGGGACCATTTGTCCCCTAGCCAACATCAGTTTGACTTCTGCAGAGTCACTTTAGATTTGCAGTGATAAAAAGGAGGTAAAACTCATCTCCTTATTATACAGCTGAGCGGGTCTGCTCAGGGAACTGCAAAGAAAGAGCAAGAGAAACATAAGAGGAAATTACAAGTAATGTTGATAAAAGCAGCAAAGAATCACAGTTCTTATCCAAGTGTGTGACAAAAAGTTCTCCCAAAACAATTCCACTATTGTAGGGTCTTTTCCTACAACAGCACTTATTTCATCTACTCCCACTCTTTGGCAACCCTCAGGTGGCCAGTCTTGCTCAAGTCATTTTCTTGTGGGGGTGGGTAGGAATTGCAACATTTTTAATATTTCCATTTTAATATTTTAATATTAGTTTCACACACATAGTAAATACAGATTGATAAGCTACAGAAACCTGGTCAGTTTTAACTGAAATGCAGCAGTACTGTAGCAAATTTATCTGGGATGTTTAGAAATGAAAAATCGGTCAGTCCACTTATTAAAAGTGCCAAGAGAGCTTTTGGGCAGCCAAGGACTCATTGGTAGGAGTCTCCAAAAACCTTGTTTTTGTCAGGCTTCTTACAACAGGGCAACATAATCAGGTGAAATTAAAATGGCCCCGTGCTAGTCAGCAAAACGAGGGCCCAGCCTTCAATTAGTGCCACCACTACCCAGCCACGTGAAAGAGAATATAATGGATCTTGGCTGATTTCCTGCCAAGTTTTCCAGACCTCACTCTGCTTTTTTGACTTTACACGCAGTATCATGTTTAGCAGGACTAATGAGCCTGCATTCCTCTAATGGGCCCACCCCAGCATGTGAAGGTTTGTTTTGTTCTCTTGTTGATGGTCTCCCTTCCTCAAGAAATCAATGTTTGGAAAAGACACAGAATAAGGTCTTTGCAACACTTCCATTCCAAGGCCTCTGCTTTACCCTCACTTTTAGAGCACACAAATTATTTTTGACCAGCAATTTCAGAGAAAATCCACAGAAAACATCTTTCTGCAGGACTGCAAACATTTCTGCTCTTGCTGCAACGGCCTTGAGCACCTCAAACAGTTACTCTTAACTGGGGAAACTGATGGAAGGAAACAGAAGAGAAATAAAAGCAAAAGACGGGCAGAATTCATACAAGAAACTCATGCTCTGGTTTCTAAACAGGGTATGAACAAAAGCCATCCTTCTCCAGTGAGGCATTTCAGCATCACCTCTGAGAGGTCTGCTGGAGAAAACTACAGGCTGGTTGGTCCCACCTTGACCCCTGGGAAGGTGATGACTTTTGGCATTTTTTGCTCCTTTTCCAAACATCTGAGGGAAAAGAATGTGACTGGGAGGAGTTGGTATGTGTTTGTAGGGGAGCAGTGGTGACACTCCTTCTCCTCAGAGACCCTGGGGGCACGTTTTAAGTGTCTGAGAGCCCTCGGCAGCATGAAGAATTTGGTAGAGTCAAGCAATCAAAAGCAAGGGGAGATGAGCTTCACTTTTGAACATCACAAGAATCAACAGAGATAATGACTGTACTGTTTTCTTCAGACATTAGTATTAATAAAATTCACTCTGAAAAGGCCAAGACATTAAGTGCTAAGCAGATGATGAGCTCCAATTGCAGCAATTACTTATTGACTATGTAATGTGCCCTGCTTTTTGCTAATGTCATCTTTGTCCTCTTCTCCTTCTCCTTTTTCCCTTCTCCAAACATTACCCAAGTCTTTTTAGGCAAGGGACTGCGGAGTGAGTCTTCACGCATCCGGTGTTTTGTTTGCTGATTACAGTCTCTCAAATTCCATTTTTACAGTGATTTTAATTTTTTTTGCCCCTCCCCCCCCCCCCCCCNATTTTATGGGGGTGTGTGCAGGGTCTCTGGCCTCAATCCAGCTGTCCATTTTCACAAACCCTGTAGAGACACAGTTATTAAGGGCACTTTTTATGCCTTTTGAAGGCATAAAAATGATCCAGCAGGTTCTGATATGTAAACCACCATACAGTCATGTCAGTTTGTTTAATGTAAAAAAAAAGTCGGAGAGGAAAAATTTTGGTAAGAAAGGCAAAAGCCCAGGTACACTCTTGATCTAATAGATCATGCAGTCTGAACAGACTTCTAAGGCTGATTTCAGTGTTGAACCTCGCTGCCCTGGTGGGGTGTTCCCATCAATAGTAGTGTGGAAGTTTGCTGAGCCGTGAGAAGTTTCCAGTGCAGAAAGTTTCCTGCTAATTTCACTGAGTTTGAGAAATTACCAGAATATAGGTTTCATTAAGGCTTGCTTTTTTATGCAGATGACAAAGAGAAATTGCAGCCAGTGGTGTCTTTGCTGAAAGGACTCCATTAGACTGCCATTAGTTGCTAATAATACATCATAACTGTTTTTATAGGGGTAAGCTTGTCTCTTTCCTCCTCCACCTGCCTTGCAGAGATAACCTCTAAGAATACCCTGAAGGACTGTCAGGCTCCAACGCAAAAGCTTTTCCTTAGCTAAATTTTCTAAACAATTCATTACCTATAAAAGATTGGTGAGAATACAGAGATATGGCTCTTTGTCTTTCCAATTTACATTCTCATATAACTCCACTCAATGCCTAGTCAGACTCTGGAATAATTTGATTTTTCTTCCATTATTACTATGCAAAGATATTCTGTATATTAATGAAATATCCATTCATTCTTCAGAACACATTTGCCGTTAACTACACAAACACTTGACTGCAGTCAAAGAATTGTTAACCAGATGTGTCACACATCTTATTTGAAATATCCATTTTATTTACTGTGTGTGACATGGTTTTCAAAAGTTTGAGCCTTAGTAGTGCATACTTCTACTTGAAAATGAAGAATAAGCTCTCTGCTAAGACACGTATTTGTGAATGTGCACATGTGGTTGGAAACACTAAAAGTTGATGCTTCATTTTCTTCTTAAACGCTTTGCCTTGCAGTGAAGCTCATCAGTGAATCTGTCAGGTCTAGTGGCAGCATCTGCTGCCTGACCTTTATGCAAGTGTGTTAGATTACTTTAATTGTAGAGCTGAGCACCACTGCTGGATAAACATGAGCAGCAGAGCAGCTGACTTGACTGAGTCTCACCAAGAGGCTTGTTCTATTTTTCTGCTTAAAATCCTTGTTCCGTAGGCTGAGTCCTGCTATGCACTGGACTTCTTTAAGCCTGGAATTAGCTCTGACATCCTGAGGAGAGAGTCAGGCAAAGGGTCTGTCCCTGGGAATAGGCATTGGTGACTTGACCAGGAAATACTGATGAGGTTCTACAACTTAGATCTGAGCACGAGAAAAATCAAAATCCATGAACCTTCCAGCAGAGAGAGTCTGGCACAATAGACCCATGGCCACTTGGAGAGCAGGGCTGGCTCGGGTCACAATAACCAGCAAAGCTGCTTGCATGGGAAGGTCAATGACTTTTTCTGCCACTATGGAATGATGTCTTCACACAGCATGAAAAGCTAAATACTCATTTTCTCAAACTGAATTAACATAATTTAACTGAGGGACATGTATCTGCATTCTGGACTTTGTTTCACTGCAGGGGCTTTAACTGGTGACACAGCCTCACCAGCACATTTGAATCCCCACTGCAGAGACCCTCTGAACAAAAGCCAAGTTTAATTACAATATCAAAATTTCCACAAGGAGAGTGAATCAGACTTCCTTGTATGAAACCAGAAGATGCTGCAGTGCTCTCCAGAGAACGCCACATATGTAACCAACAATAACAAAACCCAAATGGCAGCATTTTCTGGGAAATGTCTCCCAGAGAAAAAAGGTGAGATGGGAGGGGATTTTCATATTCTATTTGAGTAATGCTAAATTTGCAGAGATAGAATTTAGGAAGAGACAAAAACTATTAATGCATTAACATTCAAGTCTCGGGAGAAAACAAGAAGACAGCTCCATTTGTGGAAACATCAAAACACAACTGGATGTGGGCAGCCTGATCTAGCTGACCCTGCTTGAGCAGGGAGGATGGAATAGGTCTTCTCCAGAGGTCCCTTCCAACCTAAATGATTTTGTGATTCTGTGACACTAAAAGTATCAGAATAATTTTTTTCTTCCTGTTTTCAAGGGTTTGGGTATTTCTGCCTTAAGCAGGAGGGAAGATTCCTCTTCCAAACTCAACAGTTCTAGTTTAGAAGTGCTAAAATACTTTTAGAAGTTTTAAACTGTTTTGAGTTGGCATTTCAGAATGACACAGAAGTATAATTTTTATGAGCTGGAGTGACAGAAAGAGGAATAAAGCGTAAGTGACTTCCAAAAGAAAAGACATCATAGAACATAAAGGTTGGAAATGACCTCTAAAATCGTTGAGTCCAGCTGTTTACCCAGAACCACCATGTTCACCACTAAACCATACCCTCGAATGCCACATCCACATATTTTTTGAACACTTGCTGGGATGGTGATTCCAACACTTCTCCGGATAGCTTGTTCCAATGTTTTTTCAGTTTGAGTCAAAAAGAAAAAGTTTTGTTCGTTTTGCCAAGATAAGTTGATATTTACTGTTATTTTTAGGTTCAGCCCTAGAAACAAGATTAAAAAAATTTCCATCTCAGCTTTTAAATACAGTTACATTAAGGTTCCTGATGTCTAGTATAAGTTGTGTGCCAAAAAAAACTAAGCAAGTGAAATCAAACCACAGGAACATTGTTCTGGGTTTTGGGTGCTTTCAAAGCTCAGAGATGCTCCAAAAGCAATTTATTCCAAGCAAAATGAGACATAAGCAGCCTTAATTTAACATTTCAAGTCGTGAAAGATGAAGTGTCAAATTTCCATCTCATATTTTCTGCTTAGAATTGTCCAAACAAATCAGCATATTTCAGGAACATTTCCACTTTCTTTCATCTACCTGGTTATTCCAGAAGGCTTAACATGTACTATTTCCTTTTCTTATCCAACCACTTGAATAACATCTGCCCTCTTCGTCAGCTTCCTAAAATAACCACCTTCGGCATGTTAGAAAAGATTTTTCATTCTCTGGTGCAAAACAGCAGTAAAGTAATGAACTGAAGGCTCAGCCCAGCAAATATTTAATTTGGCAAGTGCTAAGTTTTAAGTTGTGATATCTCATCTCTGCATTCAAATGTCCAAAACAGGTGATACATGCGTTACGCAAAAAGCTAGAAGCAAACACCACAGCGTTTAGAAAATAGCTGCAGGTTTTTTTGCTATGGAAATTACTTCTGCTTAAAACATCAACCCAGAGTAATTGTATATTTTGTTTAGAGTGACAGCTGAATATTTCATGTATTTGCTGCCTTTTGATGGCAGATAAGTGGGAAGGAAAATGCACTCTCTGAAGGCTTTTATCAGAGAAAATCACAGTCAGAAAATTGCACCATGTAGCACAGCAATATTTCCATACTTTACTGCACTTACAGAGAGAAAACTGTTATTAAGGCTAACAGGGTGTCATATAAAAAGAGATGTTTCTTTTCGCAGATCCTTTATTTGGCCAGAATTTTTCCCCCTGCAGTTGCAGGGGTTGGGAGGCCATTGCAGCAGAATTTAAAGCATTAGACTTTTTGGTGAAGTGCAGCTAATGTTTTAACAAGGGGAGCCAGCAAAATTCCTTCTGGCTCTGCCGACTGTGATAAAACCCAGGATGGGACAGACCCACCCTGGGGAATCTATTCACCTGTATTCAAGGGCCAGTATCCCAGACCAAGGAGGAAGCAGAAATCCCTCTCTAGAGCCTTGCCTTGCTGTGCAGAGCTCTGTTGTTCCCAGAAGATAAGGATCGCTCCTCTGGTGCCCTTCACGCCTGGTTTGTTGGGCAGACATTTCAGAGAGCATCAGTAAAGGCAGCTGGGCAACTACCTACTGAAAGGAGCTTCAGGAGAGCCGTTTGTTTTGGAATTCTCTGGAGGACTTCAGTCTACTTGAAAGGGAAAGAGCTTGTAAGAGACCAGACTGGAGAAAAACAGGGTGGGCTCCAGCAAAGGAGCCCTGTGGTCTACTCCTGCTGCTGCACTGACTCACATTTACTGAATCTACCAACGCCCTAATTGCCTTCTGCTAAGCCTGGGCCCTGACTCATAGTACGAGCTGCTGTTTCTACTGTTAAGGATGAAATTCCTAATGGACAAACCTCTGCAGATTCACAAGAATCATCACAGCAGCTGTAAAACCGTTTCATCTCCCTATGACTCAATCACGCTGCTAATATTTCAATTATTTGCAAGTTTTGTAAACAAAGCTATTCTGGGATGCTTTGGAAGCTCCGATCTCCTTCTCCAAAGGCCAGAAGTTAGTCATGGCTTCATTTGTCAGAAGCCCCTTCATCTCAGGAAGCAACTCACCTCACCATTGTTCTCATCTGTGCTGCAGCTACTCCTCTGCATTCCCTTCACATGCAGGAGCACAGCATCTCCCAGATCCAGTCCCCAGTGCCATTCTGTTTGCTCTCTCCATGGATTATTGCAATAATAAAAGCAGCAGCTGCCTGAAACAGATTTCTTCTCAGCAGAGGGGTGAAAAATATCCAAGCCTTCTCTGCCATCTTAGCTTGGCAAGTGACAAGAAGCTCTGCACCCATTTTGTTCCTTTAAAGCAATTTGAAATTAAAAAAAAAACCTCTCGAACACTGCTTCTAATCCCAGAACAGTATTAGCACAAACATAGGTGCACCTTCATCCCACTGTCATGAAAAATTAGGTGAAAAAATGAAGAAAAAATTCTTTCTTTCCACTGACTATCCCAAACAGCTTGAGCTTGAAAGCTGTACCTGGTGTTACAGCAGGCCTCCAAGGTGACACTGCAAATAATTCCAATCCAAACTTTTCACTTTGCTAGCACAGAGCAAGCTCCCAGGCTCCCCACAAGACCAGGGAGGTTGCCTGGCTTGTACTAGGGACAGTTTGTTTTCATCAGGAGGAACTTCCTTGTGGGATGTTGTGCAGATTGACCCCCAGCCCTGAAGAAGGCAATCTGAACCTGCCATTAATCGAGTCACATAACTCATTATATGCAAGTAAAACTTCCTGAGCTGTTGTTTGGGCGTCCCTGTCACAAGATCCCGTGAATGTCTGTGCTTCTGATGAAACCTCCTTGTGGTGGAGTAATTGTTTTTGTTCTCCACACAGATGACTGTTTGCTTTTGTGTTTCATATTATGGATTTCCTCTTTTAATTACCTGAACCCCATTCAGCGTTCAGAAATATCAAGCACAGCACTATGAAACTACGGTTTTTTTCTTGTTCTGACAATATTCAACTCTTCATCCACTGCTTCAGCAAGTTGTTTCTATCTTTATTTGGGATACTTCAGCATTCCACTAGGAATGGATAGAAATGCTGCAGATTTTATTTTCTTCTTAGTAATTGATCAGGTGGAATGGAGATAGCGCTCTAAAAAATAAAAACATAAAACAGTATTCTCATAAAAGCTGTTGGTTCTTCCTCAAGTTGAGCTTAATTTTAGTCTAATTTTAATTTAATAGAGAAAGAGAGAATGGGTCTAAATGGACAAAACTGTCAGAGATTTCACTGTGCAAAATAGTAACCAAAATCACACATTCTTGACACACAAACCTCTTACAAAGTCATCACCGTTCTCCTTTATGCTCCTCTTATTCCTCTTAGAAAATTCATTGCTTCTAGTTCTTTCACAAATGAGGTAAATACAAGTATAGAGTAGGACCTCAACAAGAAGGAGGAAAATTATACAGGAATAGATACTGAAAGTGATCAAAGCCCATCTCTGGGGACTCCATCCACACTACCACTGAGATATTGGGAAAGCCCACAGGCTGTTATGGATGCATGTAGTCTTCCTACGTTTTACAGGTTTTTTAGTTGTTGTTGCTTTATAAGAATAGATCCAGTAGGGTTATATGTCCAGTGTATTTCATTCTGAACTTTAGCAGATAACAGACCTGTTTATCTTTTCCAAAAAAATTTTTTAAAAATAGACCTATTTCCTGAACTACTTCTTGGAAGATATCACTTTTTCAAGTGATAACTACAGAAAAATAGAGTGTAGGAATGTGAATAAGTGATATTACACAGGTTTTCGAAAGAAATATTGAAAAGACTGTGCAGATCACATAGTTCATTTCCCTGAGAATTAAAGACCAAGAGGTCTTTATGATGTTACAATACAATTTTAAGCCAGCATTATGTGAAATAAAAATTATCTGAACATTCTCTTGTCTTGAAAATGGGATTAAAAAAATGAAACACAACACACTTTCCATCGTATCATTTGATACCTGATCACAGAACTTCAACTACTGCTACCAGAAGTACCATTTCTCCATATTTATGGTTTTTTACATAGTTCCACAGGAAAAGTTTAAAGTTTACCTGCAGAGCAGGATATCAGCATTGCTATGTCCAAGCCCAACTCTGTACCTGTGTGTGAAGGGAGGGAAACAAATTAGAGGCACTTATCACCTTGGTTTTCTGACTCCAAGAAGGTAAAGTGGAGGATCTTCTAGATGAGCAAAACATTCTTGCACAAAACTCACCCTCACAATGTAAATAACTTCAGTATTAACAATTCATTTCATTCAAACTGAGAAGTGGTTGAAATAAAGGCACTATCATTTCCCATGACTATCGTACTTCACAAACACCAGGAGACACTGAGATCACTGAGATGGAACTTCTTTCATTTCACAGGAGAAAATGCTACTCTGGAAGCAATCAGTGGTCAGCAGAACATAATAGCAGCTGACATTTCAGGTCAATATGAAAGCAGTTTGGAGCCAGCCAATTTGGAAGTGCTCCAGTTTGTCACTTCAGTGCTAACGAAGACAATGTTGCAACATGTTTTGTTTAATATAAAAACCAGGATAGAATCATGGGAGAATTATTTCCCTCTCAGCTTCACCCCCCTCCAATCCTCTTTCCAAATGCAATTGTTCTATTTTTAAAAAGCTCATTTGTTCTTATTGTTCTTGCATCAAGCTGGCAGCTCACCCATCTGTCTCCCACTGTGCTTAAAAAGATGTCATGATCCTGCAGTCCCAAACACAGTCCTGATGTTTCCACTGAACTAAAACACATCTGCAATGACAGCTTTCACTTAGGAGTGAAGCTATTTTTGAAACAATGACAACCTCACCAGTCAGATTTCAGATGGCTTTATCAAAAAGAAAAACCAATTAAAAAACCCCAAACCAGTGCCACCTCATCCAAGGTAGCAGGACTCTCATTGGTTAAGACATTAAACAAAGTTCGTTTAAAGAATTCCCAGCTTCATCATGCACATCGTTCGAGAGCAATATCACACAAAGGTTGTTGGGAAAATGAGTCTGCCTTTAGGGCTGCCCTTCACCCAAAATCCCGCAGCAATGTCTTGAAAAAACCGCCAGCCCAAGGAGATCCCATGGGATCCCTCAGATCTGTGATGGTAATGTCAGGTGAAACATGCCTGGAAAATTACTGCTTGTTCCAGGTCAGATGGGAAAGTGACAGTAACTAAAGCATCGTGTTAAAAGTAACCATTTTCAGGGTTTTAAACAGAATTCTTGCAAGTGACTGAAATGACTGAAGCGACTGATCCACTATTTTGCAGCTTCCATTGCAGGGAAAAACAGTCTCATGGCCAAAATCAAACCAAATGTGCCTTCACTTGCCTAGCAGCAGTGAAATCTAATGGAGAGAGTCAGACATGTAACACATCATCAGTCCAGGTCTCCTCATATTCTCTGCTGCCTCAGGTTTTGGCTGTCTTGTTGAAGGCAGCAAGGCCTCCAAAGCTGGGGTTGGCTCTGCTGAAATGCAGTCTCCTCCAGACAAACAGCTCTGTTTTTAGATGAGGCCTCAAGTGCAAAGCAGTACAAACACTGAGAAGCTTTCAGACCTGGCACAACCTCCATCACAGTTTCTGACCCTAAATACGTGCACCCTGGTTCTATCACTGGATTCCATCACCATCATTTGGGATTCAGCTAAGAGGATCCAAGACTCTTCGGCCTTGTGGAAAATAGAGATTGAGACACTTTTCTCTCTCTTTAACTTCTTCCCTGTGAATCAAGCCAGGGGCAGAGCAGACGCACACTTGCCCTCAGTGTGCTTCATGGAATAAACAGGTTTGATAGCTGAGAATTTTTGGCAAGAATTGCAAACAAACTTGCATTTTTTTTAAAGAGGCTTAAAGCAGACAAACAGCCAGGCTACTCTCCTCAGAGGAGAAAATCCTGAGGAAACCCTGTTTTATTCTTATTGCATTAATGAATATTCTGTCACTTTAGTAGGCCAAACATAATTGTTCAAACTGCTATGCTGAGACTAATTGCCCTGTCATTTAGAATTAGAGGTGTTAATATGGTCATTAAGATGTTACAAATGGCTTCTGAACACCCTCCCAGGTCACCACAGGTACAGAGCACCCTGGCAGAGTAGCAGAAGGAGTTAGAGGTTGGGTCAGGTCTCGATGCCGTGAGAAACCTGACAAGGCAAGAACATGCCACAGCCTTCCTTCCTGCAAAACCTTTGCTGGGTGGTCAGCAGGGAAAAACAGCCCAGTTCAGAGAGGATTGGCACCTCTGCCACACCTGCCAGCCCACTGACTCCCTCACTTCCAGGTGCTGCAACTCCACCAGCCCTTCCCTCCAGGAAGCCAAGCAAGGCATGCGGTGCCACAGCCTCCTGCAGCAATTAGTCATCAGAATTAGACTGAGAGTTCACTTATAATATTTTGAAAGACCATCTCGTAATTAATTTGTTCTGTCCACAGAGCAGCTGACACACAAGAGAGGGGGCAGTGAAGCTTTTAATCCACATTCCAGGGCTTGAGAGTGCGAGTGCACCCACTCACACAGAAAACTTCTCTCTGTTAACTGAGCTGTTAGAACTTGGTGGGTGTCAGCTTGGTGAGTGCAGCTCGTGGACTTGTGTGCCATATTAGTTGGAAGAGGCTGTGTTTGCATGGAAGACTCCAGTCTCCAGCTACGTTCTATTTCGAGATGATCTGGAGCCATTCTGTTTCAAGAGGTCAGTTTTTAAAGAGGCAAGAACAAAAACATCCCTCTCTAAAAATAAACCAACTCCTGTGAAAAGGCTTGGCATTCTCCTGTCAGGTTTCTGCGACTGGGAGAGAGAGAATAGTCTGGTGTTGGCTTCCAGCCACAAGGAAGTTCATATCTAATATAATCAAGCCACATTAGAAAAAACTGAGCAGATAAGAAGCCAAATGCAACTCAAACCACAAAGCCTCCATTGAAAATGTGTTTTGACTTCAGAAGAGCGACAGGAAAAAAGAAGAGATTATTAGAGATTCAGAGCCCAGCGCTCCTCTCAATTGCCCCAGATTTACACCCACTATACTCCAGAAGAGTTGATCCAAATTCCGCTTTGCTGTGAGAAAGGCAAGTGCTTAACTTACATCAGCTGCAAAAACATTTCCGATTTCTTATCTCCTTCCTAATTGCCATTCAGGGAACAGTGTGATGTGTGTCACGTCCAGCCTTTACCCATTTATTTTGAAGGTTAAAAATGTCAAAACGGGTGTGGAGTAACCAGCATTTCAAAAAGAAGTTTGTAGATACAGAAGTCTGGTATTGCAAGTCCAAAGAGAAAATAATGCTCTCTTTGTACGTGTTTTCTCTTGACAGACAGCTTAAATTAGGTTGCTGAATAACTTGGTACATGGTACAACAGTAAACCTGTCACAAAAGCATGTTAATCAAAGCACAACTGATACTTGACATCCCCTGGTGAAAGGCATTTTTACAGTGTTTCATTAAAACTGAAAGGAGGATTAAGAGGCCTATTTCTTGATTAATGTCTCTCTCTGACTGGGAGATGTAATCCTATCCATAACCTCAAATTACTGCAAACAAAATTAAATTTCTGCCAGCAGATCATTCCAAGCACATATGACACAGGGCACAAAAGTGTTCATGTCTTGACACTTTTTATCCAACCCAGAGACCCTTTGAGTTGCAAACACCACAGTGGGAGCTCCAGTGACGCTCCAGGCTACAGGAAGAGAAGAGGCAGCCAGTCTGGAAGAAACACAATGTCGGGATTTCTGTCAGGACACATCCTGGCTCTCCTTGCTGCCGGGTGGCAGGGATCCTCCTGGGAGCACCACTCTCCGGTGACCGACAGCGTGATGAGAAGTGAACTCTTCCTGCCCAGCACCACACCCCGATTCTGTGACAGAGCCAAGGCCAGGAATTCAGTGTCAGGAGTGCACGTTCCCAGCTGGTGCAGGGACAGAGCTGTGCTGGGCAGTCCCAACTCCCCAGCCCACAGGGCAGCCGGCTCCCTGCCAGCCACCACAGCCTCTGGGACATTTGCTTTCAAAACCCTTGTATCAACAGTGCTGGGAGCTTGTGTGTGCCCAGGAGAAGGAACAAAAGATGATACAACCCACACTAATTTCAGCCTGCCCCACACCAGACAGGGCAAAGGCAGTACCAGGTCAGAAACTCAGCTGCAAACACAGCCGCAGCCACCTGCCAAAATCCCCATTTCACAGCATGCTCTGCTCACACTCCATGGCAAAATCCTGTGTGGCTAAATCCCAAGAAGCCTAAAACAGCTGCATATCCCATTCAAACAAAACAAACCTGTGCCTCAGTAGTCCACCACAACAGCACACGGCTGCATCTCCCTCAGACAGACTCACTCCTTTTTCCTAGGGCAAACTCCAACTGGGTTTTTGTAGCAGACCTGGCAGCCATAATCTGGTTTCTCAAAGGCAGATTAGATAAAATCACTTGCAGCTCTGCTGTTTCAGCCACTTCTCCCTTGAAATAGTCCCTGCCTGACTCAGCCTGATGGTTTATCTTCAGAGGACAATAGTTGAACTAGAAGCCTAAATTCCAAAATGCACAAGAGTCGGGCTCTCAAGAGATGCTCCTCGTATCTCTGTGCTTCAGTAGTCCTCTCACTCCCAAGGCCATTAACACTTAGTGCCAGGAACAATTTATTCCATTAGATAAGGGGTAGACCTTTTCCAAGCACAAGCTACACACACTGAGATGTTAACAAGTCACCTAAGGCTACATCATGTTTCAACTTTGATCTCCTCTTTGGTTGGTCTGGATATCACTTCCCACGTCTTCCCTCTCTGCAAGGCAGTGCTGTGTTGCAGGGGGAAGCCCTGGGATCTCAGTCTCCTTGGAGGCACCTCCACAGTCCCCACTCTCACCATCACTCTGCCCGCCCAGTGGCACTGAGATCATATTGGAGTCCTGCTTAGTCGTGAATACCTGGAAAATTTGCTTAAGCAAAACAAACCAAAAAAACCCCGAGAGACCCATTTAACACTAAGCTCTGGAAGATGGCAGAGTATTAAACCCTTTTTTAAAAACAACATTCAAATATGTTCATACATCTGACTTGCACCCTGAACAAGCAGTCTTACTCCAGATTTCTGTGAAGACGATGAGTTTGTAACCCATCCACCCCCTCCTTAGGTTTTTCATTCCCCACTGACTCCTTGGCATCTCTGTTCTAAACACCTCCGTTCTCACCCCTGTTTACAGGACCAGGTTAAAGCAGTCTATGAAAAAAAGGCAGAGCCCAAGAAATGGATGGGGCTGTGTTATCCTCAAAGTGTTTTAAGGGCAGTAAATATCAGGACTCTCCTCTCCCTCCCGTACACAGCTCAATGTCCTCAACAGGAGAGCACATCTGAGAGACGAGCTTTGAGATACAGCCTTTTATAGTATCTGCAATAATTTAATAAGCTGCAAGCTGCTCCCAGAGCACATTCATGGGAGAGAGGAGTTGTTGTTGTTTTAGCCTTCGCAGCTTTGCTAAGCTTTGAACTGAGGCCATTGGGTTGAACAGCAGTAAATGCACTGAGAGTTGCCTAATATTTTCCATTACAACATTTATATCGTATAATCTTACACCTGACATTTCTTACTCTTATGCTATATCCAGTGCTTGGAAAAAAAAAAAAAAGAGATGGGTGATTTGTTGCTATTTATAACATGCCAATAGATCTTAGTGAGTTTCACCAAAGGGCAGGTTAAAGAGTAATTAAAAATCTAGTCAAATTATTTTAAAAAAGGGAAAAAAAAAAGGAAGGATGTATCAGGCATTCAAAACCTCCAGGGTGAAGTCCTCTGGAGCAGTATTGAAATAGACATTTTTGGTTTTGTTGTTAATTCCACTTTGAAAACTCAATTTATTCTCATGAAATAACTTCTTTATTTGCAATCTAACTTGCAAGAAAATATTTACACCACATACACTGGCTTATTTATCTATTAAGTGAGCCATATGGCATCAAGACTGGCAATTTAAGTGGGAACAGACAACAAATAAATGATGCAGAAAGCTAAACCTTAGAGAGACACGAAGGCTGGTTCAGAGATGAGCTTGAATAGAGACAAAAAGAATCATTTCCCAAAGCATAGGGGAGTCTTACACAGAGGTCACTGGGGAAGCCACGGGATCATCAGAGGGGTCTGTAGCTCTGTTACAGGTGTGTCAGTGTGCAGAGCAGACCCCAAACCTCTGGTCCCTGCTGTATCCATCAGCTCGGTGACCTCTGCACAAGCCGTGCTGGACCACCAGCCCCCTCCAGCCCAGCCCTCCAGCGATTCCATCAGCTCTGGAAACGGGAGGAGTCCCAAGGGAGGCCCAGCAGGCTGAACTTTATCAAACACAAGGACCCAGCACTCCTGGATTCTGGCCGTGCCCGTGGCAGGTGGACAAAGCAGGCTGAGGCTGGTGCACCCATTTGCAGGAATCTGGCAAAGCTGAGGACAGATCAGCGTCCTGAGGATGCAAAACCTGCCTGGCTGCTCACTCCCTTGGGCTTCTCAGATTTCTGATGCTGGTGAGAGGGGGATGGAAGAATGTAAAACAAGATTTCTCTAGCTGCCCTAATCTATGTTATGCCCCTTTTAAGCCTTCTCCTCACATTTCTGAGTACAGACATGGCTCTCACTGCACAATGTGGGGATAGATACCAACCACGGACATGGCTATCCTGCTTATTTGCGCTCAGTAGGAAACAACAGCAGGGTCAGTGGGGAAATGGGAGCTGCCAGGGGAAGGAAGGGGCAGATTTAAATTTTCCACATTTCAGCAGGGCTAGAAAAGGTTAAATGGGTCACACCACTTTGATGGGTTATCCCATTACTGAAGTGGTAAGCACTGTTGGAGCATAAAGGCTTTGGGCACAAAAATGCCTATGGTTATCTTCCAAAAACAAATGTGTTTTAAAAGGCTTGAGTCTTAACAGAGAGTCTGAGTGGAGGGAAATACTGGAGTGATGGGAATTTTAAAAGGCTCAAGGTGTAAGCGTTCACACAGCAACCTGATTTGGAAACCAAGACATAGGAAGATAAGTTTAGTTTATTATGGGGTTCGTTTTTTCTCTGATTTCTATAGCAGAGTGTTTTTATCACGTGAAACGATAGTCAGTGCCAGAGCTAGTTAAATATAACAAGTGGGAGAGAGAAGGGAAATAATTCTGAAACCTTTCTAAAATGAAAGCTTTCTTCTAACTCAGGAGCCATAAATAAAATCAAGTATTTGCCCTCAGGGAAGAACTTAACACAACTCCAATTCAGCTAAAGGAACCTTTCACCAAGGCACGTCTTTGCCCTCGCAGACTGTTACCGTGCCTTCTCCTCACTCTCTTCTCTTTGGGAGTCAGAGCCACTCTGCATTTAATAGCTGTGCGCTACCAAAAGTCACCCTGAAGGAGCCAACAGAGCCAGTAAAACCTGGACAAGGGTGATTTCTAACAACTGCAGTCCGCTGGAGCAGGACTTCAGCCTGCAAGGCTTATCAGGCAGCTGCACAGCCCATCGACCCTCACGCCTCCATCCATCAGTGCCCAAGGTTCTCACAGCACCACGACAAGCCTGTTCCTTACAGGACAGGGCAAAATTTGCAGGGCTTTTTGCTGCTGCAGGATTGTTTCCCCCCCTTCCACAAGAAGCTATTCCAGGTTGGAGGGCTCATTTCAGAAGGGGTTCCCAGCAAGTCAGTTTATCACACTGAGAACCATTTGCAACCCAAGTTCATTCTCCCCATCCATCTGAAAACCACACAGAAGCCAAACAAAATCACGTGTGAAGGTCACAGTTTCTCCCTTCTTTCACCACAGTGAAAGTTTTCCTTCCCTCAAAACCAAAACAAACCCTGGAACCAAAAACAAATCAGAAACTTTCATGAAGTGGGGAAGGAGCATGTAATGAGTTGAATGATGTCAGGATGGCCAAAGACTTTCTATAATAAGTTGTAGATTAGCCACAACTCCAAGTGCAACAGGCCAAAACCGTTTTTAATTCCACACGTGTAAAACTAAAGTCACTTTCCAGTGAACTCAATAGAGCTGCTCCAAATTTACTACGGTATAATTCAAAGTAGTGTGGAAAAGGAATGTATAAACAAGGTCCTATTCAGGCTGGCTTGTGACAAATGGTGACATTTTCTTCTTGGAATAAAACCTGTCAAAATCATGTAATTAAGCAGAGAAAGCCTTTGCTGCACAGAATTTATTTTCAAACACCAAAAACATCCTATATGAAGAAAATCTGTGTTCTTGTTTTTCCAAAGTCTCATTTCCAGCATGACTTACACTCCCCCTTAGAAGACTTTCTGAGCTAGGCTGCCTTAACCTCTGAAACAACTGAAATAATCCAAAGGCGTGTGCAGCAGTAAGGGGGTGCCGAGGCAATACTGCAATCTTTTTTCCAACCTGGCTCTTTCCACGTTCCTGTTTTGCCTGCGTGTTTACAAAACATAAGTACTCTTCCAAGGGTTTCACACCTCAGAGCAAGATAAACCAACCCTTGAATACATGCACCTGTAACTGTTCACAGGCTGCTCCAAAGTGTGTTACAACTCCTTTGCAAAGAAAACAAATCACAAGGAATCATGCTCACACTGTGAAACAGTCCGGGGAAGACCTGGGAGTTGTTTTTAAATAAAAGCTGCTAGCACAGCAGCTGCTGTTGAGGGGTGGGATTGTTCATTTTGGGTACAGCTGCCTCCTGCTGCCTCCACAGCTCTCGAGCTGTTGTTAGCAGCTCTCACTGTACACAGGACCCTGAAACTCCATAGCTCAGGCCCCCAAGCCAGCACGATGCCCCAGAGCCTGCAGAGAGCAGCAGCTTCCATTCCTTCCGAACACTCAATCAACAAAATGACCCAAGGCCCCCACAAGCAGCAGAAATGAGAATTCACAAAAAAACATGCAAAAAAACCATGCAAAACCTCCCCTTCTGTGGGAAGAGGAAGTTGCACCCCGCATTCAGGTGTAGGGACTGAGCTTTCCCAGAAAAAAGTACATCCCCACAAGGCCCAGCTAGGAATGTGCCTGCAATAGCATGGAAATAATAATACACCAATATTCCAATCCCAATAACAACATTGGAAAACGCTGAGTTTGCCAAAGCTGATTCATGTGTCTGAGGGAGGGGGAGGGGGGGAACAAAAGGTGATTTTGACACATCTTGTTCCTGCCTCCTGTTTTTCTCTGCTTCTTTGAATTTCAAAATTCAAATGCTATAATTGGAGTTGAGTGAAAAACAGAACTTGTGTCATATGAGAAACTGACATTCTGGCATGTTTTTCCATTGAATCAGAACCAAAAAAAATTAAAATTTCTCATGAAGTGACAATCCAAAAAAATCCAGTTTTGAACCCGTCCATATTGATACATTTTAAAATTTTGTTTTGAGAACATCAAAGCAATGTAACAAATTAAATCCTGCTAAAGTATATCAACATTTTGTTTGAACAATCCAAACAAACACAGAAACAAGGATTTTACCTTTCCAGCGCAAGACAAAAACATTCTTCAGTTGCAAATATCTGTGCGATTGACACCTCTCAGTAAGACATCCTGATTTTGATGAAATTTCATTTTCTGACAGAAAATTGTTCCATCAGAAATTTTAATGAGCTTTCCTTCAATACAAACACGTCTGTGTTACTCATGCCTAGGAGAAAATGTCACTTTGCAGTATTTTGCTTGGTTAGGTGCCTCCCCATTAGGATGAGGATATTACACCGAGCCTGCCTTGGTTTCTCCACGTTCCCCCCTCCCCATGCACAACATGCACATCTATCATCTGATTAAAAACATTATTTATCTTTATATAAAAAACATATATTTCCTAACAAGCCAAGACATTTATAAATAACTTATAATACTACAGCTGAGTGCTAAACATCATGATTTAGGATGAAAGAAGAAACCTTTCTGATCATTGTCCTTTAGTATTTCAAAGCCCATTTTTCATGTTTATTTGCTGTCACTGGAGATAAGTGATTGCCTTGCTGTATTGCATTTCCCCTGCAATGGTGAGTTGTTTGCAAAAGGAATGGAGGACAAGCTGTCACATCAAAGAGAAAAGACTGAAACCCACCAGGAGGTGAAGCAGGGGTTTATTGTCTTTTGCCCTGGGTTTTGACAGTTAATTAGCTCTCATCCAATTTATGCTTGTGTGGCAGCTACACCAGGGTCACCAGCAGCAACTCCAAGGTGAGGCCAACGCAAAGGATACGAGACAGGAAAACTTGTGGCAGAGCCCCAGCAAAGCAAAGGGCTTCATCTCTCACCCCCAGCCGCGGCTGATGGACTCGTTCCCTAATGAAGCCTTTGACTTGTTTGTTTTTCCCTCTCACCACACCGAGGATCCTTTCAACAGCTTTGGGCACCGAGGAATTGCCAAAGTGGCTGCCACATTAAGCAGTCAGAGTAGCAGCATCTGTGGAAAAACGCTGCCCCTTCGACTTTCCGTGTGTCAGCTGCCTTGGGCAGAGGAAGAGGAGGAAGATGACAGTGAGGAGGTGGTAATGAAGGGCTTCACTGAGATGCTCTGCAGGGCTGGACTTCACACTGCCTGCTCTTCAGGACTTTTCAAGACCTCAGCCACATCTTCTGGCACTCAAGATTTTTCAAGACTTGGCAAAGCAAAATGTCCTTCCCCCTCTCATTACCTGTTCCTGTCTCTGCTGCTTTGGTGGGTTTTGCCACCTGCACAGGTTTTACCTCCACTGCTACTTTGAAACCCTAAGTGCAGGGAGAAAGCAGAGCCCAAACTGTGCTCCTGGGACAGGAGCACAAAAGCAGGATTTTCACATCATGGAATAAAACCTTTGATCAAATCATGTCTTAGCTGCAATAAATTCTGGAAGACTGCTACCCTGCTTGATGCCTAATGAAATACAGCAAGGTCTCACCTCTGAAAAAAGGCTCTGGATCAATTTAGAGGTCAGGTGAATGTCTCAGGGGAATATGACAGACAGTAGCACCAGGAAAAGAAGTGGAAATGAAATGCAAATTCGCTTTATATTGAACACCCACGGAATGGGAATTTCTAGACGTAACTGAACCAGTCAAGGCTCAGACCGGAGAGACAGCCTTCAACACTACAGAGCTCCTTGGCACTGTCCAAGATGTGCCCCATTTCCAAGTGAAATCTTCATACCTTGTAGAAGGCACCTGCTGCCTCAAAAAATAGGGGTTTTTTTTAGAACTACCTGTTCAGACCTTACCCAAGCAGAGCGAGGCAGTTTCTAGGCACACGGGAAGCATCTTTCGTGCAGAGACACTCCTAAAGAGTCAGCCTCATTTAGCCACATTAAATATGGAAAGCACTGCACTAAAACAGCACTGGCACAATATCCAGATTCCTTTCTCAATATCCCAGCTGCCCTGTGGCTGGGTCCTGATTGGATCCAGGGGCTGACTCAGGGCTTCCCATTCCCTGCTGCCATGATGGGATGCTGTATGTGCATCCCACCAGTGATGCCACAGTCCTTTATTTTCTCTTAGTAAAATACATCGAAAAGTCACCAGTAAATTGAAAACCTGAAGCACAGAACTATCCAGCTTTCTATATTAAAATCACTTCTGGAGCAAATGTTCCCTAAATGAGCTGGTCAATTACAGGAATCACCCCAAACAACCCCATACTCACAGCTACTGGAGCAGACTGGGATTTAAGCACTAGTGAGATGCAGCAACAAGCTTATATGGATCACCTGCAGGAACTGAGCTTGGGTCTCAAGATTGCAAAAGGCTGAGAGATTCCAGCTGAGCCTGAAGAGCCAATCCCCAAATATTGGGCCAGCAACAGCAGGGGAGCCAACACGTTGCCCAAGCCCACTTGGAAGTACCAAGAGAGTCACCCTCTCAAATCACTGTATCACAGAATTCAGAACGATTTGGGTTGGAAGGGACCTTAGAGATCATCTATTCCCAACCCCCGGCCATGGACAGGGACTGCTTCCACCACACTGTGTTGCTCAGAGGCTCATCCAACCGGGCCTTGAACAGTTCCAGGAATTCAAAGCACAAAAGCCTCTTTCCTCTGATGACGAGAAGCCGAGACCCACCTCTTGTGAACACCTACAGCTAGGTATGATGATTCTAGCTCCTGCAGCCCACTCCTAACACCATCTGAAATAACTCTCCACTATGCAAACCCCCACTGCTATCTTAATGAAGGACGGATGTGAATGCAACTTGTGTGAAAGTGGTCTCATGAGACGCACACAGCAAGCTAAACAACAGGCTAAACTTAGTGCGTGGGCTTGTGGCTTTGTGTTTCTCTCAGCTGTGAGTCATTGTGTGGGGTAGAAAACTGCCTTCCTCCCCCAAAATATCACGGAAAGTAAGCAATGCCTCACGTTACAGTAAGGGAGGCTCTACACAGCAGGGGCCAGGATTGTGTTACTCACAGGGAGCCTGAAGACTTGGCAACATCGCAGCCAAATCTGTCAATGACATTTCACACAGGCCATTGAGCAACCAGCAGAAGAAAATCACTTTCAGCCAGTCTTGATCCAGCAAGGTTCAGATAAGAAATAGGATAAACACCCTTTCAATTCGAGGTCACCTACCTCCTTTCTCTTGGGTCCCTTGAAATCTTCTTTCCAATCTCCTCCCTTGCTCTTGTGAGCTCTGTGCACAGCACAGGGCCTTTCCCTGGGGTGATGTGATGTGAGACTGCTGCCTGGGGACTTGGATGCAGCACCCAGGAAGGCTTCCAGCTGGACAAGGCAAGCAAGCACCTCTTGCAGATTAGCAATGGGTCCAAGCAAGCCTTTCTTCTGCACAAATTTGGAAGTTAGAGAGTTGGAGCATGCACGCTGAACACTTCCCAGAAGATTTAACAAATTTGCATTGGCAAATGTTCAGTGATTCAGCTCAGGACTCCTCACCCTCACAAACAGGCAGATCAGGTACCCTGGTGTGTGTTACCTGAGCGTGTCCCTGTGAAGCAGCAAGAGCCGCTGCACTGCTCTAACTCAGGCACTGAGACCGTTTTGCAGCAGGAGCATTAAAATAAATAAGGTACTGAATAGTCATCTCAAAGGGAAGGCAAGTCAGAAACCCTGAATGTGATTCTTTGGCTTTGATCAGGAGATGGCTTTCCCTGTAGGTGCTTGTCTCCACCAAGGAAAACAAGTTCCCTAATACCCGCTCCAGGATGTAATGCATAAACAGGAAGAGACAGCCACCAGGGAGAGGTAAGAAACACACACTTATGCAGATTGACAGCAGTTTTCTGCATGTTACTGCATAAAAATTATTGTTCACTTTGGGCCAGTGACCAGGGCTGCAAAACGTAGGCCGTTGCGTGCCCTCCCTGAACCAGCAGTTAATAATGCAGTGCAAGGAGTCAGGAAAGTCCCAGATGCCACGACCAAGGCAGGTGCCAGGCTCTGCTGGAGAGAGTCCCAATCACACAATGAGGAGCAGGACTGTGTCTTGTCCACAGTCTTGCAAGACCAGCCAGGATGGGCTTTGTACCCACACCAGGCTTTTCTTAGATGTTTTTGGTACTGATTTCCCCCAGCCCATACCTGTGAGAAGCACCAAACACTCCTCCATTATCTCTCACTGAGGATTGCCAGCATTTTTTTTCAGTTTACAGAGGCTGTATGGCAGCAGCAGAAGCTTGAGACTGATCACAGCACTTAACCACCCTCTTCACTAAAAGGCTTTTTCAAATTGCTGCTGCTGCTTGAAGAACCTGAACACACAGGATAGCCAAGACCCCAGCACACAATGACCTGCTTTAAACGTCTCTTTGCCTTTGGGAAAAACACCGTGAGGCTTTTGAGAATGAATTACAGAAGGCAAAACTTCTAAAGGAAGATCAATAGTTGGACATCCTTTCCATTACAAAACCATGCTGGGGACATTTTTGGCGTGTGCATGCATATCTTTTGTCAATGGAGCTGTGAGTGAGACTCATGAGAGAGGGTTGAGGGGGTTTTTGTGCCACCCCCAACCCAATATTTTCATAAACGTCGCTTTTCATTTCTGGCTGCACTGCAAATCCATTATGGATGAGGAAAGCAGTCCTAAAACACAATTAAGAGATGGAGTCATGAGGTTGTAGCCTTGTAGCTATGAAGCAATGACCTCAGCACAAGGAATAGATAGAAGATACACTAATCCCTATTAAAGGGGGAAGCTGGCAAATAATGCTTTTTAAATCTGCAGCATGCTGAGCCGAGGGTGAATGAGGCTGGAGGAGAGCTGAGGTAGCCACGCCAATGGGTTTCTCTGCTCCCTGGGGCTCAAGAGGCACCCTGCTAGCAGAGACACTGGAGAGCTGGAGGAGCACTGCGTGTCTAAACAAGCACACAAACACACACAGTTTTTGGTCTCAGCACCCAGGGACTAGAGGGGCTTTCTGCTGGGGGCCTCCCTGCTGACACAGAGCAGCCTGGTTCTCACAGACCAGACACAGCTTTATGTTCAGGATGGCACAACTCCAAAGAGACGCTTCATTAAAAAGTTTTTCCCAAGCCTTTACTCCTACCCACATCTTTAGTGCCTCCTTAGTGCTACAGGGGAGCTCAGAGCCCCCACAAGTTCCCAAGAACCCTCTGCACGCAAGTTAAAACACAAGATCATCAAGGGCATCACTTTTCCGGCAGGTTCTTCTCTCTTCCCCCAGCCCATTGCAAAGCTTTCAGCCAAGTGTAAACCTTTTGGCTTTGAGTGGTCAGTGGAAAAAAAGTGGTGCCACGTGAGGGAGGGAGAGATGTCAGAGGAGAAGCAGTAGAGCAGGGAAAAGTCTCTGTTCATCACAGGTCTGCTGGCAGCCGGAGATTGCGAGGCGCAGCTGGGAGGAGAAGTGCCACTGCACAATCACTCAAAGCAGCGGTGTTTCTTTTAGAGGCATTCAGATGCCTGGGCGTCCTACCGAGTCTCCAAATAAATAATATTTGATTGTGACGAGTGCCTAGCACACTTCTGAATGTAGCAAGAAAATAATGCACTGACATTATGAAAATATTAGAGGCATAAGTCAATCCTACTCATCCTACGAAGAACAAAAAGGAAAAAAAAGGGAAAAAAAAGACCCAAAAACCCACACAATTGATTAAATAAAATGTCTTCACCGGCATCAGCAGTCATAAAAAACACTTTTCTGGCAAGGCTCAAGCTACCTGCAGAGAATTCACTTTCCTTGTCTTCTGACAAGAAACTCAAGGAATAAAAATGGCATCCATCCTTCTTTCCTCTATATGCTCCGTTCTGCTCCATATGGTGCTGCCTGATAGCAAATGAGAAATTAAAAACATTAGCACCAGCCTCTGCCCTCTCCTCCCCCACTGCTTTCTCCCTGCGGTGGCTGCACAAAATCTGCTGGCCCAAGCTGGAGACAAAACCATTTAACTGCTGAGCTCTGGAGTCACATGTGAGCTCTCTCTTGTCTGCCTAGTTCATAGATGCCAGTTTTGCCTGGGCACTGACTGTCCTTCTGAATTATTTCATCTTGGAAAATAACCCTATTGACAGACTGAACCTCTCCCCATGGATTAGTCCTTTATTCATTTAAAGCTGAAAATAAAGATACAGAGACAATCATAAATTAAAACTGAAACCTCTGAGTGTGAGGCAGGCAGCAGTGTGCTGTAACTTTATATCCCAGTCCTTCCAAAACAGAATTCGTAGAGACACCTTCATGTTAAAAAAAAAATCTGAACTAAATTTTCCCAGTAAATTCTAGTCATAATCTGCAACTGCCATTTTACTTTCTGTTTCAGATCACTTCAAAATCATCTTCAGCATGTGCCATGTGCAGTCAGTTCCTTCACAAAAATACTGTGAAACAGGATGCAAACATAATATTTTTTTTTTTTAATACTTGGGAGCAATTGAATGAAAAGCCCGAGAACTGGGGGAGTTCACCGAGGGGTTTTTTTAATTATTCCTCTATTCCAGGGTGGAGGCAGGAGCAGGTACCAGGTGGCTTGGAGGAGGTTGTCCCTCCCCAGCACACGCTGTAGGGGTCAAGGCCAAACAAAGGGAGAGGAGATCACGGTGGAACAGGCACGGTGAAAGTGACAAATCGCTCATCACCACGTGCAGACGCACGATCTCTGTAGATTAACCTCGCAGAAGAGCCATTATAATCATCCCATCTTTGTAGGCATCACAGCCTTTTGGAAAGATTTGAGCGCTGAGGGTGATTAAGCTTTGTTATCAGGCCACCACAGCGACAGCCTTGACTCTCACATGCCCAGGAGCCTGGGGAGATGGAGACTCTGTCCATCACAAAAGTTGCACCGTGTTTTCAACAAGAGCTTTCAAGAAACGTTGATTCAATTTCCCCATCAATCTTTCGCTGTTTGTCCATGATCTGAAGCAGCAGCAGCAGGGCAAATCCTGACATCTGCTCACACGGGTTCAGGCTGCCCTTTGGGGTCTCTGTGCAAGGTTTGGGACATTGTTATCATCATCCTCCACACCAAAATATTCCCACCAAGTGGGTAAGGCCATAAAGTGCCTCGAGCAGAGCTCATTCTTGAGCAGAGCTCGAGAAATGTGCAAAGGAAGGAATTAGAATACAATCTTTCAGCTATTCTGAGAGAAGAAGCTTTCCTCAAATTTAAAAACAAAAGCACTGCTAATTGCCAAAACTGCCTCAGACTTCTTAACTGCCACATCAACAAAATCTACGTCTACAATTCACTTTGCACACTTCAGCCCAGTACAAGCCAAGCGTGGGGAAAACTGCCTCCTGAAAGGAGACACTGCCTTCATCACTTAACAAAACCAGTACGACCTGAGCAATCACTGCTCTTCCCACTCTCTTCCCTCCCACAGCAGCCATGGCAGCTATTTCCCATGAAAGGATCATGGAGAACAGGACGCATGGAGCTTGCAAACTGGGGAATTAAAGAGGTGACAGTAGCCTAAAAATGCAAGGCACAAGAGAGGAGAAATTCATGGATAAATGTGAGAAGCAGCCTGAAACTGGAAAAGGAAAAATCCATGCTGAGCATGAAGGAACTCTAATCAATGCAGAGAATTACAAGGCAAATAATTTACCTGGAGAACCTGACTAGATATGTACAAAAAAAACAAAATGAAAAGACACTTGAAGGGAAATAATTCCCTCTCTAAATAGAAGATTGTTTGTGGCACACTCCAGTATTCACTCCATCTCTTAAAAAAGGCAGAGATTCCTTCCTAGCCAGAAAGCCTAGCACAGCATACATCAAAAAGTGAGTCCTACCTATTAAGACTTTGCCTAGAACAAATTTCATCTACCTGCCAAACCAAGCATTTTTAAATTAAACGTATTTTTGCCATACAGATTAAGAGAGAAATCTAGTAACATGAGAATGCTCCTTCTCACTCAACAGTTGTCTCTCCAGCCAGAAGGATAACGTCACATCAGGCAACAGATTCAGGTGGAAACACCCAGGTACCCCCCTGGGGGAAGTGGGAGCTTTCAGTCCTCTTGTGGAAAGCCCTAGAAATTAATCTGGGGGTGCTTCGAGGGTCTTGATGGTTTATGAGCTCTTGCAAGACATGGCAGCACAGCTGAGCCAGTTCTGCCCCATCTGAATACCCCCAGGCCTAGGTGTGAATGTGACCTTCCCTGGGAGCTGTAGGGGAGGACAACTGGCATGATAAGAAGCTCCTTATCTGGCTCAAAGCCCAGTTTGTAGCCCCTAGGGGTGGGTGTTCACCCCTTCTGTCTCACGGGCATTGCCACCACACACCCCAAATTTCACCTCCTGCCCCTCAGGGGGTGCAAACCCGTCCTCAGCAGAGCACCCACAAATGGGCAATTGAGTCATTAACCAGTAACATTCCAGTCTCTCACTAGGTTCATCCCAACACTATTTCCCTCCCCACCTTCCAGCGTGGTTACACTCACGGGCACAGGGAAATGTGGCCAATTAAACCAGGACCCAAACCAGAGATGAGATGTTCTTCCTGGTGGAAGCAGGGGAGAAAAGTCAGCTGTGGGGTGAAGCCAGGCTGAAACAAAGGGTAATTTCTTTGGATCTGCACAGCAATTCCTTTCAGACAAAGCTTTGCAGGCTCAGATACGTGATGTACCCACCAGCCCAAGCTTTTGTAACGTGCTGAAATCAAAGTGTTACAAGCAGAGCCTGTGCAAACCCGACACACACAGAAGGGCAGGCAGACCCCATCCCTCCCAAGTCCAGGCACACTGATCCCTGCCATGGCCTGAGCTCCAGGCCTGCAGACACACTGGCAGATGTCCCCAGGGCTTTCCCAGGCCTTTGAGGCTGTTCACTCAAGTGCAGATGCTGTCTGTGAGCCCCAGCATTGCTTTAGCTTCTCTGTTTGAAGGTGTCTGTAGACTCCGGGCCCAGTGCTAATGCAGCACTGGGGCAGGAACAGCTCTGAGGGAAGCTTAAGACCAGGATAAACAACTTATTACGGGTAATGATTTTCTCAGTATTTCAACCAATGCAGTGCCAGTCACCCAAAGGCAGGGCAGTGAGTCTCAGCATTAGCACAGCATAACACAAAGTGCTTTTCAAGGTCTGTCTTCCTGCTAATACTGTATTGCTTTATAGTGTGTCCTAAAAATTGTCTGAATGGCAGTTCAACAAGCCAGGACTTGATTCACAGACCTACCATGTTATTGTTGCATGTGGAGCCAAGAAATACAAATGGAGCAGATAATTAGAAGGGAAGTGTGTGGTGCTGAGCAAACACACCAGGCACGGGAAGGTTTTCTGCTCTGGAAAGGTAGAGAAACTGCATTTGCAGAACTACCTCATATTGGTTTGAGCACTCATAAAAACCAAGGATTATCAGACCGTGGTGTTGCAGTTCCTCTCTCAGGGTTTGAGCATGGGGCTCTGCATAGACCTGAAAGCCCAAACTCACTGGTGGCATAACACAATGCAGGCAGCCCTTAGCAGAGTTGTCCCCTTCTTTCCTAGGAAAATGAGCTATCAGGGACAGCCTTTAGGGACTAACAGATCACATTCATTGCTAGAAGAAATGAAGAGAAATGCATTACAGCAAACAGAGCTGTGTACAGCTTCCACCAGCAGAAAACATCGGGCTGTGCTGTCTTGTTTTACACCCTGGAAAGCAGAGCATGGATACCTCCTGCTTGGAAAAACTCAGTTGCCCTGTCTGCTGGGAGAAAAATCCTTATTTTGACACAGAAGCAAAATATCAAAAGCTTTTCGTTCAGCTTGCCTTAGCTGTGAGTTCTGCTCGTTTCTGTTTCATTTCAAGATCTGGTTAAATTTTGTGTTTCACTTTCTCCTCAAAAGCTTGCATTAGCCCGCCTGGTTTTGGGTGCACCTTTGTGTGTGAGGGTGTGGTGGACAAACAGTGCTTTCGTACTAGTAAGAGACCCTGTCCTGTGACATCAGGCAGCATTTAGATGATGCAGAAGACACACAATCCACATAATTCACCTCATCAGCAGAGTAATGCTATGCCATTGACAGAATCCCTGCATAAACACCCAGCTGGTAATATGATTATGCCCTGAGGAAAAAAAAGATTGATCGTCCTGGTGATTTTACTGTGCAATAACCACAGAAGCCGTCTTTGTCCACGTAGTTCTCGAATCCTTTCCTGGAACATTACTAAACACCCTTGCCTGACAAAGGTGAGCTCTCCAAGTTAATAACGCGTCACAGAAAGAGCAAGCTAAAACCTCTGTGTTCAGCTGGAAGATGTAAATCTTTTGCTCACTAATGAAGCTGCAGACACCAGAGATATCTTTAGGATGCCTGCAAACCTCGTTATAATCCACAACGAAAAGTTCAGCTACAATAGGAAGACGCAGAGTGTTACAGGAAAATAAAAACTAAAATATTTCCCGGTGCTATTAAAAATGTCCAAATAGTCGACACAAAAAGCCTTACCTGACACAAGGTAAAAATTTAAACAAATATTCCTCAGTGTTGTAATTCCTGGAACAAAATTTATTAGCAAATTTAAATTAATTCTGCTCCAGGCATTAGGATACACTATCAGTTACTCCCTTACCCTCCACCCCCGGGAAATATTTCCCTATCGCTGTCAGTCAACTGCTTGAATGCTTGGAGTTTACCAGCTGCATAACATATATTGATTTTTGATGAATGACATCTCTCTCTGGGCCATTACGGTTTTGTTTTCAAACCTTATTTAATTGTTCGCCTATTTTTCAGTGAAATAAATGCAAAGTGTTTATTCTCCAAAGGCTGTAAACAGAGATCTCAGGTCTAGTTTCTATGACAACCTCACTTGATACAGCAAACCTAGATTATCTCTAATGACAGACATGAAGTTTAAATTGCACATTCTGCACAAACAGTGCACTGTTGACCTTTTATTGAAAAATGGGATACAGTGTGATTAGCATAATGTGCTATGTGAAAGGAAAAATTGTGGAATAATGCAGATCATACTTTAATCATAACTACAGAGCTAATCTCTAGCAAACTGTTTGCTAGAACACGAAGCTTTAAGAATTAGAATTTTTCCCAGGCACCATTTTCAAATTCTGTTAGATAGCAGTGCTCTCACATTAAATAGTTATCAGATGACACTTGCTGCTTCTGCTGTTTCTCTCCCATTGCAGTTTTTAACAGGGGAGTAAAAGTGGATAAGCTTATGTAGAAATATGAAACAAAAATTCCAGCTATGAGAACTATTTTTAAACCTCCTGAAGGCATTTTTTTGTCATGCTTACAAATTTGTTTGGAAGTGAGAGCCAAAAGACACAGTCTTTTCTGTTGGGTGCTGTCTTCCAAAACCTGCATGTTTTCCTACAAGGGAAATTTGCATGTGTGTTAGTGAATAAACCCCAGCTCATCCACAGAGACAGAAGCTGCAGGAGACATTCTGCTTTGCAAGAGCAGAGATGGAAAACATCTTGCCTTCATATTCAGCAAGTTTTGGCAGGCTTTGATTTTGCCAGCTCCGATTTGTTGTTGCTCCCAGAAATGTCTGCAGCAGTTTACAAAATGTGAATTCTTTGGGGAGTTTGGTGCATGAATTGAGGTTCCCCCTGGAGCTGAAAGAGTCACATGCTGCTGTAAGGGGACAGCAGGCTGTCGAATCTCTCCTTCTCTCTGCAGAGTACTTCTTTTTCTTTTAAAGTTTCATGAAACAATAGAACACATTTCTATTTACGGAGTGATATTTCAGCTCACTCGTATTCAGCATAATCAGTGAACAGTCTGGAGACAACCAAGCAAACAAAACCCTAATTAATATCAAAATACAGTTATAGATGGTAGAACTGAGAGGTTAATGAATTGAGAATGAGGCAGAGAAACTTTCATCTCTGCAGTACCCAAAAGTAATGCCAAGTTCTTATTATTTTCTTTCCTGCATTTAAAGAAAAAAATTAAAAGTTGCATTTGCTATTTTTCTAGAGAGTGACAGAGGAAAATTACGAAAGTAGCTCTCCATTGTGTGGTAGAAAGTGTTGGATTATTCAAGCCTGGTCACGAACACTGAAGAGTCACAGGCACTCAGCTGCCATCTCTTTTTCCTCCAGAAGATGATATTCAGCAACTAGATCTTATTAGCATCATATCAAGGTGGTCTCCTCATGCTCCCTATTCAGCAAACAAGCTAAAAATGATTTTCAGGTGCTTGTCTACAGAGCAATGCCATTAGAGGAAACCTATTCCCTCACTTCTCTCTCACTCTAATGGATTTATGCCATTAATCCTGTCAGCTGAGTTGTTTTTAAGCAGCAGTTAAGGCAGCAGCAATAATAAAGGATTTTTTTTTTAGTCCAGGCAGCCCCCAGTGTACTTGTGTTCTATGCAGCTATTCACCACCACTGCTATTCTCTGCATATCAAGATATCTCTGGTTTTTCGGTGTTTTCCATTGGGCAGTTTTACATTTTTCTTGACGAGCATTGTCTCCCACTACGGCAGCTGACAGGAAGGAATCAATTAATCTAAAAGGCATCCACTTGCTTCCACTCGGAATTATTGCACTTGTAAATGTAATCCTGCCATTTGATATATCAGATAGCAAACCATGTGTTTGGGAAGGTGATGTGTCCCACACTTAGTTATTTTTAAACCCTTCTACACTGCCCAAACTTGTCCAGTGAAATTTCAACTTCACTGCCTCACGTGATGGCAAAGAGCATTTGTGGTGCTGCTCACCTTATGGGTTACAGGACAGAGGCCCTATTGACCATATCTGCACAGCCACTCAAAGGTTACCACACATTTTATAAATCTTAAAAAAAAAAAAATCAAGGTAAATATTGACAAAAAATTGGCAGCAGAAGCCAGCATGTCTGAACAGTAACGTTACAGGCAGCCTCCCTACCTACTGCTGTGTCTAAACACAAATAAATTACTACTTTTAAAGACATTGTAAAGCTCTCACCACTAGCCCCCCTATCAGACAAGTACATTCCCTGGATATTTGCTTCCACGGGTCAAAAAAAGGGAAATACTTCCTTGTTCTTCTGGCATATTTCTTCAATTTCCCTAGTAATAATTTTAGTTAGGATACTGACCAATTTTGGTACCTCCAGTTAATTCTTCTCCTCTGTTTCACAGTTCCTCCAGGCACAGTTTGCATAGCTCTAGTCACTTGTACAAATATTTAAAACCAGCAAGACAAACCAAGCATAACAAATCCAGAAATAAAGCAACTCCCACAGAAGCTAATGTTTACCCAAAACGGAGCATGAAATATCCCACACCTCCCTGCAGACAGCCTCTTCTGTCTCTCTAAGGTGGGATCTGACGGCGCTGTGGGCAATAAGGACCAAAGAGCCAAAGTTGTGGCAGTTTCTGCATTCCCACCTTGGCCCTGTGTTGCTGAGCCTTTCCAGCCTGTCCCGTGACCCCGGAAGGGCTGCAGCTCCTGCAGGCTGGATGCAGGTGCAGAACCGGAGGTGATGAAGGTGAATTTGTCAGTCCCATACTCGTCATACAGAAGAGTCTGGACAGCAGACACAGACACTGTCAACCCCACCACGGGGCTGATGTGTGGTCAGGAATCACCATTCCTTTCTGTTGTCCCGTGTTTTCAACAAAGCTGGGATATGGCTGCCCTAGCAAAGTGAGTGAAACACTTCAATTGGGGAAGAAAAAAAACAACCAGCAAACCTAATTAAATTTTGCCATCAACGTAAAACATGCTGTTAAGAACACAGAAGATTCATGCTGGCTGCTACAATCACCTTCCTGCAGTAAGTAAACATCTCCTACAAAAAGCCAGACAGCTGAAATACCGTTTGTTTTGCAATGAACTTTTAGCCCCATAGCTCAGCCAAGCATCCACATATTTTTTTTTTTCCTCTGAAACATAACCAGCTCTGCGAGATGCCAGACAGCTAGGAGAGCACTCCAGGCTGGAAACAAAAAGATGCTATTGTCTTGGGACTGCCAGAGTCATTGTTCCTACCTATACTCATCCCACCACTTCTGTAAGGCTGACAAAACAGTTACAGAGAGCTCTTCCACTCAGAGCTGCTTCACGAGGCTGCAGATTGAATAAGGCAAGTGGCAGAAATTAAGCGTAATATGCTCAGTTGCTGCTGTAAAGACCAGAATCAGGAGTCCCAAACAGATGTAAGACTCCAAACCACATTTACCCACATTTTAATACAGACACAAGTAGCTCATTCTGCAGCTGAAACTGGTTTGCCATTCACTTAGAAAGATTTCCAGTCCTCTCCCCAGAACAGGAAGCTGAGACATACCTGAAGGACCACTAAACCTTTAGCTCCCAGCCATGGATATCTGAGATCCCCCTTTGCAATCCCTGTGAGCACAAGGAATAGTGATGGCTCTCAGATGGCACCCAAAGGTTTTCTGGGGCTCCAAAACAAAACAAAACATCCTGCAATTCAAGTTCTGTAGTTAATGTATACTATTGCTCTACAGACCAGTCAGGATGCTGTACTGGCTACCTCTATGTTTTTGATCCAGGTGCAAACAAGATTTTCTTCAGTAAAAATCAGGTTGAGGTATATAGTCATGTTTTTTAAAAGCAACTTCTAGTTTTAAAGAAAAAGATAGTCATAAAAAAGGCTTCTACCCTTCACAACAGCTTCTGCTTCCACCATTGGTGGCATTTTTTTCAAATACTCTTGTAATGGGTAAGGACTGTTCAAGACCTCCAGCATCTATAATTGCATCCTCTGAGATGAGTGTGCTGGATGAAGGGATGTTGGGAAACTGCTGTCCCGTCTGTGGAGGAGATTCTTAGCCAGGCCAAGAGAAGCACGAGGGTAAGGTTTCTCAAACGAAAAAGAAAATTCTTCAAATCTTTATCTGCTCTACCCCGTTTCTTGTTTTCCAGCAGGGTAATGAGTTGACACCAAACCATAAATGAGTGAATGTGAGCAGACAGACCAGTCCCCAACTGGGTGATGTCGTGCAGTTAGGGTGGCTCCCAGTTGTGCTGGATTCCTGCTATATTGATGGATTGTAGAAGGATTTGAGAATTATGTCATTATTCAGAGCCTGCAGAGAAACAAGATGAGAGTCAAACTGCCAGGCATGATAGGAATGTTAGGCAAAGGTGTCTGTAAACTTCTGCTGACCCCTTACACCAACTAGGTCGAGAGCTCTTTTATTAATGCTAATGCTTTTCATATTAGTGCTCACATAAAGAAATCCTGCTGCCTGCTGGGGTCAGGGAGGTCACAAGATGTGTTGGCCACATCAGCAATACACTGATGGTTGTTTCTGACATGACCCCACAGCTAATGAAGGGCCATTTGTGGGGGAATTGCTTTTCACGCAGAAGGAGGTCTGTGATGAAGGTATAAAACACATCTGGAGAAGGACAGGCTGCTGTTTGTGTGATGCAGTAATGAAAGAGATCTCCACCCCACTGAGACACGGTGTGTCTGTGCCAGTGACACGTGTCCCTGGGCTTCTTCTTCCCTCTCCTGTCACTTAATTTTCCCGTGCACAAAACACTGCTCCCGCTCCTTGTTGCTAAATGACCAATACCCCTCTGTTTATGACCCCTCCCATCAAGTACTTCACCTGTAAAACTGGACTTTTTGAAGCCAATACTACAGCTCAGCATTTCTCAGCCAGCTACACATCCTGCATGTCTCTCCTTTGGGGCCCTGTCAACATGCTTTTCAAGGGATAAAAGGCTCAGGTGCACCCCAGAACAGGGATGGCAGCAGCAGGAAGTACAAAGGGCTTACCGAGTAGTCCCAGCCTGTTGTATCGCTCTGTAATCCTGTGTTAGGCAACATTTCCACTTCCTTTGGTAGAAGTCCATTCCTGCGCTTGCCTGGGTGTGAATCTGTCATGGAAGAGCAGTTTGGAGAGGGCTTTAGGAGGTCATCCAGAAAGGGACATGAACTCTGGCACTTGTGACAGATGTGTCTCTAACCTATTCCAAAAACACTCTCTGAAGACCCCCAAGAAGCTGGGCATGAGAAGCCACCCCTCATGTCACTGTAACGCAAGATACCCTCTGTTACTGTGTCTTTGCAGGATCTCAGGAACATCCTTCACGTCGTGTAAATTATCCTGTTTTGTGATAGCCTGGAGGCTCTCTTCCCTGACAGATAACACCTTATCTGTTTACAAAAGACCTTCACAGACTTGCATGTTTAATTTGTTAGTGAATAATGGCTTCATTACCTAATAGGAGGGGCTACATGTATTATGGGGGACTGAAGAATCATGGGGGGTTTAATAATATTCACCCTGAGGAGAACAAGTTACCATAATAATGTATGAGCATACAGGTGTCACATGATTCTGAGGAGGAAGGGATTGCATGCAAACCTGCGGAATCAACCGAGGAGAAAATCTAGAGATCCTAAGCAAGGAACAGTCATGCTGAGAAATTTCCCTTCATCACCTTGGAAAGGACCTGCTGGGAGAAAAGAATTCCATATTATGAAAAATGTCAAGATGTCAGATATTCCTTTTCACCCCTCAGAGCAGGGTGGGACCGTGTCTTTCTCAGCGAGCCTTTTCTTTTGGATCTGTTGTTCTTTGCACAAATCTGGTATCATATCAAGCAAAGAGCAGCAGTAACACAGGCTCAGGTTTTCCGCCCCATCAGAGACCATCAAAACCTTGGGTTCTTCTGCTGGAGCTGTTTTTCTCTGTGGTCTGGGAGGAATATGCAATAAAAAGCTCTTTTTAAAATGTAAAAAAAAAAAACCCTTTTCCACAGAAGGTTTTAACTTTCATGAGCCATTGCTCTCCAGCACAAATACGTTTAGTGAACATTCCCAGCTGCATCATTAGCTTCCAACTCAGGTGGGAAGGAGGGGGAATGAGGCAAGGGTTCACAGCTGCATTACTGCTGCTGGTAGGGTTGCCATGGAAAACAGAACTCCAAAAAGCAGCAGAGGACGAAGAATTTGAGGTCAACGTTCAACTTGAGCACATTTCCCTGGTCTCTCTCATGAGGTCATTTGTTCTTCACAGTACAAGTGGCAAAACTTCCTCCTGTAAACATCTACAGCTCAGCCCACAGCCACCAGCAGAGATGGAATCAGTCAGGAGGACACGGACCATTCCTCTTCAGGCAAACCAGTTGCTGCTGGCAAAGTGCAAAAGTTTTAATGGGAGCTGAGCTGCTGCCTCAGTCTAGGGCTGGCAAATTAAAAACAGGAGGCCATGTGTCCAAAAGCTTATCTGTTTCATTCAGCTGTAACAACTGGCCTAAAAAGACATATCTCTCCTTACAGCTCCCACCGTGGAAATGGGAGTCATTTATCAAGAAGGACTTTTCCCTGAGCTACCTTGACCTTTTCTGTTTGATGTTGGTTTTGACTGTGATTTTTACACATTTAGGGGAGAGTCACACAGTCTAATTTTAAATGCACAATGAACTGACATGTCCTATATTATAATGGGACCACAAATGCAGAGAGATCTTGGAGCCCTCGAGTAAGATGTTACTGCTGTATCTTATCTTTATTTACATATTTACTGTGTATTTCTTCTGTATATAGAGTTAACTATGGAGTTAAGTGTATTTATAGTTATTTCAGTGTTGTTACAACACACACCACTATGTATACTTGAAGCAAGTTCATGAAACTTAAAATTATATATATTTTTAAGGAGTGCTAATAGCACCATTTGATGTGGTAATTATTGATATTGGCTTTCTGTAGGAAGAGCACTCAAACGACCAGCTAATTTCACACGTAAAACAGCTGTCACATGGTAATGGCATTAAAAGTCACTAAGCTGATCTACATTCAAAGCCATGCCATAGAGGTGAAAGGCCCTGTAGCCAATTATTACTCTACCGAGCCAGACAGTCCCCAAACACAAACAACATATGCAGATCCATCCCTCCTTGTCTTTAATTAGACCCTGCCTACCCTCTGTAGCAACAGCAGTAGAAGTGAGAAGGGCACATGTTAGGCAGTGGGGAGATAATCACAAAGAGATCCCAACGTGCTCTGCCTGGCGTGTCCTGCTGGCACCTGCGTGTTGTACACAGGAACTAAACCCAGCATCAAGAGACAATGGTCGTAGTGTCCACACCGCAAAACATATGATTTTCAAGAAGCTAATAAATAAATGGCATCCAGTGCAGAACCTCCCAAGTCTCTTTTTCCACTGCAGTGACAGTGTCACTGACAGATTGATGATTACTGTTTTTTCTGGTAGTTGTGGGTACACAAGGAATGCAGGTTTGCACCCACTGCTTAAGAGGAAATAACATTGAAAACATCACTGGCACAATCTGCTACAGCTTGAGTGAATCTGGTGAACCTACCCAATTTGCTATCATTATGAAATTGGGCAAAACCTAATAAAAAAAGTCAAAAAAAGGTGCCAGAGCAGCCAAACTATCTTAGAGACTTTTCAGTCAAAGAATCTCACCTGGCTGTTGTTGCAGGTTCTGACATGGAGGCCTCCCATGCCCACATCTATCCGTACTCCCTGCAAGGTTTCACTGGCTCTGATTCCAGCCTTTCTGGCAGAGTTGGTACAAGTTCCAGGAAGAAACAAGATTTTCTTAGGTTTCCCTAAGAACCCACTCTGCCACTGAAGGGAGGGAGTCTTATCCTTCTGTCAGGTGAATCCCCACCATCCCAGCTGCTCCCTGCTCACCAGTCCCCCTGTTTGGCAGAATCAGGTTTCTGACGTGGAGTTAGTACAACCTGCTAAAGAATGGGGCCAAGAGATGGACAGCCTGGACAGCCCACTGACCCAGTGCAGGTGTGGCAGCAGCACGCACAGGGATTGATGCACTGAGTGTGTACTTCCTAGTCCCAGAAAGCAGCTCTAGAAAGGAAACAACCTCCTGCAATCAGCAGACAAGAAGCTCAAGATCAAACCAACACGCTTGAGCGATACATAGTCATTCTCACAGAAATCTCTATCCTTCTTTACAGCACACTGACTTCGCCACTTACTCAGAAACAGATTAAATATTTCATTTTAAGGGCAGCAAATTAAACAACATCAAAAAGAAAAGGGATTGGAGCATAAATAAAGATAGCTGCACCCACAAACTGCAAATAATCCCTTATTTATACACTGCAAGTCGGAATCTACACATGGTTTTTTCTGTTTTCACTGATCTGCATGAACCTTAGTATGCATTTCAAAAATAAATGGCAGCTTAAGAGTTTCCAAAACAATCCTGTGAATTTCACTGTCAATGAGTCAAGAATGACCAATAGTTAAGGAATGAGTAGCAGGAGAAGGCTTCTGCCTTTTCCCTCAGAAACAAATGGAGGAGATCTCAGAGCAGAGAGAAACTACTGGAGTGCAGGGAGAGGGAAGGGAGGGTCTGACACCGTGCCCTCAGAGCTATGGCTCAGACTAATGAATTATCCCTGCTTGGTTAAATCTCTGGCATTGCTAATCAGACAAGAAGCATAAAATGGAAAGTTCATTACTAAGATCATAAAAGAGTCAGACTGACAAAGATCATTCGACTTGGCGATAGGAAGGTCAGTTACAGGCATCGGAAAATCACTTTGTTTAGGAAAAATAGGTTCAACCAGAAGCAACTCAGAGTCCAGAAAAGACCTGCACTGGGATTCTGTGCAATGGTCTGCTTTATTTCTGGAACATGAACTGGGAAACGTTTCCTTTGACTGTAGATAAACCAGACTTTCTTTAATCAACATCATGCTGGCCCAGGGTAAGCTGGACAGTATCAGCTTACCCCCAGGACCAATTCATTTACCTCCACCCAGACCTGGACAGCCCACAGCTCCTCTGTAGGAAACACTTCCAGCACAAGTCACAAGACAGTCTCAGAAGCAGAATTTGCTAATTGTGTCAAATTACATGTGAAGGGTTTACAATATGGATCACTGCCCACTTGGGATTTAAAGGAGATTGCTAAAGTAATTTCAAGATTTCAGGATAATTCAGAAACTCTGTTCCCAGAGGTTACTAAATGCTCTTCTTGTTACTACTTCAGCCACACTGCACTGGGGGTTGGATTTCTTTTCTTCAGGGGTAGAAGGAAAAGGAGGTGAAATGGTGGTGGTTTCTCTTTAGAATAATTAGAAGGAAAAGAAGACAGAATGGGTATATTCTCCATATTTAACCTGGTTTTCTAAAGAAATATGGAATAATAAGGTTTTATATGGATCCTTTTCACTTTTGAGACCACTACCTTATTTCAATCACATTTGGGAGACAAAGCAATGGCAAAAGGATTCGTACACGTCTCATGGACATGAATCAGGTAAAATGGAGGCAAGAAATTTTTGCTGCCCCTCAGGATAATAATACAACCTGAGCTCAGTTAGGAAAACTGCAAAACCAGGAAAAATGTCGTCAGTGCCTTTGTAAGCCTTGACTAAACCCCTCAAGAGACACGGAACGGCAGGAAATTCAGTCACAGCCTTGACACATGCAAAAAACTTCCAACACCTCTACCTGGAGATGCTCCATCAGCTGGAGCAGCCAACTTCCAGGAGGCATTTTCCTTTCCAAAGAAATAGGCCAGCCAGAGTGGGCGGAGACAAGTAAGACAGAGAAAATTAAGATGTTTGTTGTTGTTTCTATACAAGTCAGCAGTCAAGAAAAAGCCACTAGTCAAGGTTTTCCTGCCTCAGACCTGAACCTTGCCAGTGCCACTCTCCCTGTAGGACTGAACTGTGTCAGGTTCCTTTTTTTCCCCCTTGAAAAACCAGCAC
Organism: Rhagologus leucostigma; assembly: GCA_013397725.1. Classification (NCBI taxonomy): domain Eukaryota; kingdom Metazoa; phylum Chordata; class Aves; order Passeriformes; genus Rhagologus; species Rhagologus leucostigma. The sequence goes on from VZTD01005736.1 coordinate 2,330,674, forward strand.
CTTCCCTACCCTACAAGCAATTGTTACAGTGCACATCAGGAAGGAAGCATTAAATAAATGTGGATGGTTTCTAAGCACCTTGCTCCACGCAGGATTAACTTGTTCAGGATACATTTGGAGAATGGTCTTTTATGTTTATCGATGTCAAATCTAAATTGCAGTGGGGAGAAGTATCCTGACCACAAAAGAGCTCGACAGTTTCACAGCTAGGACACATAACACAATAACCATTTAGCCAGATTAAAGCATACTGAGAGCTGCATCAAATATTGTTTAGAGCACATAAAAACTGCTTTAATATTTAAATGTATCCCATGGCTGGGCTCTTTAGATTTGCTAGATTCACTGGGGCTGCACAGCTATTAGCTTCTACATTTCATCTTCAATTCCTCTTCACAGTAGGAGAAACATAAAAATGAGGGTCACTGCTTGGTCATTTCATTACCCCTGGCAGAGAAATGTGCTTTGCACAAATGAGGAAATATTTCAGATGTAGATTGTTGTGATGTTGGTGTGACAAAATAAAACCGGAGTTAAAAAATAATAACGATATTATAATCATTATTTTGTAGAATAACATTAAAATAATATGCAGTGTAGCAGTGGTTCCCCTATCAAAGAGCCTGGTGTATGTCATTGTCATCATTTAAAAGGTCCATTAGCAAGCGCCCTGGAAATGTATGGCTCAAGGTCACAACCAAACTAAATGAGACTGAGCAGTAATTCAAAAACATTAAACTGTTTATGGTTGGAAATCTAATAAATAAATCCTCAGCACATACACACACGCACACACAAATCTTAGCAGCAAACTCATCTACAACTCTTCCTTTATTTCTGTGAAAACAGAAGCTCAGTGAAAGAAATTTATAATCTGCTTAAAGCCAGAAATGGATTAGATAAAATATCACTTAGGGAGATGTGTGACTTCATGCCACAAACATGGATTAGGCTGCACAAACTGTCTAGCCATGGGTGCCCTTGTGACCCAAACACAAACTGTGCCTTTTCCCAAGCCCCGTGGCCACAACAGACCAAAAGATGGAGAAGACTCGGGCAGAGAACGTGGGCTGAGCAGGCACAGGGCCCTCCACTGCCTCTCTGCCTGGGGACAGCTCCTGTGACCACAAGGAGAGGATCACTACAGTCTTGAGGAGGAGATTTAGTGCAGAAGAAACAGGAACACAATGCTATTTACTAATCACCACTTGAGAGGAGAAAAACAGTCATCTTACTAACCCTTAGCTCTATTTGCATTATTTAAAGCATGGCATTAAATCTATATTCTAAATATCTGAATAAAAGAAACTTGGTTTTCAGTCGTATTCTTCTCCCCAAAAGAATTAGTGTGAGGCGTGCCCCTCTGCTTTACCAACTATAAATTTAGATGAGAAGGCAACATCCAAGAGAATCACTTCCGGCACTGAATGAGAAACTTTGTTGAAATGAAAAACCCAGCATTACTCACTGCAAGGCTATTCCTCTACAGCTCTCTGGACTGGCCCTGAGCTCACCCTTAGATCCTCACACTGGTCATGTCACCAGTCCTAGAGGATCAGGGCATGTATCTTACGATGATCCTACCAAGAATTCCTATGTATAAGAATCACTGAAGCTGGGCATATTCAGCACAATCAAAGTCACAAAAATGTGGGAAAAGTCACTGAGGTGGTTTTGATGAGAAATACTTTGATATATTTAGACATATTTGCCAAAAGATTCCCTTATGAACAACACATTTCAGAATAGCGTCCAATGCAGAGTATTAGGACCTAAAGACCCAAGCCCAGATGAATATTAACAAACACAGGAAATCTTTTCCAGTCTTATTGTTTCTGCTTCAAAACCATTCTCCTAAAGCTCCCAGTTTAGTATCACTCATAAGCCTTATAAAAATACCACAAATGGAAACAAGATTCACTAACACAGAATCACAGAACTGTGATGGGAACACATGATGAAACACAAATGCAATCGATCAGTGAAACTGATTCTTGGGGGGGAAAAGTGCAGACAATGTACTCTGCTGCCATTCCTGTAAGTGGAATTCAGCTTCCAGGTAACTTAAACGTCTTGCTGACAGAATGTTTTATTGATGTCACGGTGATCTTGTATTTCATTTCCTAGCTGAGTGTGCGCGCAAGAGAAAAGACCTTTGCAGGCAACTGTGCTAACACTTCGCATCTGGCTGTGCTCAGCAGCCATTTGAAGGCTGTCAGTGCCTGGAGAACAGTGGCACACCTCTCTGGAACTTTAATCCATGGCAGGAGCCAGACACACATCGAAAAAGTTAAAAGTTACATATGAGGAAAAATCTTACTCTGTTAGCAGTTAAGTCACAGCCCTGCAATGAGCAAATTGCAAAGCAATGCAGCTTTGTCTAATGACTATCAGTTGGCCAAAAAGAGCTCAGGGATACATAACACACGCAAAAATAAAATCCTATACATCTTGATTTAGATATGTTGAAAGCATTTCCTCTGATGCAGCTTTGTAGTTTTCCATCAGAACTTTTCATCCAGGCAGCCCCCAGCTCCCGTGCACACAGTAGCACAGCTCCTACACGCAAACCCCCTCAGCCTTGTGGGTCACTCAACCAGGGCTCACATCTTCCCTGCAAACAGGATATGATTCAAAAGTGACATAATGCACATTCACCCCAATCTCCCAATAATCCCCTTTCACCACTTGTGGAAATGCTTGGTCAATAAAACATAATGACATTATTGCAGTAAAGTCATTTTCAAGTTAAGTGCCTGGCTCTCTGTCTCTGGGACCCCACCAACAGTCAGGCTCCAACCCAGCAAGTAAACAAAGGCTTCAATTTTGCAAATGATCTCATTTACTAGGGGTCAATCCAGATTCCATTTAAATCAATGTGAACCTCCTGTCTCTAAAGGTAGTTGGACCACACTACACAAATGTAGGACCTCTCCTTTCACTCACACTCCCTAAACCCTTCCTTTGCAGGATTTGTCAGGTACCTCACGGTGCCAACTCCTCCGTGTGTCACAGAGTCACCAGGCAATCAGGATGTGCTGTGGCAGCCTGCAAGGGGGGTCTCTGAGCAGACTGCACCCTGGGGACGTGGGCTGTCCACCAGCTGGTTGCGCTGGTGGTGCCCACCTGGTCCAGCCCCGAATTCAGACACCACAGAGACACAACCTGACACCTACAGAGACAGCCACAAGGCTGGAGCTGGTGTGCTCCGGAGAGATTCAGCTCCACGACCTGTCCAATTGCACTCATGTCTAACCTCCTTCTTCTCCCTCACGCACCAAGGCAGAGCTCCACGTCACGGGGCAGGGAAGGGACAAGTGACAGACCCCAGCCCTGGATGAGCCAGGGGCTGCAAGGCAGCCCAGCCCATCACCCCAACACCAGGCACTGCAGAGCAGGCAGAGCCAGGAGCTGCAGCTGCCACAGCCCTGGGGACACACAAAGCTGGGAGCCAGCTCCAGGGCAGAGCAGCGAGAGCACATCTCACTGGGATGTGCACGTCTCAGCAGGGTAACTTCTCCATGGCTGCCACCAACTTTTTTTGGAGCCTGCTGCGTCTCCAGTTAGGAAAAGTTCACCAGCAACTAAATAACAAGCTTTTAAAGGAAGAGATTTCCAGGTTGAGATCTGTCAGGGCTTCCTGAAGTAGTAAAGTGCTACTATTTATAAGATGGTCATCAATGCTACTGTGAAAAGCACCCAGTGTCCTTTCATTCCCTACAAAAACCTCTGTTGCTCAAGACTGGAATTGCTGTTGGATTCTCTCCCTTGTAAGGGAAGAAATAATACTGAAAATTAATAACCAAAACCAAAGCTGGGGAGGGAAGAAGGACTTTCCCAAGAAAGGAGGGGAGCAGCAGAAGATGGTTGCAGGGGAATGAAATCAGATTGTCCCAAAATAGGCGGCACTGGGAACGAGAAAGAAGTCCATAGCCTCTCCCACGCACCCACCAAAGCTCTTACAAGCAATCACCCGGACACTCTTAACTAACAGCAGCCTGACATGGCCCCAGCGTTTATATTCATCCACCCAAACCCACAACCTCTCCAGCATCCCAAGAAAGCCACCTGACAGGAAATAAAGGTAACTGGAGACTCCCATCCATGCTCTCTGTACCTCTGCAGGTTCCAGCTAAGCAGTTCAGCAGACACCAACATTCGCTGCTTGACTTGCACTGTGCCACCACAGGCTGCTCGTGGTTATAGGGACAGAGCACAAGCCCCACAGCACCTCGAGAGCAAGCCAAGGACCAGGGCTCTATTTTGCCAGGCACAAACATTTCATGGATATTTCAGGTGTTTCTAATCCCTCCTGTTCTGTGGGAGGTGTTAGATCATTTCTGTCAACACACACCCCCGCTTCCAGGCAGGGGCAGGGGGGGAAAGAAATGTATTCTTCATTTATTCTTCATTTATTCTTCTCTCTTCAATCCTAACTGCCATCCTGTCACTCCGATTCGGAAATCTGAGGGGCTCCCATGGAGACCAGTCTTTTTCCCATTTTATCAGTCCCACACCAAGCTGTCCCCTCAGCACCCAGCGCAGGGACCCACCAGACAGGGAGCACCACAGAGCCCCCAGAGCAGCTCCCAGAGCAGAGCTTCGGGCTGGAAGAGAGACAAATCCTAAAACCCCAGAGCAGAGAGGCAGTGACTTAATGACAGTTCAGCCCATGAATCCAGAATAGCAACTCGTTTGTTGTCTGAAGCTGGAATCCACTTTGTGTGATGACAGATAGCTTAGGAGAAGCAGATCCTGCCTGCCAAGAGAACTTCAAAAAGGACAAGGGGAAAGCAAAAATCTGGCTAGAAACCAAATGCTTTGCTAAACCTAGATAACACACTGTTTACCAACAGCAAACTAGATTAGGGGGGGAAAAAAAGGGATTTATGCAAATGTTCTTAATTTAATAATTATGATCAGATATGGCTTTGTTTCTTCCATGTAATTTGTGTAATACAAATAAAGTATGAGGGCTCTCTTCCCCTATAGGAAATGAGAATTATTAAACATTGCACCAAAAAGCAAAGGAATGTGTTTATTGACATGAAAAATGATCCTGCGGATACAAAAGCTTTTGTATGTTAATTGCTAAATGTCAGTGCAATTTAGAAAGTGGTTGCAGAAGGAAAGAATTCCTTTCCAAAACAGAAGTGGCTTTTCCTCATCCACCATCCTGATTCAAGACTGCATCTTGAAAGTATTTATGGCTGTGTTTTGATCGGTGACATTGGGTTAGTACCCAAAAACATCCTCACTTCATATTGATGTGGTTACTTGCTAGGAGGCATAAAGGAAGTGAAGGATTTCCTCCCAGTTTTATTACTGAATGCTCAAAATGTTTCCTGGGGTAAACAGCACTAAAGCCATCTGGTTTTTTTCTTTTTTTCTTTTTGGAAACAAAAGGAGAACAACGGTAGCAACCAGTGAATGGAAAAATACAGGTCTAGAGCAGTGCTGTGAAAAAGATCTTCCTCTGAAAGAGGGAGGGTGAGGAGCCACAGGTGTCTTTGGCTGATAGATACACTCAGCAGCACTGAGAGTCTCTGAATGTGGAGTCCCTGGTCTTCTGTCCTGCTCTGTAAATGAGAAGAGAAATACAAAATGTGTGATTCAGCTGCCAGATAGTTCAAGATGCTTCAGTAAATTAAACTTTGGACTGGAAAATGAAGGAGCTTCTTAACATCTTTAATTACAGCCTGTTGGTTTATTGCTCCAGGGAGGGGAACAAACCAACAAACCCAAACCTTTGCAGTCCTGACGGAGAAAGACAGACAAAGAAAACTTAGCATGCATTCACGAGCATATTTGCAGAAGGAAATTAATACACTCTATCCAAAACCTGTTTGTGAGGCTTGCAAACCCTGAGAGGTGCAGAGCAGCCACCAGCAGAACCCGTAGTTGCACTGAGTCAAAAAACAGGACGTGTTTCACCATGATAAAACAACAGAACTTGCAGAACATCCTGTGGGGTCCTTTCTCGTCCAGCATCTCCTGGAGAACCTCTGGCTCTAAAACCTCAGGACAGTTTAACCAACACAGAGGAAAGGCTGATGTGTCATGGGATGTCTGCCAAGCTATCCCTTCCATGTGCAAAACCTTCCTCTGCCAAACCAGAGTCTGCCATGGTTGAAGAAACCTCTTCTTTCCTAAGTCTCCCCTCAAAAGATGCTATTTGCACAGCTCTGCAAATGTGGTCCTCACAGCTACGGACAATCCACAGCTCTCCCAGGAGGAAATCATGCAGTTTAATGACTTCTCTGGTAAGACGGGATTATTAATAAAAATTTATTTATTCCAGTTATAGAGCAAGGCACAAGGAATGCAGGGATGCCAACAGCCCTGCAAGTCTACGTGGGAACAGAGTGCCCCTGGAAGCACGTCTGCAGCTGCAGTCACACAGCCCAGCATTCGTGTTCCCCTGGCGCTGCTGGGGGCTGCAGTTGTGTTTCTCCATTAACCATGGTGGGGTTCAGGCAGAAACACCACAGGCAACCCTTGGATCTCTACTGTCTTATAAGAAACTGCAAAACTTAAGAGGAAGAAGAAAACTGCCACCAAAACAATTTAAAGGCTGGGGAGGAGGAACTGCTTCCAGTGAGAAATTTGACGGGCAGGATTTATTGAGCTTATCAAAGAGAAGACCAAGGGTGACTTGATTACAGGGTATTAAGTACCTCCATGGAGAGAAAATACCAGTCATAAAGGGCTCTTTAATCTAGCAGGGAAAGGCTTAACAAGAACCCATGGCTGGAAGCTAAAGCCAGACAACTTCAGATAGAAAATACAGCACAGATTTTAAACAGTAAGAGCAAGCTGGCAAAGGATGCAGTGGATTCCTCAGTCCATCTTGAAGAATGCTGCACAGCTGCCTCTATTCCCAGCAAGGGCCAGGCCTGCAAGGAGCACTGCTGAGATCCTTCCCCTGCTCACAGCAGGGCTGGAGCCACGGGAGATGCTGTTGGAAAGGGAGAGGGACTTGGCCTCCCACACCCACCTTGTGACAGAGCACCTGGCTGTGCACCGTGGCCAGGTGAGATACGTGCAGCAAGGAACAGTTACTCCCACAGAAGAGGAAGAGATTCATCGCAGCTATTTAACAGATAAATTTGAAGTCAGCCTTCACTAAAAAGAATTCAAATTTACTGTAACTGATTTTGGCTTTCCACCTGCAGAGCAAGATTGAAGGAACACTCGAAGAAGATTAAAAGACAGGGCTTTGGCTACTGCTTTGTAAAGCATTTGGTGTCCTAGTCATGTTTGGGATTCTTCCTCCTGCCTGACTAATTACTTCTATTTCCTGTTTTCTTTGAAATTGCTACTATGTTCTGCATTGCTGGAATCTGAAATATTGTTTCATGGAGCATGGCTGTATTTGTGCATACCACAAACTCCAGAGATGCCAAATTCCATTTCGTGCTACTGCTCCAGCTCTTGAAAAAATATTTCCCATCTCCAGCAAATATCAACACCTCTCCCCCAAGAAAAGTGTGAAAGCTTCAAACCCATATAAAAATGTTTCACCACTAAAACAAAAAAGCAGTGATGAAAAATTACATTTCTCTATTTGCACTCACAGCCTGCCTTATTCCGCACGCAGAAAACTGGGTGGAAAAAGTTTCAATGGCCAGTTCACATGTTAGTTTCCTTCAGCTAAAAGAAAAGTCTTGGAATTAAAGCAAAAAAAAGGGAAATTGCAGATTTTTCCTAGCACTGCCACTGATTAAGAAACGGACCCACTATCACACAGATGATTTCTCTTTTACTGAAAAAAATGAAAAAGGTTATACTATTCAGTTCCAGGAAATTCAGCTTTTTATGCTTTCACTCTGCAAAGGGATGCAAGGTCAGCTGATGGGAAGCCAAATGTATTTCAGCTCTTTGTTATGTTCTCTTGTACAGTAACTTCAGGGTTTTTTGTATAAACATCTGGGATTCTGCAAGTAAACTCCCACTGAAATTCCACTTTTTAGGTACTTCCCTGTCCCCAGCCAGTGTCAGGCTACAGCCTGCACATGTGTTTTATAGTCTTTGTCTCCTCCTATTCAGGAAGATTCTCTGCTGTCTTGCTTTTGTGTCCTTCTCCCCACACACCACTCCTATTCTCATCATTAATGGTTGATAAATAGCTAATGAGTGGCTTGGACATTAGGGCCTCCCTTTCCATCTGGGCTACATGCTATTTTACAGGCCCTGCTAAATCTTTATTAGATTTGGGTGCACATTATTGATTTAGGTAGATGAGGTCGTTGTAACCTCATCTCAAAGAGAAAGGAAGCAGGAGAAGCCAAATGTAATTCAGCTGTTATTTTCTGTAGCACTGCAAATCAATAGGAGGGAAAAAGTCAAAACAAAACCAAAAAGTGTCCATTAAAAAAAAAAAAGTCATAACTGGACCTTAAACCAAATGCAATGGTCTTACAGGCACTTGGAAGCAAAGAACTGAGATAGGCTATAAAAGTTAAGAGCTTTTCCCATTTTAGCACTACAGAATAGGTGGTAGGTTCTAGTGAAGAGACAACGTTAATAAAATACCAGGCTGTTCCTAGGGCAAAGTGACATCTATTTATAGAATGAGAACACTTTACCTAAGGTACAGTGATGGCTTAATAAAAGGGCATCTTTTGCTTAAGTTATTTTTACTCCTGTTAAATGGCCATATCAGCACCTGCCGCTTTAATAAAAGAAGAGCACTTTTGAGCATCCTGTCAGAGGTAACTTAAGCACAGAAATCCCACAGAAAGTCTGGCATTCAGGGCTAGTCCCTCTGAAAGGTCTCAACGCACTGTCACCACTTGTAATCCTACGGATGTGAACATCAAGAATGTACATGGGTTCAAAAAGACCCTGCATAAACACATGGAAAAGAAGCCTGGAGGTACTTTAGGAAAGAAATGCTTGCACAGATGTGTACAAGAGTTGTGCGTCCATCCTGCCCTGAAGCACATTCCATGCATGGGGCAAGGTGAGCTCAGGAGATGGCAGCACTGACACAGCTGCTGTGTGCCCAGAGACTCACTGGTGGCTGTCTCCTTCTTCCTTCTCTTCCCAGCAGTGGTGTCAGGCCAGCCCTGTCCTCCCCAGCTCCACCAGACAGCTCACAGCTGTCAATTCAAAGCAGAGGTGATCCCAAGCTGAGCACCTGCCCCTGAGACAGAGGTGCCAACTCCAGCTCAGCACCCCTTCAGCCCTCCCCATCTGGCCCCCACGAGGGCCTCTCTCCTCATTCTGTTTTGGAGAACTGCAACCCAGGGTGGCAAATTCCAGCAGGCAGCAGAGCACTTAGCCAAACTCACAAAAGACTTGTGTATTGTATGCCTAATCCTCGGGCATTTTGGGATTCCCATCCTAAAGCCACATACCAAATCACACAAAAGCCATTTTCACCTGAACACGGGGTTGTTGTTCCCTCCTAATGCACCGTGACAGGCTGCCAGCTGTTTCCAAATCACAATTCTTTGATCTCCCCATTCTAAAGGAATACGAAATTCAAGACTGCTGGTTGTATCCAGGAGCTGTCAAGTTCCACTAATCTCCCTCCCTCTCAGATGACACCCAGCTGGTGTTTATCTCTGCAGCCACATTCTGGTGTGGAATTCCAAAGTCAGGGAGCATGGAGCTGCGGTGAGGGGCCTTGGGTCACTTGCACGGAGTCAACTCCTGCAGGACTTTGTCCAGCTTATGCCTGAGCCTGTGCAAACCACTCTGTCCTATTTAGCAGATGGATTTGGCTACCTGGAAGAATTCCAGGCTGGCAGCACAGCCCTCTCCCTGCAGTGCCACAGCGGTAGCCAGCAGGGAGACCCAGCAACTCAGCAGTGCAAGATCCAAACTCTTTATCCACTCCTGTGTTTCACCTGATATGATCAATGGCAGTGTGAGTGCTCGTTTTCCTCTTGTCCACTAAAGACCAGCATTAAACGCTCAGCTCATCAGTGCATGGTAACAGTCACACAGGAGTCTGTCTCTCTGTTTTCTGGTAAGAGAAACCATGACAGAGCACAATATATTCCATTTTACTGCACCTGTGACCAGCTCCCAACCAGGCACTGCGACCTCACCGCCCACCAAGCACAGGTGCATCTCCAGCCCATTGCTTTAAACCAGCCAGAGTCAACACCCTGGGAACCCATGTGATTTCCGAGACACTGGAGAAGAACTTGGAGGATTTTCAAGCTGTGCACATCTCCAGGCACTTCTGCAAATGATGCTGTGTGCACCCAGCTCACACCACAGCATCCCTGCTATTCTGCAGTCTGCAGCAGAGCACTAAATGCAATCCTCTCCAACAGAGAAGCCTGGGACACGTATAAGAAAATGTGACCATATCTGTCCAAAATGCAGTTAATAAACTATGTCCCCAGAGGCAGAGCATCTTAGCTTTCATTTACCATTTTGTGGGTTCACAATTACACTAAAAATGTCAAAACATCCCTTCGCCAAACTGGTTTGAGTGAAAAGTTATGTATTTCTGTCTTGTCACTAGCCTGTCTCCAGCTCTCACCAGACGTGCAGTAAGAGCACAATTCCTAGTCTTCCTCATCTTCCAAAGGCTAGAAAGGTCCTTGGATCAAAACCACAACAAATTATAGCAGCCACCATCACCACAGCTGAATATGCAATCCACCCATGCAGTGATTGGGTCTGAGTTTTATGCCCATGTGAATGTTCATTTTCTAGATAAGAAGACAAGGAGAAGCTGTAAAGTGAAAGGGTTTCTTTTTGACCCAGTAAGGGTCTTTATTCAAGCTCCACTCCCTCACTTCAGCTTAGATCCACTTCTTTCTTGTTGGATTTAGCCGCTGCTACAGCCAGAATTTCCTTTTTGCCTCATTAGCCAGAGCAGTGGCCAGTTTTAAAGCTTTTCTAGCACTTCCTTCCTTCTCCCCATCCATAATGCTCCATCAGACATCATCATGGTTCAGTGAGAAAATAATGAAGAAAAATGTACGTTCGACAGTTTGCTGAGACTGCTTGCTCCGCTAGTCTCAGTTTTGGTTTTTGTTAATTCCTGAAACACTTCTGCCAGGCAATACCTACTCTGCAGCAGGAAGCAGCAGTCCTGGAATCACAGAATCTAAGGTCTGTTTCCACACAGCAGCAGAGGGAGATGCTCTAGTGGACCTGGCAGTTCTGACCCTTGGAGATCACACTGGCCATGTCTCTGCTCCGTATGGATACACCTGAACATGTGCACAAACATGGAGCTGAGGGCTCCTCAGACACTTACCAGCATCTGTGGCAGGTAGCCACAAGCTGTGAAAAGAGACAAAACATCCCACATGCTTGGGAAGAAATACACCGTGTAGTTAACCATCAGCGTACACAACTTATTCCCTCCCCACCACCATTCATCCGAAGAAATCCTTGAGTCACTGCTGCCAGAAAAGCAGTGACATTTCAAAGTAGCCACAAGCAGATTAACCAGCACTTTTGTTGGCTCCAAAAGAGTCAACACAAGCTGATCTTCCAGCCCCAGACACACCAGGCCTCCTGCTGCCATTTATGTGGCCACAAACAGAGATCAGAGTCTTATGTTCTTTTCCCTCACCACTCAGTGCCTGGGCTGGCTCCTTGCTTGGCCCAAAACCAACGTTGTCTGCAGCAAACACAGAACTTGTGGCCACCTGGGCCGTGGTGCATCACTGGCTCTCACTCAGAACAGTGTTTCCTAGAGTTACAAGCTGGGGTAAATGAGTGGGATAATGACATAACAAACACCAGTAGGTCATCCTTAATTCAGAAATTGTGCTCTGTATTCCCAGCCACCATCATCAGACACCTTATCCTTCAATATACAGGCACTTTTCAACCTGCAGACCAAGAGCCCCCAGGAATCCTGAGACGATTCTACAAAGGGTAATTAAGAAAAGTGAGTCTGTTGTTAATGGACTTAAATTAGCTCTATGGGGATCCATGTACTCACTGAAAAGTTTTTTTTAATAAGAAAAAAAGAAGGTTTACATGGACAGTCACTGCACAAAGAGTTCATTCTTCAAAGCGACAGAAGTCAGAGACACCTTCTTGGCCCCTGTCCTGCACACATCACATCCCTGCACTGTCTGTCCCCGTGCATTGCTGACCAGCTCTGTATGTGGTGACCTCCTGCTATGCTGTTGTTTTACATAAGCTCAACCCTTAAGAACCAAAATCGAACAGCAGAAGATCACTGGACTGAGACGTAAGGAAAAGAAAACTTCTTTCCTAAAAGTAAGGTTCGTAAAATTGAAAACAAACTGATGCGGAGACAGCTCCCGTAACACAGTATCACTGATCAAATACTACAACGTGCTCAGTCTGAAGAGAAGCCCTGAGTCCTGCCACATGTGCCCAGTCCTCTCTAAACTTCATTAAAGTCTAGTAAAAAATAAATAAGATAAATATCATTTGCATTTATTATACGAATTAGAAGAGCTTGCCAGATGGGGAGCTCTCCTCCAGCAGGGCCGTTGTTTTCCAGGAGAGAAAAGCACTGGCACTACCCAGCTGTTTGGGGCCTGTGATGTTCCCTCTCCTAGAAAACCATCGCCCCTGGCTTCTCCCTGTAATTAGTTCGTGCTAATACCCTTGGCTGGGCCATGGAAAAGTCACATTCTGAAAGATCACCCTTGCGAACAGCTGCACTCGGGAGACAAAACGTCACCACTCCAAGCTGTCAGCCAATTCATCTCCAGCGAAAGTCAACCGGGCCATAAATTGGGAGTTCTTTATCTCAGGACAGCAGACTGAGCGGGGCTTTAATTGCTGAGCTATGCTAATGAGCCTTGTTTGTGACACAAGGTGCTTCGTGGTGGCTGTGTCTGAGAGCACGGCGCTGTCACCCCCCCGAGGGCACGCACGATCAGCTTAGAGCCCGGCCGTCTGGATGCAGAAGAGAAATCATGTAGCGGCCCCCTCAGCATGGCACCTTATCAAAGGCATCATTAACAGCTGCTTCGTGGAGTGGCAGGAGCCTCTCCTGGGTCAGCTCAGTTCAGTTCGCTCCTATTCTTTCCTCCTTTCTTGTTTGTGGTTTGTTTTTTTTTTTTTTTCCCCTAAATCGTGAGTTCTGTAAACGTCGCTGTCAAATCATCTGCAGGGGAACAAAGAGATACCAAGAATTTAGTGTTTCTTCACAGATAAGAGCTGTGTCTGGTTTTAAAAGGAATTAAAACAAAACAAATGCCCAGGGAAAAGGAAACAGACAAAGGAATATCAGCTGAAGTCCTTGCTGACTTCTTGAGTCAAGCTCTACTTCAGCCTGGATTTCACTTTTTTCCTTTTGGGTTAGGGGCTGCAGTAATGAAAACAGTTATTTTAACATTCGTATTTTGGAAAATCATCAGAGAATCACAGAATGGTATGGGCTGGGAAGGATCTTAAAGACCGTGTAAGTTCAACCCCACTTCCATGGGTAGAGAACCTTCTGCTAGATCAGGTTACTGAGAGCCTGATCTTCAACGCCTCAGGGGATGTGGAGTCCACAGCCTCCCTGGGCAAAATAATAGCCCAGGTGGACTCGAGGCTACAGATTTCCTTGTCCATTTATCAAATGCTGTTTCCTTTGCCCCATTAACAACAAGCCTTGCTTGCCACAGAAAGCCCAAGCCACATTTCCATGGGTAAGGGCAGTGCTCAGCATCTTTAAAAATCATTAGTACTCAAATGTGGCATTATTATTCTTATGGTACTACCCAGGGACACGTGCAGGCATCGCAGACTCCACGTGCCAGACACTCTACAAACATCCATTTCCCCAGTCCCTGAGATCTTTTAACCTGGGGGCCCAACCTTGCATTCACTCACACACTTGAGTAACCACCAGCATCTCACGGCCCTACTGAAATCAACACAGCTGATGAATGGTATGCAATCAGTAATTACCCATGTGCTTAATTATTTGCAGAACTGGGGGCTAAGTGCTTCATTTTTAGCTTTACGCTTGAAAATATTGGTTCTAATCTAGTGTGCCTCACTTCGCACTCAATCCCACAAGGAACAGCGCGGTCTGGCCTAATTAAGCAAAAGCACTTAACGAAGTGTTTAACTTTAAGCATGTGAACAAACCCATTGACTGAACACTGCACCGCTTGGGTTGGCTCAGCCCCTTGCAGGATGGGGCCCTTCAGCCCAGGTATTAGGTGGACACAACAGGGTGGGAAGCACGACTCAAACCCCAGACCTGTCCAAGGCCACACGCTCAGGGTGCTGGACACACCCAGGGCTCCCCTTGCTGCTGCCCAGCAGTGTGGTGGGCGAGCCAGGAGCCCTGGCAGGGCTGAGGATCCGCCAGTGTGTCCCCCACTCCCATCCTGGATGGCATCCAAGTCTGCTTGTGGAAGGGGGTGCACAGAGGCAGTGCTGGGGTTTAAAGGGAAGCTGCAAATGTTCTCTGTAATTAACTGACTGGAAGTCTTCATGCTCAAAAGCACATCTCTCATTTAACGCTGGCCACAGCTCCCACTGTGCAGCAGAGAAACAGCCGAGCCCTGCCACAGCACGGGTGTCCTCGGGGGCTGGAGCAGAGTGGACCTGCCTCGCTGCCAGGCTGGGAGAGGCACGGGTCAGGGGTGGGGGCTGCAGAAGGAGACTTGCAGCCAGACCCCTCTGCACCTCTGTTTCCAACTCTTATTTTTGCCAGGCTGAGGAGTACCTGCAACAGGGCATGTGCATGAGGAGACCCAGCTCTCCCCAGGCCTGGGCTGCCTGGGATGAAGCCTGCAACCGTGGCTTGCTTCTTACAAGCCCTAATTTAAGGCCCTTTAGGACACAAAATAATGATAACACACTCCCTGGAAAAAAAATCCCCTTGGGCCTGTGTAAAATTAGCAGTGTGCTGACTGTCCCACTTTCGCTCCCGCTATGTGGGGCAGCCTGGCTTATTAATACACTGGACTCATTTCAAGATCCTCTGCTTTCCCCCTTGCAAAGCGAGCCCAGAGGCAGCCCGACTGCTTCTCCCAGCAGTGCCAAAGGTGCCCCTCTCACCCTGACACTCAAAGCCTCCTGCACACCACCTGGGAAGGTAGCAGGAGAGGACAGGGCAAGGTGGAGAAGCTGCAGGCTGCCCTGGTGTTGCAGGGGAGGAAGAGGAGGGGTGTGCCCTTTGCTGGCACAAGAGATGCCCCAAAAATGAGGGTGAAGCACAGCTTGGGCTCTCCAAGGGGGAGAAGATAAACCACAAGTGCTCTCCACGCTTCAGAGCCTCTAGCAGCAGCCTGGCAAGGCAGCAGGGACTTCAGTGCCACTCCTGGAAGGAGCTGTCCCTCTGTCCTGCGCACACAGAAACACACACACAGCCCTGGAAACAAAGCACAGCTTAACAGGAAAACTTCTCAAAAGTGGCATCATTACCATAATTCAATATTAGTGTAAAATACAACCTCTACCCAGGAGCTCAGAGGAGATTGGTCCCTTGAGACCTGTTGTCTGCCCAGGTGAAAACCTCCTGACAGGACTCCCCAGGGCAAGGGCATTTCAGAGTTGCTGTGAGATTTATTCCAGTGTGGAAGGAGAATCCCAGCTAAACTGCAGTGTGCAAGGAGAAACCTGGGGAGAAGAGAAAAGGGGAGCTGACCCCCAGACACATCTACAAGTGATATGACTGCACACGTTAGAGCCATTCAAAGAGAGGAAACCTCAGCTAAAAGAACAAAGTTTTCAGAAATGAGGTTTTCCATAATGTCACATAGCCTGTTCTTTCCCTCCAGACTACGATCTGCTCCAGCATTGTTCTGTCTCACACTGTTCACAGTGACTGTTGTGAGACTCCGATCCTGAGCCGGCTTCCCTGTTAAATACTGATTTAACCTCAGCCCAAACAAAACCTCACAAAATTACTACTAGCTTTGACTCAGATACGGAACACAACAACGTGTGAAGAGAGAGAAAAGGAAAGATCTGGGGCAAAATGATGTTGTCTACCTTAAACAAGAGCAGTGTATAAACTGCCCTTGTCCCACAGAGCCTCAAGAGCTAAGCCTAAGAATCAAATACATTTCAGTAAACAAAAATCCACTGGAATGGCACTGTTTTTCCCTGTGTAGGTTTTCTTTCTCCCATGGGGACAGCAAGTTGTGTTGCTTGCTTCTTTTTTTTTTCCTTTCTACGAGGTGCATTATTCCATTTAAGTGCTCGTGTGTGTTTATTAATAGAGCAAAAATGAGTGAACGAGGAGCTGCTCTGGGGAGGCTGAAAGCCTGTACTGGAGCAATGAATTAGAGGAGCAAATCCATTTAGGAAAATGCTCATTTTAAGACAAGTTCCTTTCACATTTGAGTTATTTCCCTCTACACCCTAAACATAATCAGACCCAGTGACATGCCAGTCCTACAACACCCTGTACGCACCCCAGGCAGGACCCTCCAGCTGCATCTCCTGATGTTGTGCTACAAAACAATCAGAGAGTGACCAACAGCAGCTCACATGTGCTGGGAAGCAATGGATGATCACTAGAAACTTTTAGAAATCATCCCTCACTCAGAGAGGCTGTAGAGGAATCCCTGCAACACTGGCACCATCACAGCTGTTGCTGCCGTGTAGTGGACAGAAGAGATGAGACCTGAGATGATTCTGGCCCTCCACGATGTATCCTGTATCCACGGGTGAGCCCCAGGGCTGCAAAGACCTCCTGGGCTGATGGGGACAGTTCACAGCTCCTCGCAGCTGCTCTCCAGAGGCACAGGTGCCATCACCACTCGCTCCAGAGCAGGGAGAGGGTCCTGCTGTGCTCAGTGCTGCTGACAAGCCCAGAGGAAAGATCCGTAGAAGCGCACACACAAATACAGACACAAATGTGGGCACAATTCCCAAAGCAGTGGAAAAGCAGGTCCCCACAGCTGGCCTTGAAAAGGGAGTCAGAAGAAAGCAAGGCACACGGGGAAGATGTGCCAGCAAAGGCCACCAGAGAGGGAAAGCACACATTGTTCACTTGCTAATGAAAGGTGTTTGGTAATGTGAGAAGAAGTATTTCAAGGCCAGCTCATCACTTACCATAGTCCCTCCCAGCTCTGGCAGTGACACCTGAACTTCTGCTACCTGGGGACTGCAAAGCTCCCTGAGGACACCAAAGGTCACATGGATTTTATTCATTTACTCTTTCCAAAGGGCATTGTTATTCACTTGCTGTTCAGTATCTGTGCTCGGCTGTTTCAGCTCTCTCTTGGCTTTGCTAAAATAGTTTCCCAGCCAGTGGGAGGCTGCTGCTGGATCCAGCAGAGCCAGGACAGCCTCTGATGTGGCCGTATCCCCCGGCAAACCCCGGCACCAAGCCCCTGTGTTTACAGTATCGCCGTTCCTCTGTGCGCTCAAACGAGATTAGCTGATTTCAGACAGTGCCTAATGAAAGCTGAGTTTTTCCATGCCAGCATTCGCCTTTCCAGCCTGAAAACACACGGCTGGAAGACTGGCCTGGCATTCAGGCTGCAGCATGTGACTCTTTAATGAGGGAGGTCTATGAACTGCAGGACTAATGCACACGGGCGCAAAAGCAGCTCCCCGACGTGACCTGCTTCACTGGAGTGGAAGGATTTTTTTTTGTGATTAAGGCCCACTACGGGGAAACAAACCTGTTCTTGGCTCTTTCACAGCCCTAGCAGGTGATTATGAACAAATTCTATAACCATGCTCTGCCTTAGGAGTACCCCACCATAATAACGAGGTAAAAATGCCCTGTCTCACAGGAGGATGCGGCAGGTCCAGGTATTAGCGGGATGAATGTCACAGCAATGCTTGTAAAATGTAAAGACTAAAACTGGAGCAAGCCCTGCAGTGTTGGCTTTGAAAGCCTGTGTGGAATGGCTGGATCACAGCGGTCTTTTGGATCTCCGAGCAACACCTGCAGCAAATGCGGCATCACTGCTTCCCTGCTCCCTGCCATCCTACCCAACAGCAGCCTGCTTGGAAAACATCAGGAAGGAGAAGCCAGCAAGCAGAGCAGCTGTTACATGGCTGGGTGTCAATAAGCATTTCGTGCCCACGCAGGGCACCAAGGGACAGGTTTCCCCTCACTCCCCCCTGCAGGTACCACAGTGCTGGCTGGGCTGTGGCTTCTCCTGCAGAAGGGCAGAGGGCACCTTGCTCCTGAGCCACCTCTTCCCCCACTTTTAACATTAAGGAGGAAATAAATCAAAGCGAGTGAGGTGCTCAGGCGCCAACACGGCAGGAAAAGTGCCTTTTTCCCATTTTTAATTCAATACTTGCATACTTATGCCAACAGATATTGCAGCTAGACCTAAAGGTGCTGCATGGCCCAAGGGCTGAAGGTCGTCCCTGCAGCAATGGGGAATTCCTCGGACCCTGGCAGGTGGAGGCAGTGCCAAAGGCCTTCAGTCCCAGTAATGAGGAATGTCAGGCTCAATCTCCTGGACACTCCCAACAGTCTGCATCACCTTTCTCTAATTTGCTTCTCAAAGAAACAGTGAAATAACATTTTCTATCTGCTCTTGCAGGAGAAAGTCACAAAAAAACAGGAAGAGAAAGCGAGTGACTCACTAGAAAATAGTAAAAGTGGAGCTGGCCCCGGGAGCTGCAGCCCCAGCCCATGTGCAGACTGTGCTACTTCAGTGAAACCAATGTAAAGTCAACTCTGTCCAGTTCACAGTTTCACAACTGATGTCACAGAACACCAAGAGCAACTTTCGTCAACAGCTTTTGCTGTTCTCCCACCATTCCGATTCAGAAATATTGTCCTATCTGCTTTAAATTTCTTCACACTGGTGGGTTTTTTCTGGCTTATTGCTACAACTCTCTCCTCCATGTTTATACACATTATCTCCTGGTTTTCCACAGAGCAAGTAAAAGCCAACCCAGATTTTCATATTTCACAGACCCTTTTTTTTTCCTTTTTTTTTTTCTAAATCACTTCAGGACTCCCACTGTCCTGGGATTAGCCCAGCTTTTTTTCTTTTTGCAGCCGCAGAACAAAAATATTATGGTTACATAAAAAAACAGGGCTTTCCATATCTAAGAGCCACGGGAAGGGAGGAGGGCAGAGCTTGGCCACTGCCACAATCACAGCCAGAGCCGCCGACGTGCTTCAAACCACGCTCAACTCACTGCCAGTGTGGGCAGCCTCTGTGTTTGTTCTCTGTGTCTACAGGAACCTAACAACCAAGTCATGGTGGCAGAAAAATGGCTTGAATAACAACAGGTTGCTATGGGATGGTCATCACTGGACAGGGGAGAGGGGCACCTGCCGTGGACTGACGGGAGCGGCGTGGCTGGAGGGGCAGCCAGACCTCCCAACCCTGCTCCCAGGCTCACTGCTCCTTTTCCCTAAACACAGCTTGATTTCTGACCTTAAGCTACTTGATGGGCTTCCCTGGAGTATCCAGAGTGGTTTCCACGGAAGTCTCCTCTCTACAATGGGACAAAAATGCGTCTGATCTCTTCCTCACATGCTAGCAAACACTGGAGGAAAACAACAGGAGCCTCCATGAGAAAATATTTCAGCTGCTTTGCAAAGACACAAAAATCAGTGATACAAAAAAACCGCTGCGTTGAAGCATCTTAAAAATCCAACCCACGATCTTCTTTCTCATTATGAAGAATATTTCACAAAACAAACTCCTTCAAGTAGATGCAGCTGCCTGCATCCAGCAAGAAACAGCTATAAAGCCTGCCCTCAGGCAGCATTTCAGGCAACATTTAACAAAATCCCAAGGATCTGAGTGCAGTTTGCCACACCATATAGTGTTTCCAAGGGTAGATCTAAACATTTAGATCTAAACATCTCTTTAAAAAATCTTGAAATGCTGAAAGTGTGGTTGTATTTCACCTGATGCAAATCTGAGAGGAAATGGGGAGAGAAGGGGGATGGAGTGAGCCAGTAAGAAACACAATAAAAACCAGCACCACCACCACCTAGACAGGCCAGCACGGATTATACAGTTACGGATTTACACATTATTGATGTGGCAAAATTGATTCGTGGTAAGTCAAAGACACCATGACCGCATTTGAGTAAGTCCCAGAACTTAAGAGCAATTAACTTTATTCCTATTTGTTTCATCTCATAGTAACTTTGACCCTCGTACACCACCCCATTTCAAAGCACGCTGAGCATCTCGGGATTCCAGTGTTGTGATGTTTTGTGACATTGCTGAACAACAGTACAGCAGCTCTGTCTGCTGCCTTAAAAAGAAGGAATTCTGGCCATTTTAAAACCTCCATTAATAAGAAGTAACCCTGCTCTGGGAAGGATTTCACCTCTCCCCTCATTTGCAGATGAATGAAGCCCTCTCTCGTTCCTGTTCCCTCTTTTGCAGGCACTGTCATTGCAGCAGCATTTCTCCACACCACAGCCGTGGCCACGACCAAAATAACTGTTTAAATGAAACCATCTGGATTCTGCACGGGTGAATTTATTGTCACGAGGTTTTCATGAGCTGCGGCAAAACATATCTAGAGATGGGTGAAACCTGGCACGTGTCAAAATAAAATAGTGACATTTTAAAAATTTCTCACGATTTCTGGGAAAAAGAAAGCAGAAATGGTAAAATGAGAGGGTTTAGATGTTTTATTACAACAAGGCCAAGACACTCGAGCTTTATAGCTCTGATGGCTACAGTTGCTGAAACAGCACTAAGAAGCATTTCAAACTAACCATAAGGTTTTAAAACCGTTGTTCAAATACTGATGAATTCCATGTATTTGAAACACTTCCATTTCAGTAAAAGCTTGCAAGAACACTTTTCAAAGGGTACATTTTGCTTCCAATACACAAGTTAATACACATCTAGGCTCTCAGGAGCATCATAAATTTAGAGAAAAATCCAACCAAATCATAGCACTGTTCATTTTCTGTTATCATTGCTATTTTTTAACCTTATATAAAATCAGTTCCAAAATCAGTTACTTTTCAGTAGCATGCACTTTCAGTTTTTGTAACACCTGGGTGTTAAACTTAGAAAAAAGTTGTCCATTAGTTTAGGACACGATGGTGTTTATTTGTATTCTATTTATTTCAGAAGGGAAGAGCACTCATATTCATCCAGAAAGCTAGAATAATTTGGTACCAGGACAAAAATGCTGAGAAAACCAAAGACGATCCCTCCAGAAATTTGAATGGTAGAAGAATCTTCTCACAATTGAACATACTTACAAACAGATATTTTTGCTTTCGTCAGCTGCTCTTTTTGCCTGAGTAACAAAAGTGGAATACGTTGTCACTATGGCTCTTTGTGTCTCAATTATCCAAATAAAATCATTTTTTAAAATGAATAAATAAGGATAAAACTAGCAGGAATCTTCTCATTAATTTCAGTGGTATCAGGATATAATGGACTTGTCTTTTTAAAGGATCAGGATCCAGGGACATACAGGAAATCTGCATTTACATTTGTGCATTTACATTTATGTCTTCTAGGTGGCCTATAACATCAACTGTTCTGCCTATTTAGAAAATGGGATTTAAATATTTCAAAATTAGTTTTTCTCTGTGTCTCATCTCTACATTCTCTGTGTCCTCACTTCTGCTTTTGCTTTCAGGTCCTTAAAGCAATGCCTTTTCTGATCTCCTTCCCCAGCAGTAAAATTTCCTCATCACCAGTCTTGTCCACCACTAGCGAGTATGTTCTTGGCTGTCTGCATGCCAGCAATGGTTTGAAATGCAAACATATCCATTTCTCCCTCTAGAGCTGGCTCTGTCTTTGGAAACCTTGCTTTTTCTGCGAAAGTTTCATAAACAAAATTCCATTACTCTGAATTATACCTTATTTTAGTTAGTCTGCTACTGGAATGGACCAAAATACCCATTTTTTCATTTCTCCAGCAGCCCAAGAGCTGTAGTAAAACAACAGTGCCTAAACTTGAAGTGTCCAAGGCCAGGTTGGATGGGGCTTGGAGCAACCATGGACAGTGGGAGGTGTCCCTGCCCATGGCTGGGGGGTGGAATGGGATGAGCCTCAAGGTCCCTTCCAGCCCAAACCATTCTGTGGCTCTGTGCCCACAGCAAGCACATTGTGTGAGCTGGCTTGGTGCCTGTCCACTGACAGATGGTGAAGGGTGTTTACATGTCCTGACACTGACGCCACAAGATGCTGCACGACACCCAGCCTCACAGGCTGCGCTGGCTGAGGAACCACAACAGCACAGAACCAACCTGGCGCACGGGGCACAACCTGCACACTGGCTGACAAAGCTCCAAGTGCGGCTGTAAACAAGGAATCGGCACCCAGGAGTTTCCAAGAAGCTCCATGGTGATCTATTCTCAGCTATGTAAAATCCTTCCTGGAAGAAAACATGAAATCATCTTCTCACAAGGCTGCAGATGACACAGCACGGCACAACGATAACTGAGGGAGAGGATTTTTCGCTGCCAAGGAGCTGGCTCGGGAGAGGCAAGGGAGTCCCAGGCACCTGAGTGGGGTAGGATCAAATTCCCCAGCTCCGTGGGGAACATGCAGGAGGCAGGGCTTTGTTCTGGGACTCAGAGACGCTCAGACAGGTTTGGGGATCGTGGTGGTTCCTCAGCTGAGCTGACAGACAGACGGGGAGGCAGGGCTCCCCAGTGCCAGGACGTTGATAAGCTCCTTCCCTGGATCTGCTGGCAGAGCTCTGGCAGTGCCTGGCAGAGCCCAGTGTTTTCTTCTGCTCCTTTTTGGGGTGCCAGCCCTGGCACAGCCATCAGGGTAGCCCCGGGTGAGCCAGTCTGCTGCCGAGCGCCGTCCCCACGGAGCAGGGACACACTGTCCTTCTGTCTGCCCTGCCTTCCCAGGGCCCTGCTGTGATTTAAAAATATCCTTTCCCAGACTCTTAGCAAAGACACAAATCTTCTGGTTTGCAGTTTAACTCCTAGGGCAGCCCATGATAAAAGTGCTGGGAAGCTACAGGCCTAACAGGCCATTTGGACACCAAAGACATAAGAATTCCAAAGGCTTTGCATAGAATTTCAGATTGTACCTTTATTTTTAAAAGATAAGTGGGGGGCTGTGCAGGGAAATACCACCCTTCAGAACCCACCCAACACAGCCTAGTGTCAGAAACAAAACCCTGAGCTAGCTGAACCTTGGTCTGAACCTACTTTTATGCTCCTCTTCAGCTGTACACAATGTCTGAGGGTAGTACTGTAGCAAAGGATGCAAATCTTCCTGTGCTCCTGGTATTACTGGTGCAATTCCCACTGGAGGGCCATGTTAAATTTAGAGCCCACAATTCATAAAGGAAGCAGACAAGTTGCAGAGAGTTCAGAAAGGAATACAAAGGATGGAAAAACAACATTTACAGCTGCAGGAGCTTGATCTATTTTGCTTATGAAGAGAGGAGTTTAAGGGATGACTTGATTAAAGACTACCAATGTTCATAGGGAGAATTAAATATTGAGATCAGGGTCCTAAATTAGCACAGGAAAACCTTGACACTGAAAACAGGCAAGTTCTGACTGGAAATATGAGGCACATGTTTACCAGTGTAAATAATGAATTTATTACCAAAACCAGAGCTGAAGCAGACAGGATGACTCTTCATTACAGGGTTTTTTTTAATAACATTTGAATGTTTTTTTCCTGAAAAGACATGTTGAAATTCAAACAAGCACAAACAGAACCAGCCTTGTGACCTGTATTATCCAAAGGAGCAAGAAGTAATGCTTCCCTTTTTCTCACATTCATTGACTTCCCTCCCTTCCACCAGCAGCCCTGACAGTAATTCCAAGCGTGTAACAGCTGAGAGCATAATTCTGATCACAGATCATCCTGGCAGATCTGCTCTGTGCTTGTGCAAGCACCAAGTCGATCTCTCATCACTCTGCCAGGCGCCTCTCACCTGCGCGTGCCCTGAACCATAAAATACCATCCTAGTGGCACCGGTGCTCCCTCCTCACTGCCTGAAGCCAGGAGCCAGCACACAACCCACCTCCTCCCTCCCCTCCTCCTGGTGCCCACCAACAGCAGAGAATGCTTTGACATGCCCTGGTCCAAGCAATTCCAACCAGTCCGTAGTTACCCGTCCTGCATTTCCCTAACACCCAGCGTCCACCGCCCTCACCGTGCTGTAAACCCACTCCTCTGTGTCCTATCCAACAGCATCATGGAGAACAGATTATTCCCTCTTTTGAAGGTGTTTAAGACCATTTTCATGCCTCACTAAAGTCTCCTCCTGACTCGACAGCCCCAATTCTTTCTCTCTTTCCTGAGAGGCTGCAGCTCTCATTAGTTTTCGCCGCTGGACTCCTTCCAAGCGCACCTCCTCCTGCTCGAAACGCCACCCCCCCAAACTCCACATGGGGCTGCAGGCCTTCCACAAACACACACCAAAACCCCAAACTCTGTCACGTGTGCCTGGGAGCAGAACTTGGCCCTCTTTTAATCCCACTGCATTTATCAGCCATATAATGTTTTGCACATTATCGCCCCAATTATAGAGGCTTGTAGGTGATAATGAGATTGCACTGGATATATTCCAGCAAAGCACATTCTAGGTTTTACTAACTTCATTAACCAAGAAAAGCTGGTTAATGGCTGAAAAGTGCAATGATGCACATAATCACACCAGTTGCTTTGCTGCTACAATTATATTATTAAGATGGATCTTTGAGGTACAATTTTCATGTATAATTAGTGGTTTATCCCTTCAGGAAAAAAAAAAAAAGTCATTCAAAAGCACCCAAAGGTTTGAGGAAAAATAGTTCTTACTGAAAACACAAATGAAGTCATGCTCTCAGGGTCAGACTGAACAGAATCTGTGAGAAAACAGGAGTGCAAGAATTTAGAAACTTAACACAGGCTCCTTGAGGATGTGAAATGCCAAAGTTGCAATCCAGTGATACACACTGGGAGCACCCAATCTCAGTGGTGTCCATGAGTATCCAGGCTGTGACTCCTGAGAAGACAACAGATCTCAGAATGTATCAGAAATATAAAACATTTAGACCGATTCAAAATTATTTCTTGGTGTTTTATTGACTTCTGTATTCTTCAGCTGTTTATTTTCTTGGACATCACTGTTCTTCCCACTAGAGATCACTTCAATTTCAGATTAGGAAAGCCAGCACCACCAAGCAGGCAGAACTATGAAGAATCCTCTGGTTACTCCTTTCACCAAATAACAAAACAGAAAATGAGTGTAAAATTTCACAAGCAGTTTCCAAGTGCAAGCCTGATTTTTTTGATTGCTTTTCTTTCAGCTAAATTGTACTTATCAGCTTGACAAAAAATGCAATTACTGTTTTTCACTAGGAACTTTTTACACGTTTAATCAAGTTGTCAGGAGAAATACTATTATACTCACCATGTGAAATTAATATATCAGGAACTTATCTACTGTCTTGCATGTGTGTATGGCATTCATATGGATCATTGCAACTAATATATTTATATCTCTTCTGCTTGGTAAAATTTCACACAGTAAAAAATCTTCAGAACGGAATTTGTGATTGTCTGAAAGTCCTTGATATGGCTGACTCTGCCAAGGAGCTTAGCAGGAGGTTTTGCTGGATTTAATCAGCCAGACAGACCTCAGAAATTCTGCTGGAATTCCTGTTGCTATTAGAAATATGCACTAGCTTTTGCTAATTCAGTTCAGAACTGATTCAGAAACTAAAAGCAATAAATCTTCATGCAAGCACTGAGCTCTCAAGGATATCCTGGAGCAATGATTTTTGGAGAGGAGGAATACATAAAGGAATGTAGACTGTCTAGCCAAAATTTTATTTGAAATACTCTTTTCAATGAACCCAGAGACTTGTCCAAAACAGAAAACCTCTGCTTTTTCCCAAACGCATTGACTTGCCCTTCCACTTTCATGACCCTGCACAGAAAGAAAGCAGGGGCAGCAGGAGATGAAATACAGTGCAAATTCTTGGCCACCCCCTTTAAGTGAGGAGGACTTTCATCACTGATCCTAAACAGGAGTTTAACCTGCACTGCGAATCACCAGGATGTCTTTCTGTGCTTTAAGAGCTCCACGTTCTCCTGAAATCTAACAAAAACTGCCAGCTTTGAGAAAAACTGCAGGTACTGTGGCAAGGCCAGCAATGGTAAGCACATACTCAGTGTTTGCTGGACTGGGGTTTCGCTTATTATTACCCTGGAGTTAAAGGAAAGTGTGACACAGCATTACCTACGGGCAAAGCCGACTGACACTCCGAAATTCAATGTGTGAAACCTCCAAAATAACCCCAAGAGGCACAAACCTGACACAGCTGCTGGGGCACACTGACAGCGGCACATGAAAACAATCTGCCAGCCACGATAAGCTCCAAATATGAACCCCTGGCTGCAGAGGAGTCCGGCAGGCTGGGATTTTAACCTCAGCATTTCCAAATACACAGGCCAGGTGACAAGGTAGTGTCAGCAGGTGCAGGCCATCGGCTGCAGCTGAGCAGCTCAGCTTGGACCAGAGAGCTCCTGCTCCTCAAATACTTGAGTCTGAGAACACAGAATGGTTTGGGTTGGAAGGGACTTTAAATCTTGTTCCAACCCTCCTGCCCCAGGCAGGGCCACCTTGCACTAGACCAGGTTGCTGAGAGCCTCATACAGCCTGTGCTTGGTCACTTCCAGGGATATCCAGAGATATCCAGTAATAATGATGTTCAGTAATATAGATTTCACTTAATTCACTACAAAATTGTAAAATTAACACACTTCCTGTGCCATTTGAGGCTCACAGGATCTTTTCAGAAGAACCTGGTTCTCCGTTTCACCATGAGTCTGATTTGCTGTAAGAGGGAAATCTCATTTGACATTTAGGAACTGAAGTGCTTACAGCATTTATTACATTTCCCTGATACATTAATGAAATTCATAAACACAAACTGTTCTTCAACAAAAAAAAGGACCAAACCTACCCTTCAGTTTTCATGAAAACTATTTGATTTTTCTCATAAACAGTATACATGCATTTCTGTGCCACTTTGACATCCCTCTCCATAAGTTAGTACATCTTCAGGAAAAATATGGTTCTGCTGATAAACATTTGGCTCTCGGCTTTTTTCTGTGTTCTGCAGTAGTTTGGATGGGCAAGTCAAAACCCTGGCTGGTTGTCTATGACCTCTGCATTCTCCTTTAAATTCCATGCATTTGCAAGAGATGATGGAAGAGCCGATACTATCTACTGTTTATCAGCCACGATAATTAGATTAGATACATTTTTGATTGCAAAAATAGTCTTGTAATAGATTTTTTTCTTTTTTTTTTTTTACAGCTACTATTTCCAACACTTTCAGCAGTGCTCTGAAGATTTAAAAAAGTCAGTGTCCGGGAAGCACTTTTGTCACCTTCAGCTGACAAACTTTTTTAGGTGGAGAGGAAATCCAGTTTCTGTTCTCTCTGCACTGTCAGCCCCAAAGCATAATGATGGCATTTTCTGGAAATTCGAGCACTCAACAGTCAAGCAGAACCATGTTTAGGGTGCCCATATAACTTCCTGCTGTGATGTGCACACTACTTACCAGATGACAATGATGTACTCTTGGAAGTACCTTTCTTTTCTGCTCTCAGCTCTTTCCAGTTGTTTGCATGCAACGAGGTGGAGCAGCAGTTCTTACAGAGCTGGCTACTGCTGTGTGCTGCTCTGCATTTTCAATGGCTGAATCAAATTGAGAGACAGCTAAAAATGCACTATTTCCCCCACCAGCTCTGTTTGCCTGGGTAAACGTTTGCTGCAGTTGCCTGAGGGCTGTCACGTCACTCCAAAATGACTGATCTGGACAGTCACTCCTGCCCCCAGCGCAGTGAAAGTTGTGCTCTACACCCTGGAGAAGTTCAGTACCCTGTTAAAGAAACACCTGATGTGTCTGGGTATGCTGAAATAACCCATTGGGCTCAGCACAGATCAGGAGAAAGTGAAACCACCACTGGCTCCTTTGCAGTCAGATTTCCACCTCCTTGAAGGATCAGCTGCTTCCACACAACAAAAGCAAAAGCACAACTCCAAAGAAAGACTCCCAAAACCAGACACATTTCACAGCTGGCTTTTACATCCCTAATCCTCCATCCCAGGGAGTTTTTTGCCAGTAAGAAGGGGCTAGGATAATTTCTTTATCCTTCTTACCAACATTGTCATGCCAGCTCAGGCCTTCCTTTTCCTGGCGTCTGGGAGACACCGTGCCTGGGATCCCCCACCTTCTTCACATCACTGACATGGAGCAGAGGCTTCCTCCCCAGAGCCCCCCACTAGCACAAACCCTCATGCACCCCTCCCTTTTGAGAAGGGAACCGCCAGAGAAAAGGCCTCTCCCACAGGCACATCAAACATCGGTGCTGGGGCCCCCGAGCAGATCCCAGGCTGAAGCTCTGCTTCCATGACTTGTGTTTGTATCCTCCACTGAAACCTAACTCACCCGTGTCAGTCCCACCAGCTGCTTCCAGTCTTCTAAGCAGGATTGCTCTGTGCTATAAACTTCAGCTTTCCAAACACGAGCATCATCTGTTAAGCCGAAAGCTTTAGACAGGATTCCTGAACACCAGGCCGGGAGTCCAAGCAGCACAGGGCATATCTTCCCTGTGTCAGCAGACACCTAATGTATTTTTAGTGCTGTCAGAAACAAACCACTCCTTGATACTCCAGAGGGGGGGGAAAAATCCTCTAGAAGTGGTGGTGAAGCTAATATTTTAAAAGACCCTTCCGAGAACTTGCCAGACTCCTGGGGGAGCTTGTCAACATCTCCCACGTTAAATGAAAGCCACTTTAAAATCCACAGGGGTTTTAAAGAAAAGCTGGAACATATCAAAGCTGCTGGGATGGCAAGATTCGTAACGTGCACAATACATCAACACTTACAGGCAGTAAATCCTCCCCAGCCTCAGGGGAGCTCACAGCCCCCCAGAGTAAGCCCTTTCCTAATGTATCTCTCAAATGAACTGCTAATCTCCTCTCTAAACTTGACAGCTGTCCTGCATGCACTCAAACCTCTCTGTGCTTAAATCCTTCTATCATTCTTGTTAATTTACTTGTTAGATCATTTTTGCTTTAATACGAAGAAAGAAATATTTCCTCCAACCCCAAACAAAGGCCTCACTCACCTGCAGTTGGTGTGTCCATAGATTTCATACATGTGTGTGTGTGTGTGTATTCCCAGGAGCAGTCTTGGGCTTTACAAATTCCTGTGGCCAGTGGGAACTCCCACACCAGCCCCTCCAAGCAGATTTCTCACACCTTAGCAGATCTGATGGCTTCCTGTGCTCAGATCAGCTTGAATTTCTGACACGGTTTCTCGCTGCTCTGAGGGAGAAGAAAACTTTCCCTCTGGCTGGGCAGAGTTTGGCCCGCGGTGTTGAATTCACAGTGCCAACAGCTATTTGTCACTTCTGCTCCAGATGATAGTTTGCCAGGGTTGCTGTGCAGCCTTGCCACGAGAACTCACATGAGACACCACCAAGACAGCTGTGGTCTTACACTGCCCAAGTCCTGACAAGGATTGCCTGAAGGGGACTTTGGCATAGTCAGAAATAATCCCAACTTCCAGCTGAGGACAGAGCAGTAGTTTTTCATGTAGTTCTCAGTGTTTCAAACGAACATTTCAAAGCACACCAAAACACCAATCCTTCCTCAAAGCAGCTACTTGTCCGTTAGCTCTTCTTGACCACATATTTTGTTTACTGCTTGAAGCTGATGAAGAGTTTCACCAAGACATTGATTTGTTCCAATGTCAACACTGGGATTCCCTGCTCTTGCACCAGCGCTGTGACTGGGTGACCCCAATCAGCTGGCACGAGGCTGGTGCGAGTCTGACTGTGCCTGACAGCTCTGCAGGGACCTAATGCCTGAGTGGAGCTGTTGAGTGTTTGCTCAGCACCTGGAACGTGAGGGTCCATGGGCAAAAGTCTGGACAAAGAAAGCAATGAAATAACCTCTGCAGCATACCTCAAACACAAGGCACATGAGCTCTGCTGAGCTGTTGGTCAAATAGAGGGTGCTGTTAGTGCAGTGCTGGTGACAGGTGTCTATCCTTCACAGTATTTTCCTAGTGAGGATTTTTTTTATGCCGCTCATGTTCTTCATCACTCCCTGCACTGGCAGTGAGGGGAACAGGACCATTTTCCTCTCTGCCTGTAGCTACTTACACTGCTACAGCAGTGATATGAAATTATTCACTCTGCCTCTTAAAATGCCTACAGAAAATGAGATACAACAATTGCTCCAGGAAGTGATGCTCAGCCACTCTGACTGATCACCCTGTGCCCTGTCAGCCATCTGTTACCTCTGCCATTCCCTGCTGGCTCCAGTGCAAATCAGGCCCTGAAACACTCCACTGAAGAGAGCAAAGGTCTGTCACATAACTGCATCTCGGAGATGAGCTCTGGGCTGAGCCTGACA
This sequence comes from Rhagologus leucostigma, assembly GCA_013397725.1. Taxonomy (NCBI): domain Eukaryota; kingdom Metazoa; phylum Chordata; class Aves; order Passeriformes; genus Rhagologus; species Rhagologus leucostigma. Next base: position 2,360,908 of record VZTD01005736.1, read on the forward strand.
CCCCATAACCGTGAAATGTCCCTGTGGTCACCCGGTGCAGAACCGTGTCCCACAAGAGCAAGCTCTGGAACAGGACTTCCTTTGTGAATGTTTTCAGTACTGAAATGAGTCCCGCTTTCCAACCGGAGAATTCACGCTCTGAAACACTGCTTCCAGCCAGCTCTACTCCGTGCAGCCATCCTTATCGTTGCCTGGTCCTTGATACACCCACTTCCCAGGCACTTCTTGAGGCTGGGGAGGCGTATCCAGCCTCGCGGTGCCAGGAGGCAGCCCCGTGGAAGGTATTTCTGATAGCTGAGCTTATGAAACCTGCCGATTTCAGATGCAAACAAAACACACTGGAAAGCTGCTTTACCTGCCAGAGGAACATCTGTTAGACTGACAAATCAGGGCCGTGCACGGGGGATACAAGATTTACTTCTGACAAAACTCCACCCACCCTGCTCAGCCCAGCAGCTCTTACCAGGGGCTGGAAGTCAATAGGATCTTTGTATTGTCAACTCCTCTTGCTCAAATGGAAAAGCACACGTGATGTTTCCCAAAGGAGGATCTGGTTTCTGGGTGGCCTGACGGCATGGGAACCATCAGGGACAGCAAAAAGGACTTGCATCTCCCCACCGCAGTCCCTTGCCCTGCAGCACAGCAGTTGGACTGGCCAGAGGGGTGAGGGCTGGGCCACCAAAACCTGGGCTCACCAGGCTCAGCCTGGGCTCACCAGGCTCAACGGGTGGGTGCTGCGGGACACTGCTGCCTGTGCTGCTGCCCGTTCTGCTGCCCAGGGTGCCTCTGCATCCACCCACTGCACACAGAGCCCTCACAGGCACAGCACACTCAGGCCCGTCCCTTTTTAGGGTTGAATATTCCAGACTGGTTCCCCATACCTGAGCAGCGCTCCGGTGAGTGCATGTACCTCCCCTCCAGTGAGGGCACGTACCTCACCTGAGACCCCAGCCAAACCATCTCTAATTTAATTAATTAAACCCCACTTACTAAGAGGGGTCCAAAGAAGAAATCACCTCTGCCCCACACAACTTACTAGCACCAAAGCGAAGGCACCTGCTGCCCTCCATGAGCTTACAAGGCTCCAACCTCTTCCCACTCGTACAGCACTGAACTTGTTCTGTCCCCGCATCACTCTGCTGCAGGCGGAGACCCCTCCCTGCCAGCGCCGGGACGCTGGGAGCGGCACCGCTCCTCCCCGGCGGGCCTGTGCCATGCCGGGTCCGGCTCCCACGGGCCACTCCGAGTTGTCCTGGGGCCCCGATCTCGATCTCGATCTCGATCCCGATCCCGATCCCGATCCCGATCCCGATCTCGATCTCGATCTCGATCTCGATCCCGATNCCGGCGCTGCCCCGCACCGCGCTCGAGGGAGGGGCCGCTCCCATGGAGGCATTCCCGGGCACCAAGCTGGAGCAGCACCGGCACCTCCCGCCCGTGGAGTGCCTGCCGGGCGCCCGCTACGGCGGCCGGAGCCACAGCGCCTGCGGGAACGTCTTCAACTCCTGGAACGACTACCTGGGGCTGGCCACTCTCATCACCAAGGCCGTGCGGCCCGGCAAGGGCTTCGGCGCCGAGCCCCCTTCAGTGGTGGTGGCTGCCGCCGTGCCGCCGGCCGAGGAGGAGGAGGAAGAGGAGGAGGAGGAGGAAGAGGCGGCGGGGCCGTACTTCGAGGGCGCGCTGGACTTGCACGACCTGGACCTCTGCGGGCATCACCATCACCACCACCACGGCGAGGGGCTGCTGGAGGAGCGCTTCGCCGACTTCAGCCCCTTCCCCGGGCGCGGCGGCCCCGCCGCCGTGGTGTTCGACTGCTCGGGGGAGCACCCGGGCCGGGAGGGCTCTGCCCACGCCTGGGGCGGCGTGGTGGTGGCGGGGGGGGTGGCGGC
>VZTD01005736.1:2362813-2398804 GCA_013397725.1 Rhagologus leucostigma
CCCCCCCGGCGGCCCCCCCCCCGCCTGCTCAAGCCCGAGCTGCAGGTCTGCGTCTTCTGCCGGAACAACAAGGAGGCGGTGGCCCTCTACACCACGCACATCCTCAAGGGACCCGACGGCCGCGTCCTGTGCCCGGTGCTGCGGCGCTACACCTGCCCCCTCTGCGGCGCCAGCGGCGACAATGCCCACACCATCAAGTACTGCCCCCTCTCCAAAGTGCCGGCGGCCCGGCAGCTCCGGCACGCCCGGACCGCCCTGGGCAGGAAGGGCCGCTAGCGGNGCGCTGTGTTTGTTTATTGTAAGAAAAAATATATCTATATGTGATTTTTACGGAGACGGCGAGATGTGACTGGGTGGGTGTGCGCGGGGGCGGGTCCGAGGGTTAAACCCACGGCCGGGGAGGTGGCGGGGGTCCCCGGGTGCCCGCGGCGGGGCAGCGCCGCCTTCTGCCGCCCGCCGGGCCCGGCTCTGCCCGTCCCGAGCGCTCCGTGCCGGCCGGGCATCGGGCGGGAGAGCTGTTCTTAATTGCCACTTAATTGAAGGGTATTTAATTAGGGTACAACACTCCGCCTTTCAGCTCTTAAAGCAAACATCCGAGCGATTTCCTTTGCCGGTTTTAAAACCAGTAAGCAAATCGCGATCAAACATGCCCTCGGTAATTGACACCTGCTTCCCGAAATCGCAGCATCTGAGCTGGTGCGGTGCCCTGCTGTCACCGTTACTCTCGTGGGCGCCGATGGCGCTGGTCTCGCAGGTCCCCGTGCCGAATACTCAGCTTTAGGGAAGGTCTGAGGGGAGAAAACATCCAAGTGCATGTTTGGAAACGTGATGACAGGATGCAAACGGAGCCCTTTCTGCTGACAGAAAGAAAGTAAGAATGGCAAGAGAGCAAGCTTTGATGCAGCTGCGTTTGTGGTGGAGAGTGGGGGAAGCCTGATGGAAAGAGACCTGGACAAAGCAGAAAGCTGTGACCATAGGAGAATGGAAGAAAGGGAGGTTGTGTATTTTCAAGAGCTAGCAGAATGTGGCTTTAACTCTTTGCAAGTAAAAGAGATCTATCCATATGTTTAACAAATATTCTTAACACTACACAGACTGTACAAAGCATAAGAATTAGGCTGAAGTCCTGGACCACTCTGGGTGATGGCAGTTCCTGGGTACTGAGTATCAGCCAGGGCTATATCACTTCTAATCCTCAAGAGAAAAGAAATTGTTTTGGTTTTGGTTTGGGTTTTTTTTTTTTTGTGATCCAGAGGTCGGACAAGGAGCAGCAGCAGTTTGTAGTTTGTTTAAGAGCCCTCTGGAGCAGAAAGATGGGTGCTGGACTTTTCAGTGCAGAGGGTCACACTGCTGTGTGGCTTTACCAACACCTGGGACGTGAGGGACGCTCGGTCCACAAGGGTTGCCTGACAAAAGCAGGGAGGGGAAGAGAGCCTTGTGGAGGAACTGCTGGGACATCAGCGGCATGATGAGACAGGAGAGGGGTCCCGACAGAAAAAGAGAACTAGGAATGTGAGGGGTAATCCACACTTCCGTGGTTTCCTTTTGAAAAGCTGCTCAGCAGGGTGGGAGATGGGGTCAGGAGAGCAGGACAGTCAAGAATGGAGTCCAAACATGTCTGGGATGGGCTGGGGATGGGGATCCAGGGTTCACTATACATCACTGCTGTTGACTTGCAGCCACAGCAATTAGGAGGGAGAAACTGATTTTGTGTGGAAGTGTTCCCTTAAATCTCCATCAGATGGCTCCAAAGATGGTGTCAGGTCTAATTATCAAATGCAATGGGGCTTGCATTAAATAACACTCAGTGGCTGCAGCTACCCTTGTGCCAGCCTCCCTCTCCTTGTGCTAAATACATTACATTTTGTCTCTTGCTCTATGGGGAGTGCACCACGGGCTCTTCTAAGCTGTTAGAGGTTAGATGTGTTTGGTTTTGTGATTCCTGGTCCACATAGGTTTAATCTGTGTCCACCACACATTAGAATTGAGCTCTAGAATTGAAGTGTGATGCTGTGGGAAGAGTTTTCTTCTGTACTTTTGTTACCTCCTTGTGGGAAGTTTGAAGATCAGTTATATACATTTTAATGCAGTTGACTGTTACTGGACACAAAAGCAAGAAAGATCAAAGAGAATCTGTCTCGGGTGTTTTCTGAGGGTTAACTGGCCGGGCTGGATTGGAGTTGTTTGCCATGTCCCTGCCCCACCTCTCTGGTCTTTGCATTAACCTGCTGTGCAGTACCAGCCCTATTGCAACGCCTGGAAATCCCTCAGGATAACAGCAGATCCTGTGTCTTGGATGGCACTGGCCTTCGGCAGAGCTTGTGTCAGAGGAAAACTTGTACCCACGGCCTGTGCTGCTGCCTGTTGCTCCTGGTTCTGTTCTCCAAGTACTTGCAGCCTTGCTCTGGAAAGGCCAAGAGCTGCCTGTCGTCGCTGCTCCCCAGCATTAGGCATCTCTTCAAAGGCTCTACAGGTAAAGTGGAAGAGTAACAGCTTCAAGACCAGTTGGGGGTGGGGGAGGTAAAATAAAAACAACAGACCTCAGACTGTTGCAGAAAGATGACAAGATTCAGCAAAAGACAGCCTGACAGCAAGGCTCTTCAGTTACTTTATGTAATCATTCAACAGGACAGTTTGCCCTTTAAAGATTTACAAGTGTGAGTCTAAAAAAGACTAAACCTTTAAGGATATTTTGATTGGGTTTTTTAAGTAAGCTTCTGTGATTCCTGGCACACCAGCACACTCCTTGTGGCATTGAGTGAGCAGAAACATGCTTATTCTTGGTCACTCTGAAAAGCTTATTACAATAGATAGTGTTTGTATTGCTACTTTGACTCCTTAAATACTGGGAACCATTTCCATTAGTAGTTTAAATTCTAGGAACAGCAGAAAGCTTAATCTGAAAGCAGCCCAGGTTAGAGCTGTATTATGCTCCACGGAAGAGGTCTGTGAAAAGAGAGATACTATTTTCACTCCTCTACGGGCATCGGCAAATCAAAATATTATGGTCACCTGTTTAAACCAAATACTGTGTCTTCAGAGAATTGCTTTACTATAGGGAAATATTCCTGTGCATGTAAGTGACGGAATCTTTTCTATAGTGATATTCTGGCAAGAGGAGTGAACACCATATTGGATAATCATCCTCAGCTGGTACTAGTCTTGGCAAAAAGCAAGCTACTTCTAATTAGAAACTACTTTCAGATGTTATAGATAACTTCATTCAGCTGAAGTCAGGTAAGTCTGTGCCCATGTTTAGTGGAAATTTTATTTGGGCAGGTGGCTCTCAGTCTGCTGACCAGTGCCTCAGGTAGCTGCCATAGGACCAAACCACGATGGTTATGTCATGTCTTTTTTTCTTTCTTTTACAGTGCCAGTTTGACCCACCAGATATATAGATTAATTTTTACTGGAGATGAGTTGCTAAGAGTTGCACGGGGAGGAAGGTAATTCTAAAATGCCTGTTGTCTGGACAAAACAAATGATACACTAAAAATGGAATAAGGTTTAGCAAAGCCAGTAGATTGTCCTCCTGCCCAAGAGAGAAAGGGCTAACAGAGCTTAAAGCGCAGCAAGGGAGGTTTTGATTAGCAAAATGCAGTGGAATAGTTTTTAGAATCTCCATCCTACCGTAATTAAATGCATTAATTTTATTTAAGAGGAGGATCAGACAAAGGTAGAGCATTTCAGCTCAAGCTGGTCCTGCCATGGCAAAAATGGAAGAATTGGTTGTTTTTATTAGGCCACTTGTGTGCCTACTTCTTGCAATGCTGCAGTAAACCCCAGGATGGGCTCTAGTGCCTGAATAACAGGTGAATTTTGGATCTTGCATTTCACTGACCTACTGCCTCCCCTTTGTAGGCTGACACCATGCAGCAGTGCCCTTTAGGTACAGGAGGAAAACTTGCTTACGTGCAGCAGTTCCTGCCAATGACTGCAGCCCAAGGACAGTGAGACGACAAAGATCCCTTTCATTTACAGCAAGACAAGCCTTCCAGTACTCTTGCTGTCTCAGGTACCTCCTGGCTGCCTACCAGCCCACCCCAACATCCTCCTGGCCCTCCTCATGGCCTCACTGAGGCCACCAAGATTATGACATGTCCTGGGCTGCAGCTGGGCTGTGCCCAGTCAGGAGTAACATCACTGCACCCTGCCAGTTCTCATAAATAATGATTTTGTGAAAAAATTATATTACTTTTTATAAGTAAAGCACTTAGAAAGCTTAAATAAAATGCCAATTATGCCTTCCTTCTGCTGAGGACCCTGATGGTCCTCAGTCCTGCCCATGGGCTGGGTCAGTCCCTGGGCCTGCTCCCAGAGCAGGAAGGAAACAGCACTTTTCATACTTGACACTGCCTTGCTGGAGATTTGTTTTAATCCAGCAACATTTGCATCCATTCAAACAGCAGCAGCCTTAAGTTCTGCCTTCTAAATACAGCCTGTGACAGTTTGTATTCTTCTAGGGTTCACTGAAAATTTTAGCTGTTTAACTGAACATGACTCAAACAAGGCAAAGATTGACACAGAACTCATTTGGCTTCATCAACATTTTCAGGTAACCACATTTTGTGCTCATGTTTAATGATGGCAGGAGGTGGAGGTTTGAGCTGTTGGATTTGGTCAGTAAAGGTTTTTTATCACTGTCAGTATTGTGTCTAAACTGACCAAGCAATAAAATAAACACACTGGCATGTCTGCAAAGCTCACATCTCCCCAGCCTCTTCTCAAGCTGCCCAGTCCTGAGAATGTGACACATGTTGACGACATTATCACAATCTCAAATAATGGAAATTAATAACACAGATTGGGAAACAGAGCTTTAGCTGGTGCAGGGATCACTAACGTTCATCCCTGTGTGAAAGCGTCTTTGTATGGATACAACTAAAACTATGGAACTGAAGGTATAATCACTATTTACATATTACAAAGGCTGGAGAAAGGCAAATGTTGTGTCCATCTTTGGGAAAGGGTGAAAGGACCATCTGAGAAAGCACAGGCCAGGTGGTATCACTTCAGTCCCTGGGAAAATCAGAGGAAGTCCTTTCAGAATGTGTTTTTGGGGACATGCAGAAGACGACTGGGAAGAGCCAGAATGGAATTACAGAGGGTAAACCATGCCTGGCTCACCTGCCTTCTATAATAAAGTATCTTTGTGGATGAGGGAAGGAGCACTGGATGTTCTTCACCTCAGCTTTAACAAGGCTTTCAGCACTCTCTCACACCATATTCTTGCACCCAGCTCAGGATGCTACAGCCCACATAGCAAAGGGGGCAGAAAAACTGGCTGGATGTCCAGGCTCAGCACCGTGGTCAGTGGGCTGGGCTGGAACCATCCTCTAGGCCCTGGAGGCAGCCACAGGATGACACTGAAGTGGGAATTCCAGCCCACACACCTAGGACAGGGCTGCTGGTCAAGAGGATGGACAGGAGCCTGGTGAATTCAACAGGGAGCAGGGCAGGGGCTGCCCAGCCAAGGAAGGAGCCCCTGCAGCGACAGGCTGAGGCCTCAAATGCCTCTGGGCCCAGGTAGGGTAAAAGGTGAGCACAAGCCAGCAGATCCCAGGCTGTTTGAGCTGGACACTGAACTGTTTGGGCCTGGATCCCAGCCTGTAGAAGGGAAGACTTCAGCTCACCTCATCTTTCCTGTGTGCTGTTTGGGGTTCTATTCCCCCCATACAAGGACACTGCCAAAGCTGACTGAGTCCAGCAGAAGGCCAACAGAGTATTCAGGGGCTGGAGCACATGCCTGGGAGGAAAGGCTGAGGGGGACAGGGCTTGTTCAGCCTGAAAAAAGGAAGGGTTTGCAGGGAGACCTCCCAGCAGCCAGCCACGTCCTACTAGGAAGCTACCTGGAAAATTCCAGCTTTCCACAGTAGCGCATAGAGAGCAGAGAGACACAGGGTAGAAACCAAAAGAGAGAAGTTTAAACTTTTTGAGAACCACAAAAATGACCAGACAGCTGGAGCACCTAAAGGCTGAGAACTTGGGGTTTTTCAGCTTGGAGCACAGAAGGTTCCAGGGAGCCCTAAGTGTGGCCTTTCAGTACTTGAAGGGGCACATAAGGATGAGAAGGTATTTTTTGGCAATTTTGTTGCAAAAGGACATGGGGTAATGGCTTTAAGATGAAGGATGGTTGATTTAGATTAGATAGAAGAGTTTTTTTAACAGTGAGGGTGGAAAACACTGGCACAGATTGCCCAGAGAAAGGGTGGATGCCCCATCCCTGGAAACATTCAAGCTCTGAGCAACGTGATCTAGTTGAAAATGTCCCTGCTCATTGCATTTGAGGGTTGGACTGGATGACCTTTGAGGTCCTCTTCAACCCAAACCATTCTGTGACTCTGATTTTCCAATCTGGAGCCAGTCAAGCGTTGGAAGAGGCTTCCCAGAACAGTTGTACAGTCCACAGCCTTGGACGTCTTCAAAATCACACTGGAGAAACACGGTTCTGAGTAACACAGGAATTCCACAGCCAGCAGTGAAGCGAGCTCCTGGGTCCTTTCTGACAGCACTGATCCTGTGACACAGAATGCAAGGACAGCAGGAGGTGGCTGAAAAACAGCAGCACCCACTACTCCAGATCCAGTGAGCACCGTTACTGGATGGCTGCTGTTCTCTAGTTCCAGCCTTGATGGGACTGTATAAACAACAAAAAACAGTTGTTGTTTTTTTTTTGTTCTTGGAAAACACTACTGCTCTGAAGGAGTCCTGTGACTCAACCAGCAACGACATGACAGGATCCAAAGACACAAAAATCAAGCCCTCAGAAGATGGTTCTGAGAACAAGTTTTCCCCAAGAACATTACTGGCTCTGGATAACCCAGAAGAGGGCAGGAAAAGGACAAAGAAGAGTATTACAACTTCTGTTCACACGCCAGGTTTCTCAGGGGGAAACTCTCCCAGGTGTTCTCACCTTCTCCTTCAGCTGGTATAGAACAGGTCTGAGAAGAGAAAAGGGTTGTTAAACAGCTGTTCTGCCTGAACACATGTTGCAGGACTCACTAAGAAGTCAAGATACTGCAGCAGCTAATTCCTTAAGTTGTTTATTTATCATTGAAGAAACACACAGCAGCAAGTTCTGTGTTGGCTTCAGTGTGACCAGATCGTTCCTTGTTGTTACTGCACCCCAGCTTTGAAGTCAACACAGCCATTACTACAAATCACTTTTTTGGAAAGGGAAAGAAGTGACCCTGAAGACAAAGAATTGGGGAGGGGGGAAATTGAACAATTTCTCCAAAACCACACATTTTAAATATGACAATATTTATAAATCCTTGAAAGGCATGAATTATCCAGTAATGGAAAAAGCAGTTGTGATATTGGCAACAGAAAGTACACAGCCATATGCTTACCAAAACACTGAAATTGTAAAAGCTGCAAGTTTGATTTGTACACTGCAGCAGTGTGTACATTACTGGAACAATGACTGCAAAGTGGCCTCAGAGGCATTATGGATTCAAGTAAATCTACAGAAAATATCCCAGTGTAGCTAATTCACAATGTTTATTGTATTTAATTCAAATTTAAACAACTTACTGAATTTAGATAGTGATAAAGTATCTCAGAAACCGCTTGCCCTCCAAGATACCTATGTAAAAGAGGGCTTTTCTATTTTTTTTGGCTAATTACGCAAATTCTTTTAGCTCTGCTTTTTCAATAATTCCACTGTGTGAACAGAGGCGTTTTCAAATTCATGTCCTGTGACAATAATACCCCATTCCAAACTAAGAAAGACTAAAAATAAAAAGGCCAGCCTGTTTTGGTGCGAGGGAAGCTGCACTGAAGACAGCTGTTGGGCTTGCTTCTTTTTATTTTAGCAACAAATGACCCATGAAATAAGCATCATTTGAAATTTCAAAAACTGGCATTCAATTTCCAACCTTCTGCTGTGAGTTTTGTGCATGATCAATCTATATGAGTAAGTAATTCATGCTTTCATGTTACCTCGAAACATTGGTTAAAGAATTCCAATTCAGAATGTTTATAAGCACAAATATAATCTGTGGATTCGATCAAATCAAAGCTAAAACATTGGTTAAACTCTGTGATTCCCACTTAACGTCGTACAGTGGTCCACCCTTCCTCATCTGTCTCGTTTTTAGTGCGGCGTACGGGCTCACGCTCCTTCTCTGTTTTCCAGGATCCTTTCTCCTTGTCTCCGTCCCTTTCCCGCTCTTTGGATGCTGCTGGGGGAGCAGAAGCTGGAGGAGCAGCAGGAGCAGGGGCCGACCGCCGCACCGGTTCCCGTTCCTCCCCGCGCTCTTCCCTCCTGTCGTCAGCGCGTCGCCACGAGCTCGCTACGGCGCAGAAGAAATAAAAACAACTCAGTCATGCTCCACCAGCAGCCTGCAAGAGTCCAAACAAACAGCCCCGACCCTGGCAGTGGGAGTTACTGATCCTCAGCCCTGCCAACGGGGCGTACGATGACAATGGCCAAATACACGTTTTAATTTTATAAGGAAGTAACAGCAGAACTACTCAAACCTCTTCTCAGATTTGCGATTGTGGTGAGCAAGCCCAGTGTCATCTTTAAAACACGTAACTGCAGTAAGAATGTTCTACTGATGTACATGGTTTTGCGGTGTAAAAATATATTCTTATATTATTAGCAGAATTAAAACCACAAAAATGTCTCCTTAGAAATGACTGAACTCTGAAAACAGAAAAATCCTCACTTAAAAACACTTGTGGAAAATGTTTAGGTGTTTGCTGTTATTAAAAGACAGGAAATTGCTCTTCAGCCTACTGGAATCAGAGGTAAAATGGTACCGAATTACATGACTCCACTGGTAACAGCATCTCTCACTCTTTACTGTATGAAAAACTGTTCAATTCCACCAAAAAGGATGTTAAGAGTTCCACCCCAGCTCTGTGTGAACAAAGCTGTGGCAGATGCCAAGAAGTCAAATACCAAAACTTCTTGATACATTAAAATAAAAATCTCCACACTGAGAACACTCTGCCTTTCCATCAGCAGCAGTCCCTCATATGATCCCATGTTCTGTTCCAGGCTGCTCCCAAGTGCAGGAACATCCACATTTGGGGCAGAGACAAAACGAGATTCTGAACGTTAAGAATGCCAGAATTGGAAGATGTGGTGGTCCCTCCAGGCTAAATGGATTTGCCATTACTGTATTTTTAGAACACAGCAAAGGATTAATAAATATACAAAATTAATACAGGTCTGTAATCAAAACAGGTTATTCATCAAAATTAATACCATTAATAGTGTGAAACCCATAAGGCCTCATTCGGAAATACTTCCCTCACATTTTAATGGTTTTAAGGAAAGAGCCAGAAATTACTTTCTGGGATGTCTGTCCTGATAATCTAAACACAAGGACATCACACACCCAGAACACAATCCTATGAGAAATGCACACTTGAAACGTTATCCTCCTACTGTAGATGTGAAATGCTACTAGGATGGAAAAGAACACAACTACAAATAGTTAAGATTCACTGAAGAATTCTCAATTACGCCAAAGGTGCTTTTTATTATTTTGTTTATGGAAAGGCACTTTAAATGGCTGAAAATAGAACCTATTCCCATGTGACCCCCTCCCAGCACTGTCAGGAAGAGGGAGGCTCTATGTTGGATGTAGGACTTTAGGGACACTAAAATGAACCTACGCTCTTCCCGCTCGGATCGGAGGGGTGGCCCTCTCCTGAGGGGCGGCTCCCTGTCATCGCCACGTCGGTCTCTCATGTCACGACCACCTCTGTCCCACTCCTCACGACGACTTGAATCTCTCCAGCTGGAAGTTTCCTCAGCTGGCCCTCTCCTCCAACCGCCGTCATCCCTTTGGCCATGCAAAACATAAAACTAAATGTTAAGTTTTTTACCTTTGCTATGGAAAGGAGCAGTAATAAATCACAATACAGATGTTTACAGACCCAGTGGGTGTCTATTTAATATACTTCCAAAATTGGTTTTGTTTTTCTGGAGCCTAACATGGAATTCTCTTGATAATAGGTTAAAAAGAAAAATTTAAAAGCATTTTAAGCATTTTGGAATTCTTCTTGTAAACAGATAACATCATCCTAAAAATAACAAACCAAAAAGGCCCCAAAATGCCCCTATCCATTTGCTGCCCTAAAGTGCTTAGTTTCACACAAACCAACCCTTGTTCCTTTCACTCAGCAATTCCACATTAATTCTGTATCAGCAGGGCCCTTTTTTTTTTGGCAGAAACATTCTAGAAGTACTTAAACAGAGAAGTCAGACCTGGGACGCCTGAAACGATCGTCTCGATCAAAATCTCTCTCCCTGTCAAATTCCCGCTCCTTCTCATTTTCATCCCGATCTTTGTCTCGATCCCATTCACGGTCTCCTGAAGGTCTGGAGTCTCGGGGAGGGCCCCAGCTGTCCTCACGAGCCTTCTCTCGTTCTCTCCAACCCCCTGGAAGAAAGAAACACAGTCAAAGGAATTTGTGACTGACCTCTGATCTCTCTTGTAGACAAAGAACCTTTTACTTCCGTCACAGAAACTGGTTCTTCGAGTTCTGACCCCTCAGGATGCAACTCAAGATGTTTGTAAGAGGTTTGCACATCGAGTGGGAGTCACAGAGAAAACACCGTGCAAGCTGCTCAATGTAAAGCCAGTAATGCACACCTCACGTCAGGGCTGCCTGGAACAGTCCAGCACAGCTGGCTGCACCCTGCACTTTTCAGCCAGAAACCACAAAGGTCGGGTGCAAAACAAGTGCAAGAAGAAGCAAAGGGTGTAGCTTAGATAGCAGATTCCTTTGTGAAAATCCACGAGTGAGGAGATTTTAAGCAAGCAGATTTTTAAAGAACTTACTGCTTTTTAAAGCTCTACTTTAACATATGAGTGTTGTTACCATCTACTTAACACAGCGCACCCTGCAATACTGCTCAAGTTATTTATGAATGGGAGTTCTTTATTATGCAGCCTGATTTGGCTTTAAATAAGAAAAACTGGAGTGCAAGTTTTGGTATTTATGGTAAGTTTTCTAAAGGTCTGGATTACAGAATTAGTGTCTATGAGAGTTGATGTGGTGCCTGCCAATACGTAAGTGTAAAGAGCCAGGAAATCAAAATCATATCTAACATTTAAATGTCATCAACAGTTCTGAAAAGAATCAGAAACAGCTCTAGACACCATCAATGATACTGAAGAATAGAAATAAACAATACAAGAATACGATAATTGGTATTTTAAGAGACCTCAGAAGGTCATCTAATCCAAGCTCTGCTCTAAGCAGGAGTTTCATGAAAGGTAAAAAAAAAAAGGGAATGTTAAAAACATTATCTCTGTACACATAAAAAAGGGCTTATCAAAACCAGACCCACTTGAATGAGGTACCAAAATCCTCCTCTAGAAGGAGATTAACTTCAGAGATATAGAAGGGGTAGGGAAAGAGTCCAAGGCGTGCTAATGTAGTGAGAATGCTCCCAGCAGAGCACTCAACGTGTATATTTTGGTTTTGCACACAGGGAAGTGACCAGTGTTAATGTGTGACCTCTACGTACCTTCCACACAAGCAATTTTTTTAAATTCAACCAAATTAAAAGGTTTAATTATACTAAGTAGAGGAGTATCCACATTAACCAAATTAATCTAGATGTTTTCAGACCTGATTCTCCACTCTCTGGCATCAAGTACATTACATCCATTATCTACTAGGTTAACACACACTTCGGAGGGAAGGTTATTATATTACTGTATTTTACCTGGTTTACCAAATGGTCTCCAAGGACCTGGCCTTGAGTCTTCACCACCACGCCACGGGCCCCTGTCATCATCTCTTCTGGAGAGCCTGTCATCGTCCGCGTTCCGCCAGGGTCCCCTGTCGTCATCCCGCCGAGCCATCCTGTCGTCATCCAGCCCACGCCGAGGCCCTCTGTCATCATCCAGCCCGCGCCGGGGCCCCCTCTCGTCATCTGCAGCCCGCCAGCTTCCCCTGTCATCTTCCAGCCCACGCCTGGGGGGCCTGTCCTCATCCAGAGCCCTGCGGGGCGGCCGGTCGTCATCCAGCCCGCGCCGAGGCCCTCTGTCATCATCCGCCGCGCGCCAGCTGCCTCTGTCATCGTCCAAGCCGCGCCGGGGGGGCCTGTCGTCATCCAGGGCACGTCTGGGTGGTCTGTCATCATCCAGGGCACGTCTGGGGGGCCTGTCATCATCCAGGGCACGTCTGGGGGGCCTGTCATCATCCAGGGCACGTCTGGGACCCCTGTCGTCGTCTGCAGCTCGCCAGCTTCCTCTGTCATCATCCAAACCACGCCGGGGTGGCCTGTCCTCATCCAATCCACGTCTGGGAGGCCTGTCCTCTTCCCCTTCTCGCCTCGGAGGTCTGTCCTCGTCCCCTTCCCGTCTAGGCGGCCTGTCCTCTGCTGATTCCGCAGGCCGCTCCTTTTCTTCTGCAGGACCGCGCCGGGGCAGATCTTCCCCTCGCCGAGGCAGATCATCTCCTCGTCGGAAAGGTCTTTCATCATCTCTTGGATCTCCTCGACGCCAGTCTCTGTAAAACCACAGGGAACGAGTCAGAAGTGGAAGCTGACATCCATGGAAGTTTAACATCAACAGCATCAAACCCCTCAAAGCCATTTCTGACTGCACCCACTTGGTGAGTGGTTCCAAACAAAGTGTGCAGTTTCAGAATACACCTTCTAATGCCCTTCACTGCTACGGGAAAGCAGTAGGTCACTGTCCCTACAGCTTCAGTAAAGACTGAGCAGTTGATCATCTCCTTCAATATTACAGTTTGGACAGTCCCCTGTTGGTTATCTGCTGCAACACAACAGAGCAGAGGGTTGGCTTCTACACCAAGCCTAATTTGGCAAACTCGAGCTAAGTCTGAAAGAATCGATATTAAAAAACCCCACAACCATCAATTAAGTATGCTCCTTCTCCAGGCACATGCCACCCCTACACACCATTTAGTCTACTCTCTACAGGATTTTACACATATATTTAGACCATAAACCCTGTTTTTGTCACCAGACTAATTTCTTTATTTCAGGAAATTAACCTTCCTCAGCAATAATGTATTGGTACCTGCTTCTTGGCAGGAGAAGAGAAGCTGTATTTGGGTTGAAATCTCGTGGATTTAAGAAATTAAACCCAAACCAAAACACAACAAAAAGAACACCCCAAGGTTTAGAGATCCACTATGCTACTAAAATGTAAACAAAAAAGCAGCAATGACTTGCTACAAAACAACAGATGTAGGACTTGAAGAGGTGAGAACAAAGAGACAACAGTTCGTGACAACTCAGAGTCTCAAGAATTTTGAGGAACTGTAAGCAGTGCATTTCCTGGGTTTGGAAGAATAAGGGAGAATCCAATCATCATTGATCTGTGAGGTAAAAACCAACCCACGAAGATTGTTAATTGCCATTTAGACTCAAATTGGATAATCTTCCCCTTTGAAAAATCTGATTATTTTGCCATAAAAGACATGTGGAAGAATGGTTATAATGTTTATCAGAAGAACAAGTATTTAATTCATTCAGACACTGTTCAGGGTCTTAGGATTTTTAAGTCTATTTTAAACTATTACTTTTAAACTACCACTACTCTAATCCATTTCTAGAAAAGTTGAATGAGAAATGACTAAGACAAGCTGTATCACTCTATGTGGAAGAAAAAATCCATTGAAGCATACAAATAAGCACATTAAACACTCACTAAACCACAGAGTGGTTTGGGTTGGAAGGCACCTTGAAGATCATCACACTGTACGCCCTGCCCCGGGCAGGGACACTTCCACTATTCCAGGTTGCTCCAGGTCCCGTCCAACCTGGCCTGGAACACTTCCAGGAACGGGGCAGCCACAACTTATGCAATGTGTGAGTAGTGAAAGGCTTCACCCAGGACTATCATCCAATTGTTAGATTCTGCAGTTCACGAGAAAAGCGGATCACTACCAGGAATGGCAACACAGCTTTTAAGGAAAGATGAAATTCTATTTTGTTTATTGAGAGATCACACCCTCCTAAAACATTTTAAGAAATTACTAGAAAGAAAAAAAGTCAATTAATTTGCTTCCCCTGGAGTCGGAGTAAGCAGTAATGAATTTAAATTGCTGTACTGGAAATTAGGGTTAGACGTTTACAAAAATCTATCTACCTGCAAGGCTAATTAAGCAATAAAACATATTGCCAGTTGGAACCAGCAGTGTTATCTCCATCAGCACAGGCTTTTAAGAACAACTAGATGAGCACCATCAGAAATATTTTTAGCTACAGCTCATCCTGATGTGGAGCAGAAAAATGGACAAATGTTAAAAATCTAGTTTTCTATAACTGTATAAACAGTTCTCATTATTGGTGAACATATCCAAAATAGATGTAAACAAGTGTGGATTTCTTTTTATTTTTAAATCCAAAGTACCTTCAGAATATTCTTCCTTCAGAAATCTATTCCTCCCTGTTCAACACAGTTCTTCAGAACTTAGTTTAATTTATGGCATGTTTTCAGCTCTGTGACGCACTCTGGGACTTGCATAGTTACTGTCAGTTTTCTAGATGGAAAATCTCAGAATTTCATCATGCAGGAACCCTGCAGTTGCTTGTCATCCTTCCATTCTGTATTTACAGAACTGACACCAATGTTTGAGTGGGAGAAAAGTTGTTAATTTAAAAAGGAATCCAAGTAAGCAAGTTGTTTATCACACACAGAAGGTGTCTGCTTGCCTTCACATATCTAAGCCAAATAAAACAGCAATGTTATCTGAGCATGGTTCCAAGATAAAACTTCTCCCTCATTCCGAGATCCTTACAAAGCAACTTTTTAATAGAAGATGACTTTCAGAGATGTAAAGGCATGAGATATTAATCAGTTAGCGCAGCTTTAGCAGCAGCAACAAAATGGGAGCCTCCATACTTTGATCCCAATACAACTGGGGCTTAGTAACCCCTGATTACCTCTCCACTGGTGCCCGACGCCATTCAGATTCTGGCTCACCACCTCTTCTCCAGGAGCTTTCGGACTCCCTGTCGCCCCATCGAGATTCCTGCATGTCGGAAGAAATTAGGAACATTCTCTCTGAATACTTTAAAATGAAGATATTCAACATATAATTTACTTTTGGGCATGTTATGTCATTAAAAACTCACTTGTCACACTGTAGAACACTGAACTATCAGGCGTTTGAGTAACTAAAGTACGGTTTTAACTGACTTTATTGTTTCTGGAACAGGTCAAACAATAATATGGTTCCCCTCATGCCACATACTTTACCAGTAGGGTAGGATATATGCAAATACACTAAAAAGATTATGAACAAGTATATGAACAATTGAACAATAGCTACAGTCAGCCACAGCCACCACCTGTTGACACAAAAGAGATGTTCTAACAGTTTCACTTTTCCTGGGGCTTTATGACAACAGGAATGAATTTAAGGAATTATTTGCTTTTGTGCTTTCTAATCTCATCAGGAAATGTAACTGAATACACTGAAAGCTCTCTGTGGCAAAGACAACTTTGTTCCCAATACCTCAATGCACAGAAGAGGTGAGATATTAGTGATTCACACAGGTTGCAGGGCAGAGCAATAATCAATCTGTATTTTTTTTAAATAAAGTTAAAATGTCTCTCTCCATTGCCAGACAAACCATTTAAACTAATTTTTATGCCTTAACTCCACCACAAGAAACTAGTTAGCTAAACCATATAAAATACCTGATTTCACATAATCATACAACCTCTTTATAGGAAGGGTATTCTGGTTTTAAACCCCTCTTTGTGAAGTGTTTTTATTTGTCAATATGAGTTACCCAAGATCTTATGTATCCACTACTCTGTCTCCTTAAATGCTTTTGAAATGACCCCAAACAACAACGGTGAGCAAAGAATCCCAAAACTGCAAATGGAATTTCTGGAGTGCTGCAGGTATCTCTCTCAGAACCTGAGCCAGCTTCTCCATATAACCAAGTGCCCACAGATAGGAGACCTCTTATGTGAAAAATACCCATCATGATTATTTACCTGACAGACTATCAAAACAATTTATACAAGCTGATAACTTATCTTCATGGTGTTACTCAACGAAATGTGTATTAAACAAATAGAAAGGCTGTGGGGGATGAAACTTAAAACTCATTCTCTCGAATGGTAAGTTCTGAAAAAGTGGGAGTGTAGGAGGCTTATGGTACTTAGTTACATTCTTTTAAACCACTAAACATTTCCAAGTAACTTTTCTTTTGTTTCCTATTGGACTGGGAAAACGAATTCTCCCAATGCAAGTTATATTTGTTAACAGAAAGTTGCACACACCTCTTGGTTTTATGTTATTGCCTATTTCTTATAAAATATAAAACTGTGCTTTTATGTTTAATCTGGGGGGGATTTTCCTTCAATTATCTACTTGAATTCCTGACTTTTGCATGAGTTACTGCACTTGCTTCCTATAGTTTTCTTTCTGTGTTAGAGAAAATTTTGTCCAATATTCATTTTAGTCTTTATTACTTTAGTTTTTAAACAGCTTGGAGACCGTAGTAGTTGCTTTATTTTACGCTATTGTTAAACTAGAGATTCCAGATCCTGATAGTGAGCTGAAACTAAGTGACAGTAATTTAACTATTAAACTAGCCACTCACACTACAACTTAACAAAAAATACGACTTTGCAATGCTAACACCTTCTTTAAAATAATCTACAGAAGAAGGAGCAGTCAGAAAGAAACAAATCTGCAGGTATTACCCACCTTTCTTGAAAATGGGTCATCCAGACCTCTCCTTTCTTCTTCTCGACGGCGCTCTCTTTCCTCTATCTCCATTTCTCTTTGACGTTTTTTCTTCTCCAGCTCCTCCAGTTTTTTGACTCGCTCCTGGTACTCCCGCTGCTCCTGCTCGCGCCTCTCGCGCTCGATGCGCTCCTTCTCCTCACGCTCTGCACAGTTGGAAACACACACAGAACTTATTACCAACACAGATTCCATTACTGTGCTGTATCCACAGAAGGGTTACATAATACAACCTCTCCCCTTTGACTCTATAAAAAATAAGCACTAAAAAATACAAGCATTTTATGTGATGTGTTTAGCTAAGCACAGAACCTGTTTTCTGGAAGTCTCCTAACTCAAAAGCAATAGGAAAAGGAACTCTGATACATCCATTAATGAGACATCTGGAACAGCTAGCAAGAAAGAAAAGGTTCCAATACCTCTATGTTAATTCATTGTACAGACCATAACTGTAGCAACTAAAATATCAGTAACTATCTCAAACATGGTAGAGGATCCCTTCCTTAGGAAAGGTCAAAGAAAAAAATCAGCTAACAGTGTCAGAAATTTTGATATTCACGACTGCTTCAGTTTTTGTTTTTTAAATACTGCATTATTATGAACTCAGATACATAACATCTTCATCCTGCGATTGACAAATAAAGCAGAAATTCGTCCTGCAGGATGCCGACTACCTCTTCTCTTCTAAAGCCCTGAAACAGGCTATCAGGGCTATCAGACAAAGCTATAGTCAAAGAAAGGTGTGTGAGTCATTTACGATTCTGGAGCTCTTGCTCTGACACCATGTTCCCTTTCTTTTCTCTTTAAGATGTGCACAAACAAATCACCAGAACTCAAACTAAAGGCTAAAATTAAAGACTCCATTTTTCATTAGCCTCCCTTACTTAATCTCCTCCTTCACTCATGTCTAGGAGCTAAAAAGCTTTACTTTCCTGTCTATGCTGCACAGGTAAGCAAGGAAGGTGCGACAACTGGAAGTTGAAAAGACTTCCTCCAAACTCATGAAGCGGGGAAACCAGACATGAGCTGTGTTACACAAATGGAACGGCTCAAGGATGCAAAGTATGAAATAGTCACATTCTAAATCTCACCTTTAAGCAGCTGCTCTTCCCGTAGCCTTTGCTCCTCCTCCTCCTTCTCCCTGTAGTAAGTGATGCGTCTCTCCTCTTTGCGCTGCTTCTTGCGTTCCTCCAGACGGTTCCGCCTCTCCTCTGCCAACCGTTCCTGGAACTGCTTGAGTTTATCCTGAAATACCAACAAGACAGCTCAGAACACCACAGCTGTAATGTCTAAGAGCTGGGCAGTTACACAAATTGTTAAATAAAGCTACACAGAAACTCAAAACAACTGCAACATACTAATTTTGCTCCATTGAAAAGCGACCTGTTCACCATTTCCATCTCTTCTGCAATTAATTTTGTGTTGGACAATACCCTCCAATTTAGAAGAAAGACAATCAAATCATCGTGCACAATATTAGTCCTTTATCTGCTTTTTTGGAAAAGGAATTGCCTAAATAATCATTTTATCTGTGCCTAAAATATATTACCCAAAATTATCCCTATTATTGCAAAGAATCATATGCAGTTACTAATTATATTAACATAACACCTCTTCTGCCTTTTTTTCGGTAAAGCCAGTTTTTACTGCAACACAGCCATATAGTCAAAGCTATAGTCTCAGGAAATGTAAAATTTTAAAATGTTAGAGCAAGAAACAAGGGCACAGTTCTTTCCCTGACCTTGTGGTCTGATTTCTTTAAATTTTGCAAACACAAAACACAGCTTGAACAAATACTTGAACTGTCGAAATAATTCCCAGATTCAAACACATAGATAATAAAAACGAGACAAGTATTTCCACCTATTTTTCAGCTTCAGTATGATTGTCAGTATTACTCCATCACCACAGTAAGTTCAAGTACTTCTGCAGACATAGCTGTCTGCCTATGACACCCAGTGATCCCTTACTAATAGTATTAAAATCAACAATTTACCCCTATTTTATTTTCCATATAACCTATTCCAGAAATTGTCAAAAACTTTAAGTGATAGTACCTAGGAACGGGTGCAAGAAGTTTAATTTGAAAGTCAAAGCAGGAAATAAGCAATTCTACAGTTCGGAACCATTTTAAATACTAATTTGTTTCTATTTCCATGAAGACTCCCTGGGTCCCAGTCTTAGTTCCCCACTTTAGGGGTGTACTTTGCTAACAATGCCGTATCTCACATACCTCATAAACTGTTCGTCGTGATGCTTTGAGCCTGGCTTCAAATAAATCTCTATCCTCCAACATCCTGGAGAGTCTGCTCTTGTGCTCAAGGGCTTTCTCACGCTCCAGCTGCAAGGTGGTGATCTGAAAATATACAAAGTATAACTTTAGTATACGTTTGGATTCAATCTACCCCAGCCACTGGAAGGAGAAATTTCTCTCTTCCCCTTTCAGAGCAAAGACAAAAGACATTCCTGTCCACTAGAACAATGAAATGACAAAGTTAACATTTCAATCTTCCTTTCTTTTTTGGAAAGAGCTGGGGAAAAAAAACAAACAGTGCAAAACACGCTATTTTTCATGCATTGCTAATGCACTTTATCAACTGAACAAAACATTTTTACCCTTTCTTCTTCCTGTTGCTCCCACAGCTCCATATCATGCACTCTTTGCTCCTCATAGGCAGTCTTTATTAAAGGAATTTCTTCCAAGCGCTTTGCTCTTTCGAAGTAGTCAATCTGAGTAAAGACAACACATCTTTAGCATATCATAATGCACATAAACCCCTGATTTCTGGAGAATTCTCCAATATATCTGATGTATTATGGCAACATAGCAACAACCACACTGGACCATCAAACGTCAACCTAACCAGGAACCTGCCTCTACCACTGCCAACTAAGTGCACTCCCAGGCAAGGATGCAGGAATGGACACAGGCACATACTCAATACTCTCTCAGCATCATCCATTTTCAGCTCCTGGCATTTTCTGTGTCGGAAGTATTTTTATATTTTAAACATTAGCGGATTTCCTCTCTTGTCCTTCTGAACTCAAAGCTTTTCATATACAACAATGTACTCTGAAAAGAATTCCTCAGTGTCTGTGGCTCACAGCATGAAGATCCAACTTCTACCTACAAACAGTTCTGAACACAGCTCCTGCTGGCTTCATTTGATGCTTCTCACTCCACTACCCCTTTTAGGCAGTGGAAGAACGACTGCTCCTATCATCAGCTCTTACAACAGGTAACACTCTTACAGACTGGCACCACATCCTCTCTCTAGAAATCTGTCAGACAGAGGGGTACTATTTTACAAAGACGTTTCTCCCACAGAAGCCAATCCACATCATCGATAATTCTTGTTGGCCTACTGTCAAACTTCCAGTTCAGCTGCATCTTTTTAGACATAAAGAGACCAGAGCTGCAAACAGTGCTGAAAATGCAGAAGAACCAAGTTCTCACTGCTGGCAAAGAATGTTAAGTTCGGAGCCCATCATTTAATATGCAAAGCCAAAGACTGGGGGATTCTTTTCCCCGCTTTCCCTATATAAAGTTTCTAAATCTATATAACCAGAACATAATTCAAAGAATTTCTTTTGTCACACCATTAAGTTGGGTTTTTTTGTGAAGAACTTTGTAAAAGGCTTTTTTGGAAATCCAACTTAGTTACACCCATCAGATCAACCTTACAAATATGTTGGCTTTGACAGCTTCAGAGAACTCCAAGAGGAAGCCCTTGCTAACATTCCTTTCATAGAAGCTGTGCTGACTTTTCCAGGTAGATCATATTCACTCAGGTGACTGTTAATTCTATTGTTTAATGTATTTTCTGCTCCTCTGTCCAGTATAAGCAACAGCTTCACAGACCTGCAGTGTCAAAGATCCTCACTGGAACCTTTTTAACTAACTTGCTGCTTTCTACTTGCCACTTTTCTTCAAACCAGTTTTGAGTGACCCAAGTCACCAAATGTACCATAGAACCCCTGTCTCATTCCTGAATACAGCAGGAAGTCCTGGGTGAGTTTCACCTTGCCCAGGTCATGTGTTCCTATTTATTATGACACATTTCTCACACTTTTTTAGCTACCCACGTTTCAGACAGATCCTTTTCTGCTCTAGCACTGGAGTTTCCTCTGTTTCAGTGAGGACTAACACAGTTAATTAATTTAGCATCTCTGTAACGGTCTCACATCTGAACATTTACCCTATTCTGAAAATTTTTTAATTACAAGTCTTCCCAACTAAGACTCAGTTCACATCCAGCTTAGCAGTCCTTTTTCAAATCAACTCCATTAATTAGAACGATTTTTGCACCAAAACCAGAGACCCAATTGGTATATAACACATTTACCTTTCTTTAGTATCAAACAGTAACACTTCCAACATTAAATACATATATGTCTGTGCACATATACATACCAACACAGGAGATCACATCCACTAAAAAACTGTATGGACATTTGTACCCTTCCTACTTTGTACCTTTTTCTCCTGATTCTTCAGTCGTTCCTGAAGTTCCTTCTTTTCTTTTTCCAGCTGTTCCACTTGTTTAGCCATAATAAAGTCAGGGTCCAATTCTTCAAGATCCTAGAAGCAAGTAAAGTTATCAACATAAAAAGGAGAAAAAACTCCCACAAAAGGTAGTCTTTATTCCCCCAGGTAAAAAAGGTACCATCCAAACCCAGAACTGAAGTTTACTTACACTGTCTCATTTTAAAGAGAGACTGTTTGTAAGACCAGTTGCAGTACAAACCCATGAAATTCAGGTAGCCCAGCAATGTAACACCGAAAGCATAACAAAATAACTTCCCACTGCAACAATAAATCACCTACCTCAATATCAATATCTTTAAATGCTTTGGCTCCCAGTTCAGTCTTCTTAATCTGCTCCAAGCGCTCCCGAACAGTTTTCTTTTTGATCTGCTCATGCTCCTGCAGGATCCGCTCCTTCTCCCTCTCCTTTGCCTCCTGGCGCAGCCTCTCTTCCTCAGCTTTCCGGACTTTCTGCAGTTCTGCTTCCCGTTGTTCCAGCTCTTCCTTTTCACGCTGGATGTTCAAACTCTCCAGGCGCTCCTTTCTCTCCTCTATGGTTTGACGGCGCGCGAGGATACGCTGATGCTCCTTCCTGGAATTTTTCAGGAAGGCGGTGACTGCCAGCTGATGTTGTTCTTCCTTCTCTTGCTGGATTTAAATTAAGAATAAGACAATGATGTAAACAGCCCCTCTTTAAAAAGGCAGAAAGCAAAGCAAATGCTTCTCAAGGAAAATGCAAAAGTTAATTCTATTCTCCAAACTTGCCAACTGAGAGGAATTACAACTGTGATGGCAAATCTAATCACTCATCCAAGTGGCATCCAAGGTAAACTGCCCAGAATCACATGCACATGGAGAAAGTTGTCTGTAAAAGACAGCATTCTGCGACATGGCTTAGGTATGACAGTCAGACATTTTTCTGTCCAAAAATATTGCACATCCAGATGTTATTGATATTGAAATCTTTAACTGCAATGGGTGTGTGGGTTGTTCATCTCTGTATTTGTTCACAAGCCACATGTACTGTATTTCACCAAAGCTGTTTTGTTCTTTTAAAGCTTTGTTATTTTCCAAATACACTCATAAAAGGGAAAAGTACCCTAACTGACACAAAGCACTACCTGTGAGATGACAAAAAAATAAGTCAACAATTTAAACACTGTATTTAAAACCCTTTTCATTAATTACCTTATAAAAAGCACTAGGCTTCTAGACACTAGAACACAGACTGTTCTTTAAGCAGCCTTCTCACCCCCCAGCATTCCCCAGAGCACCCTCACAGTTCTTTGTGGACATTCATGCTGTACACGTCAAGTGTCACTGTGCCAGCTCAGGGAGCTGCCCATTTCCCTGAGTCCAGCCAAACACTGCAGCCCAATCAGCTCCCCGCACTCCCCCAGGCATGCTGCTCCTGAAATGTGAGCAGCTTCAGGGATATTTTTAGTAACCTGTCACTTCTAGGGCATTCAGCAAAAAAACTGAAACATCCACACTTTGTTGCAGATCCGCACACCTTTAAAGCTAAATGGAGGTGCCAGAAACACAAAAGTAAAAAGCTTTAGATGAATTTAATGATTTTGTGAATTATAACAACTGTGACAAAGTAAAAGCTTTTAAGCACCTGACAAAAGTGGAAAGTTTTGACCTGAATAGTGAAGGAAAAAAGGACATCAACTTGTTCTGTAGCTTTTCTAACCACACAGATTGGTATTAACCTTGATACTGTTCTCCAATTTTACAAGTGTAATGACTACTAATGAGTTAAATGAGAAGGATTTATGTCTTATTCAGCTACTAACTGTACTAACATGTCAAGTGCAAGACTCATTGCCATTTCCATCCACGAATGTACAGTTAAAGCATATTTTTTCTTTCAAAATGACAATCTAATATCAATCACTCATCAAATCTTTTTAAGGGAAAACCTATATAGAAATATTTTCTCTTAAACACTACAAAACGACTAATACATGTTCAAGCTAACATAAGGAAGTGAGCATTGGGTGTCATGATACAGTTCTACTTCCTGCATTTAGATTTTAAGAATATTACTTAATATTTCAACCTGTAGAGAGGATCTAACATGGACATGTTGCTATCAGCCGTTTTTCCATATGGAACAAATATCTGATGTGTTCGCTATGAAATCTTTCATAAACCTAAAACAAATTTTAAAAATTGCCACTGTTCTAGTACGAGAAGTGAAGGTTTAACTTGCCACAACCAAAGCATGCTGGAAATCTGAGACTGATTTACACCTTGCTGCTACAGAGCTCTGGAAAACCTGAAATATGAGTCTGACCTTGAAGCCAAGAGCCTCAGGGAGGAGGAAAGGAAGTGACAAGGAAAGGTCAGTTCTTGAGCTGTGGGACGTTTTGTTCTATAAAGTTACATTCCAGGTTTTCCACAACACCAGTTTCTTCAGGAAGAATAAATGAAGCAGGCTCTTGGATTTTCAAAAACACACGCAAAATTTTAAACAAATCCTGGTTCTGTAGGCCCATGTGTAAAGTTATTATTTGCTTTATCCTAAACCTGATATTTTCAAGACTGGAAACTTTAAACTCAGGCCTCTTGTGTACATTTTGCCATGATTTTAGTTATGACCAAACACTAACTGGCTGAGTGCTTTTAAGAATGACTTCTTTGCAAGCACAAAAAACTGACTACCATTAAGCTGAAAAAAAAAGAAAGTAAAATGTACATCTAATCTGAGAAAACACATTCATTAAAATATAAGCTTTGTCAACATTCTCATAAGACTTTTAACGACTTACCATTAAGTGAGGAGGCTTAATAACTGCAAGAGCCTTAGCCAGAGCTGAGGACATGGCAGTCAGTTGGTTTCTGATCTGCTCAGAAGGCATGCTCTGCAGCTGAGGGCCCAGTGGAGCATCCTCTCTAGTACAGTAATTCAAATCTGAACCAAAACTCAGTGTCCGGGTCGTGTGATCAAGGCGAACCTTTACAAAAATAGAAAAAAAAGGAAGAAAAAGGATTGTATTGTTTATTGAACAACTTCTCTGTTGCTCTGCCTATGACCACAATCAGTCAACAGAAGCTCCAAGCAGAAATTACTTGAAAAAAATTTTGCTACACCATTCTATGAGAAATGCCAAATTAGTAGGAGAAAAACAGCACTGTGAATGAAGGTTTGTTATATTTCTATGGTTTAGAAAAAAAACAAACCTAAACAACAACAACAAAATCAATCGGGGAAGAGGCTGAACTTTTAATGATTCGATGAAATGAGCACTGAAAGACAAATTACTCTTGCCTCTTCCTCCACACTGTCAACCTTTTCATCCCATGCAATGCATGTGAACCCACACACTATTTCACACAAGTCTTTCTACAGCACTCACTTGTAAGTCACAATGCCTGGCTGCATCCACGATACAGCGCTCCAGCTGGAAGGCATCCACAAAAGGAACCAGGGTACATAGACGAGCAAACTCAATGCTTTGATAAATCTGGGCCACCTGAATGTGAACAGAAACATTATTTTTCTGTTAAAAAAACATAGGTATTTTTCCTCAATAAAAAGAAATCAGCAATAGAAGTTGTTGTACAGGCCTTAAAGTTAACTTGCTAAATTTTCAGCAAATGAAGGTATACATATTAATGCAATTGCAAATACTGTTGCAGGGTTTTATTTCTGCGCTATACTCAGATTAAACCCCATTTCTGAATGGCTGCTTTGTATGAAGGAGACTGGCAGCAGTAACTACATCCAGCTATGCTGCTAATTAGCCTTCAACTATTTCTTTAGCACACCAGAAATAACACTGCTCATCACTGGTAACGAAAGCAGGTCAATGAAATGTGCATTTTATAAAAAACATGGATACAAAAAAAAAAAAGAAACCAAAAACCAAAGTGAAATACTCCCCTTCCCGACCTCACTCCAAAGAGAAGTTTTAAGCAACTTGGTAAGTTATGAAGAAAATCTAGAGAAGAGACTGCACTACTGTACCCCACTATCAAGTATAGCTACTACAGCTGTATTTAAATGATTCACAAACTGAAGATATGGGTTATATATTAGAAAAATGTATTTCAAAATCAAACAGTCTTCTATTTGATGGAAAGAAAAATTATTTCAGCGCTAAAGTTTCCAACTTAATATTCCTCCAAAGCATATTCTAACTTATGTATACTTAGGAACATACATTTTCTTTACTCATACCTGCTGCAGGAGGCGAAGGATGGTGTTGTTTTGCAGGTGAGGAATGTACAGCTGCAATTCAGGTTCCTTTTCAGCTTGGTCCTTCACCCAGTTCAGAACCTATCGAAAGTCTGAAAAGTTACTCTATCTGCGTTGACCTGTACAAACTTCATCATTAAAGTAAAATTTCTGTTTATAGCTCTTGAAACAAGATCAATTCTGTCCAGATACTGCCCTGTTTTACTGAAGTGCATCCTTTGATCAGAACACTTACAGTTACAAAGCAGAGCTGACAGTTTTTGTATGAAGGTGACTGACAGTACTGGCAACATTTACCACACTGCTAATTTACCTTCAAGTTCTTTTTAGCACCTCAAATATCTTTGTTCCCACTATCAAAGAAAAAGAACATGATGTGCTTCATCAGCTGCAGAATTTACATTAACCTAATCAACAGCTCTCACATTATTTTACCTTCCAACACTCTACCTTTTAATAGTAAAATCAGTCATTGGTTTATCTTTCCACTTAGCACACAACCCACTTGCCAGCATATGCCCACATGTGCAGTCTTCTCATTTTGCACCTTTAAACGAAATAAACTCAGCAATCATCTCCACCAACAAAACCTTCTGATACATTCCCAAAACTCTGTACCTTTATGGAGCCCTCTGAATAGCATCCAAAAAGACCTGTGTGAATTTTCATTCTATTTCAATAACCTGGCTTTATCAGATGTCATGTACATGTCATGGTAATAGGACCTCACCTATTCTGGCAATAGACAAACTGACAATAGAGAAATACCTGGCAATAGAAAAACCTAGCTGATATTTACCACAAATCAATATTCAAATAACAGACTATTAGTCAAGACCAATGCACATGGAGCCACAAAAAACTCACCTTGCTGACACGGGCACTCAACTTGAGTGGGTGAAAGTCTACTTCAAGCCAATTGTAAAGTTCTTTCACTTCTGGGACAACATATTGCACTACGTTGAACCTGACCTACAGTCAACAAAAAAAAATCCAAAGATCTCAACATAAATACAGTATTAACCAATAGTTATGCTTTAAGAATTTCATATTCAACAAGTTAAACAGGCAACAGATGTGCTTTTTAATACAGGAGACTACCTATTTTTCATTACGTTCTTAACTGCAGTGACAGTAACTCCACACTACACCACTTAACTGTATTTAAAAAATGGAAAGTAGACAAAAAACAAACAAGGTAAACAGACTAGAGTACCATCCTCAGCCATTTCTAAGACACAAGCCTGCTACACAAATGCAGGCCCACATCCAATCTAAAACCACACATCTCTGCTCATGATTAAATTTCTGAAGCCTTAAGTTGTGGGTTTGAGGCAAACTGCAGAGGTGCTGCAAGAAGAATTAATTCAAATTGTAAAATAAGCTTTGAACCTAAGTTTTAGATATGAGGGCAAATGACTGCAAGAAATTAAAACATTCTCAGAAACTACCCATTACTTAATGTCTAATTTGTTTACAAGCATCAGGGGAGGTCTGAGAATAGGTAAATGTAACACCCCCCTTCAAATTAAACACATGGAAGTTTTCATAATCACTTAGATCCACACAGTCCAACATTTGACATCTGACCTGTGCTTATACAAAACACATGTAAAACAGAAAAATAAGCACTCGGTTCAGTTAATCACCTCCAAAAAAACCCCAAAGTTCTAAGATAACAACATGTTTCAGACACCTCAGTGTTTCAAATCAGTATTTGTTGCTTGAGTGATATAAAAGACAATATTGAATCCGACTCTTTAGTGCACACGAGCACTCACTGTCACTGCCATTTCCAAACAGTCCTTGTGAATCTGCGATTAAGTCCCAAATAACCATACAGCCGTTTTAGCTTTAAAATTGCTGTCCCACAGCTAAGCAGAGTGCTTTAGAAGGAACAGGACTCGGTGCTATGAAGCTGCTCACCTGAGCCCCAGTACCTACCATGTCATTGATGAGGCTGGCCCGTGTAGGGGGGGCCTGCAGCCCCAGCAGCGTGGCCAGGCGCCGCTGTTTCTCCACGATGATTCCATCCATATCCAGGAGACGAGCAATATCAGTTCTCTCTGGAGTTATGGGAATGGACAGGGTGGCCAAAAGGACTCGAGTGGACATCCTGGTGACAAAGCAGAAGCACAAGAGATGACCTGCTAGAGAACACTTACTAATTCCTGTTCATATATGTGCCAACTCGAGAGGAATGAGGA
The DNA here is from genome assembly GCA_013397725.1 of Rhagologus leucostigma. Classification (NCBI taxonomy): domain Eukaryota; kingdom Metazoa; phylum Chordata; class Aves; order Passeriformes; genus Rhagologus; species Rhagologus leucostigma. The sequence continues at coordinate 2,390,472 of VZTD01005736.1, forward strand.
GCATCCATGATGCAAAACTGTGTAAAAATACCAGAAATAACAGAGACACCAACTGCACCATGAGAGGAAACTGTGAAGTCTTGTGAAGAAAATACCACCACTCAGAGGAGAAGAAGGACACAAAATCCCAGATATTTATTGACTTATCTTCTCAGTCAGTAAAGTGAAGGAAGTTTAACTAAAGTGATGCTAATGCTCACAGTACTTACGCTGTAGCTTTGTAAAACATCCTCCTTGCTCTAGATTTCTTTGAGGCAATTAGTACTGGCCAATTTAGGCAGAGCTGCTCATAGCCATACATGTCATCTGCTTCTTTTGGGGTACAATTTAGTTTATTTTTGAACCTAGGGGGTTAAAAATAGATTCTAAGATCACAGTAAGTATCTTTCCCCACCTCTGAAACTCCTCTTGTGTGAGATTCTTTCGCATTTCTCTTGATAAGTGATAAAGGCGGTGAAGGGTGGATGCATGAAAAAGAGCATTTCCTGATTTCCAGAACACAGTTGAAACTTTGTGATAGTAATTTGCCATCAGCTGTGGTTTGGGAGGTTTCTTAGACAGCGCAAACAGTCCATGAATATCTTCCACTGCTTTGAAAGCTTCCTAAAAAAACCCAAACAACCAAATACACTACTGTTAGGAAGTTTTTTGCAACACCCCAAAAAAGGAAAAATGTAAATTCTTTAAAGGTTATAAGACTATAAAGTATTAAATACTAATGAAAGCTGTGATCTTCAGTTTTGTCAGCTACGCGAAATGAAATACTTATTTCCTAATACATTATTTGGACATACTCCATTAACTATCTGTTAAGAATTTGGTATTTTCGAAAACTCATTTCATTCCGATTTTCAAGCTAGAAACCAAGAGGAGCAAAAAAAAAAAAAAAAACAAACAAAAAATAAACAAAAGTTCTAACAGCAAAGCTTGGTTGTTTGAAATGCTGTGCAGCAACACCAGACTAAGCATTCAATATTCTAGATATAAAAACTTTATTCCTTAGTTCTTATCCTTTCTTCACCTTGCTGCATGTACCACGAAACACGAACTGCGTGGAGCAGATTCTGGAAAGGCTGCAGACCAAGTGCGATGGGGAGCCCTGCTGCATACCTGCCACAGCTCCATGCTGATAGCACTGTCCAGCTGCACCAGCCTGGTCTCCAGGTGCATGGACTGACTGTCAGGGTTGTTGAGGTTGATGGCTGTGCTTTGGTTGTGGTGCCGCTGGATCTGCCCCAGGTGCATTCGCAGGTTATCACAGAGCTTGCGGAACTCCGCTTTCCGCGTGTACTGCAGGCAGAACTTGAAAGCTGCAAAAATGAGTAACATAAATTAAAAATGTTCACTAATGGTGACTCCATGGTAGTTCTAAATGGGATTCCAGTATGTAAATCACTACACTTAAAAAATCTTCATTTTCAGTCAAAAGACATCTCAAACATGACACAATCTGTCACACGTAATGAGTAAGTGACAATGCAGAGCATTTTCATCTTCACCTCAAAAGATGAAGATGTTTCTACATAATTAAGCTTAAAGAGCAAAGGGAATACTTTAAGTCTCTTTAAAAATGTTCTAATTTATGCAGCGATTCCAGCTTTTAGTTTGAACTAAGAGCACACACAATCCTGTGAATGGCATGAATTCAGGTTTTGGCTTTGTAAAATGTGCGGAAAAAAATTTTCAAGCCATCTAAATACAGCAAAGTCAAATGAAGCTTTCAAATGACTGGAAATGACACAGACAAAAACCCTGTCATTAATCCCACAGTTCCTCTCAAAAACCAGTTCTTGTTCTGGCTTCTGGAGATAACCACAACATGGCACAGTACAAGTGCAGGAAACAGGTCGAGAAGAGGGGATGGACTGTAGAAGGGGATCAAGACCACCCAAGACCCTTGAAGCCCTCCAACCCATTTCCAGAAAGGTCCAGAAGAACAGATGGAGCATGAGAACTGATCTGCGTAACAAGTGAGAAACTTATCTATAAAAAGGTCCCCCCATGAAGCCCAGGTGCATGCCAGGACCCTGGACAATCCAGTAGCTGGATCAACTTTGAAATAAGGACTGTTGATCCCTCTCTTCTTCCCTCCCTTTCTTTCTTTCTATCCCTTTCTTTAATTTAACTCTCTTTTCTTCTACTCTATCACTTTATCCCAACCCCACTGCCATGTGCTTATACTGGGAGGTCAGGGACTAACACAACAATTTCCATGCCAAGTGTGTCATTTACTAATAAAACTCAGTAAGCTTTTGAGGACTTTCTCTGATTCTTGTCAGCCCTTTCGACCACAAGCATCTACAAATCTTGGACGTTCCCTTCCACTTAAGGGAAGGACCACATCATTACAGTTCAAGTTTCCATCTTTGGGACCTACCTTGCTGTGCAATGTCATGGTACAGGCGTTCTACTCGAGAATTATTTCGGAGAAGATCCAAACACTGTCTATAGGATTCCCACAGAAATTTAACCCAGGGTGTCAAAAGCAGGCGGTCAGTACGATCTTGAGTGTCTTCTCCACTTACAGCACTCAAAAGAACGCTATAGTCAGGACAGGGGGGTAAGGAAAAAGAAAAAAGAGAAGTGGTTTATTCCCTACAATTCTCATCAATTTTTCTTCCCAGGTTGTAAGATAAGACCGGACAAATCTGAACAGCTAATTGCTGCTGAATGGTCTATTGCTTATTTTCAAACTGGTCCCTCAGACTGCTCCCTTTTCCTTTAAAGGATGTACACAATTATTTCAAACTTTTAAGTTTCAAACTTTGCCCACTGCACATATGACTGACATGTCCAAGCTCCAGAGGTAAGACATAAGAAACTCGTATCACTCACAAGTAAGCCAAAGGAAACCAACTCCAGGATTTTCGCCTTCCCTTTCCTAGCAGGGAGCTGTGTCCTGTACCTCTGTTAGAGTCAAGTATCACTGTCAATGCAGACACTTTAGTACTTGCTGACACTTCCCTTTTAGTCACTAGCACTGCTGCCAGAGTTCACTTCGAGTTGACATGTGACACGAGCGCTGTGTTATGATCCGCAATATCAGAAACCAGAATACTCACATTAACATTTCAAATCCTTTACAAATTCTGACACGAAAAAGATGCTTAAATATGTCAGAAGTAAGATATGATAATCTTGCATCTAGAACTTCATTCCCTCATCACAGAAATATAAGACTGGGGAAAGCATTCCCAAGACACTGAGACCAATTCAGTGCTATGTTCCATATGATCCCTTTCTGCTCCACTCAACGTGTTAAACTCACAAAGAACCATTTTCCCTAAGCCTTCATTTTTAAAATTATTTTTGAACTGTTTCTCATATAAAGTCTCAACTCTTGTAGCTCTTTTCTATTACGTCATTTCCAGTTCTGATTTGCTTCCTTGGGTACCAGTACTACATACACTATTACACACAACACGTCACCAGTGCCTTCTCCAACAGATCAAGAAGTGAATCCAGCAAAAAAGTATTGGAGGTCTAAAAAACAGGACCTAAAAAAAACAAAAGAAACTCTGCTTGTCTAGATGAGAAGTGTGACTGAAAAGATCCATTCTCTAGTCCTCTGTTATAGAAAGCAGAACAAGGAAAAGAGAGGTCAGTCAATCTTCACTGTTTAACTGTTAGTGGATTCCTCTGTAACAATTTCAGGCACTGGAAATAACATGAAGGGCACTGCCCCCCTATTGAAGACACGTCTGTCACCTTTTTCTTTTGTGCAACCAACTTCTAGAGAGTTTTGCTGTTAACATGTAAATACACAGCCTTCTTCTCCAGGTCTTTGTAAGTGTTTTTTGACTGCTACAGCTGTATTCCTACACAACACAAATATCCTCTACTTCAGTAATTTCTTCCAGTTTTCTATCATTTCTATCATCATTCTACGTTCTCATTACCTATCCTATTAATTCTAACTCTCTTGAATGTACTTTTCATACCCTTTCTTCTATTATCTCATCAGTTAACCAAGCAAGTATAAAGTAACATTTCCCTTTGTTTGTATATGCACAATGCGGTCAGAAGAAATGAACGTTATCACATACAGGAATTACACTGGTCTAATATAATTAACAGCATTTCTACATCAACCAGTAATGAGCACTTTACCATAACAAACTCTCCAATACCACTACAGATGCAGATCTGAGCAGACACTGGAAAGTGGTGACCCAACTCCCAAAACCACCCCCACTGCACATCCATTTTCTATTATTTACCGCTTGCTTTCTTTACTTTTCTTTACTCAGACTTAGGATTTTGTTCAATGTAAAATTCCTGCTTTTTTCCCTTCCTTTAAAACCTCTAGAGCACCACTAGTATTCCATTTCAAGTCTACCACATATCTCAGCATTGTGAACAAAAATAAGGATACTTTCTGTAAATTGCTACATTTTAAAGACAGGCTGCACACCTTTCTGGAGTCTGAATGTTATCCAAGTCTTCTATGTCCAGTACCATCTGCTGGGATTCCTCCTTAGCTGCTTCTGTTTTTTCTTCAGCTAATTTTAAATAGGCTCGAACAACATCCTCCAAAGATTTGATGTTAACCTACACCAAAGGCAAAAAAATGGGAAGATGTTTCCACCCACAATACGAAACAAATCAGAATGTAACTGCTACAAACCCAAGAACATCTAAAAGGCAAATTAATCCTAATTCAGCACAAATCAGTTACTTTTAGATTCTATCAGCTGAGAGATACCATGCTTGCTATAAATAAATACAACAAAAAATCCAAAGCCATACCTGCTGGCAAATATTCTTGTACTGGTACAATCCTTCTTTTGCCAGGTGACTCTTGCGGAGATCCACGCAGAGTTCCAGGTACTTCAGCATAATCGGCTCGTGGATTTTCTGCCATGTTCGGTGTTTCTTACTTTTCATAACATCATAGAGAACATCAAGAGCAGGCTGCTTTTTGCCAACCTCAAGAAATTCTGAAAGTAAAATCCCAGTTAGCAAAAGACTTGCACACTAGAAGATGCATGTTTTATGCTTAACACAGGAAACATTCAGAATTTAATCAACTCTACCCAAAGTGCACTGATGGTTTGATTTAATCGGCTATATCAAAAACAGTGGCAACTCAGTGCCAGTCGTTCAGTGATGTAACTGGTAAATAAATGCTGACCAGTAAATTTACATGGGAATTTCAGGATAGCAGAGACATGTCTCCATCCATCCAGGAGTGACTGAGCACTTCACACACGTGAATAAAACGGATTCATCCAGTTTTAAAGCTGGTTTCATCAAGGACAAGGAATACACACCAGGAGGCTTGTGGGTACAGCACCTACCAAGGGCATTTAAGGAGGTGCAAAACATACCACGAATGTGACTGAAAGTCCTGCTCTCAGGTGAGGGAGGGAGGAAGGAGAGGAAGAAAACTTCACTCAGCAAAGTTGTTCATTTGTTGTTTCCTTTAACTCATGAGTGGTTTAGCACTTCAGTTTACAGAAGTTACACCACAAGCTGCTGCAGTTCAGTTGAAGGGTCGGGCACTTTTTAAATCAGCCTTACTGCTGAAACCAGTGTCCCATTTATACATCCCTAAGCAGCTGCTGTTATTAACAGGAGCTCTCAGCATCACAGCAACTCCCACCTCAGATATCCCACACATTCTGCTTCGCACAAAACACAGCAAACCACCCATGAGCAAACACCGAAGCAGCGACCCACATACACACAGACCCTACTCTGAATGTACTCTGCACTGCAGAACAACAGGAGAAATGAACACACAGAATGGGAAGCAAACAGGTTTAAAAGAAAGATAAGGGAGGTCAAGTACAGCCAGTGGGAAACGTGCCTATTCTTAAAGGCTGAGGGGTAGAGTTAGTACTTCCCATGAAGTACTTTGGAAAGCACTCCATTCCCAAAGAAATAATGGCAGAAACTACTGAAGTAAGGGCCTGCTCCACGGGCTCAGACATCAGACAGAGCTTCCAAGTTTTGGAATTGAAGTTAAACATGGCAAAAGACATAGACTGAAAGCAGCAGAGTGGTTTTAATTTAAGGACCACAACAGCTCATATTCAGGACTCAGTTTATGTAAAAAATGAGCTGGCAGAAGATGAGAAAGTTCCTTTCCAGAGAAAGCACCATGATACAACTGAAGATAATCAAGGTTATGGTGTGACAGTATCCAGCAGTACTTTTTTACTCACCATGGGACTTTTAATAAAGCTACTTTCCATCCCATAATTTACACTGCTATTCTATCTCAGAGATGCTGCTGAGATAATTACTGCTCAGCTTTGCATTTTATTTATGAAAATAAACTTGAAAGGCAAGTTTAATCCTGCAACAATGCCAGGGCACTCCAACCACAGCTCTCAGCGGTCGATAACCAACTGGACAAAGCACAAAATTAATTTCCGTTGTTTTGAAACTTTTAATTAACTCTGGCCAAGCAGGTTCTTACGAGTAAGTCAAATAATTAAAGCTCAGTTAAGAGTCACTTCAGTAAAAGCACAAAATGAACCTGAAGAATCAAATACAGCACACAACACCATGTTTTGCAGTAGGAACTGTAAGTTATGGAAACTCAGATCTGTAACATACAAACTGTAAAGCTGAGCCCATAAATAGCTGTAAGAGTTACCTTCTACTGGTCTTTTTTGTTTTATACTACTTAAAATGCTAACAGGTATCCAGAGTAGCAACTGAAGCTGAGTGGCCAAGAACCAGCTGATACACATCAACAATTCACCTACTGCTAGCCCAAAATCCTGAATTAAGCTCGGTTTTCAATCTGAGAAAACATGTCATTACAAGAGGTGACAAAGATGTCATGTGCTTTATAGTATCTCTTAACAGGGAGCAAGCTCAGTATCTGCAACAATAAAACACTCCTTAAAGTTGCATTACATCCTTGAGTACAAAGCAATGCCAAATATTGACAACAGCTGAGGGCTGGCCTTGACCTACATTTATCAATAATAATGAAAACACCGCTTTTCTTACATATCTGTATATACTTAAAATCCTTCAAGCTCTTCGTATTTCCAAACATCACCTCTGCATGTTGAAGCCACTGAGAACATGAAGCATGAAGCGCTTCTAATGCTCACTTGAGCCTTACGTATAAAACACACACACTGAAACTCTGGAAACTGCACTGAATGGTCCCATTTGAAATGTCAGTTCAACATTAAATTGCTTCCTGCAACACACAATCTGCCTTAGGTATGACTTTCCACCCTTTATTATGCTTGGCTGTGGTAAGACTGAGCCTCTGAAGACTTGACACTGCTTGTCATGTTTTCCATTCAGTCCACTGAAACTCAAGAACTGTCTGGTGAACATCCCCTTTAGTTCAACTCGACTCCTTCCCTTCCACGCAATTTAGTGGACTTGCAGTAGTATAAAAAATGTGAAATTTAATACCAGGAAAGCACCAATAACAATGAGCAGTTTAAGGTCAATATTCCAGAAACGTGACTTGCACACCAAGTACCACTTACTCTACCCAAAAATTCCCAAGTATAAATAAAGTTTATATATTTTGGTACGTGCATCTTTTCCAGTGAAAGGACTGATGCAACACATCTTCATCCTTGAACGCTGATTGAAGCTGATTTCATCTTTCATCTTTTTATCTTTGTGGGAAAGACTTTTACAATGAATTTTTGATTAAAAATCTTGAGGACGTGCAGTACTTTCACATTTTCTTGTTAATATACCAAGTACTTGAATAATGCACAATCCCCAGACCACACAGCCTCTTCTGCTGTCATTTCAAGACCCATACATCATCTATAAGTTGTGGATGTCTTTTAAGTGTCATCTTGAGATCAGCCCTGTGACAATGAAGGGTCTAAATGGTCTTGCTAAGGGCTTAAAATAGGATACTATAAAAAACAGAAGCGTCAAAGGCATATGTTTGGCCCGAAACGAGCCAGCTGACAAATATAACCAGTCCAGCTTTTATGTGGCAGTTAGCAAGCGACGGCTACAGCGCTGAATTGCCTCCCTTGGTTGGTCTTCCAGGGGCAAACCAGTGTTATCAGCCTGTACAGCAGCGAAGGAGTTTTACCATTTGCGTTCTCACCAGAGTCACGTGAAGGACGGGATACAACATACGAAGCCCACAGAGGACAGAAGGGCCCGGGATCGGCCCGGGATCAGCCCGGGTTTGAGATCACCCCGGCAAGGCAGCGCGGTCCGGCCCGCTCACGCCCAGCCCCGGCCGCCCCTGACCGCCAGCGGCCTCAGACCCGCGGGACGAGGCTATGCCAGACCCGGCCGCGGCGGCTCCCCCTTCGCCCGGAGGCGGCCGTGGGGCCCAGGGGAGCGGGAGGCGGGGCCGGGCCCGGTCCCCACGCCCG
>VZTD01005736.1:2399094-2431235 GCA_013397725.1 Rhagologus leucostigma
GGGACAGGGACCGGGACCAGGACCAGGACCAGGACCAGGAGGGGACCGTGGGGGAGTCGTGGAAGAAGCGGGAGCGGGAGGGGGATTGGGACCAGGACACCAAAGGGATCGTGAGATAGGGTCGTGGGGAGATCGGGACCGTGAGGCGGATCGGGATCGGGAGGCGATCGCGGGGCGAGCTCCACAAAGCCCTTTGTCTGAGTGAGCCTTAAACGATCCCGGGGGCACAGGAGGGTTTGCCGGGGGGGCGGTCGGGTGGCGCCGGGCCCCGTGTGAGTCGTTCGCCTGCCTCGCACGCTCAGTTGTTAACATTGTTCTTACTGTTCGTTTTCTAATTCCATTGCTGCTTTTAGTAAATTGTTCTTAGCCCAACCCGTGATCTTTACCTTTTTGTACCTCCAACTCTCCATCCTATCTCAGGAGGAGATGGCGGGGACATGAGCGAGTGGTGCATGGTCTGAGTTGTTTCAGTGGGGACACTAAATTGGGGAATTCCATTCCTAAACCATGACAGACCTGTATTTTAGTGTGGTCTGCATTAAGTAGAGTCAACGCTAAGGTATTCAGAGTGCTGAGCAAGTTCTTGTCTTCAAAAGATTAATTTAGTCAGGTGAGTACCTGAGGTCTGGGTGGCAGCTGTGCCCATGTCACCGGAGCCAGTGCCTGTCCTAAGTCCTTGCAGCCTTCTCATGGGGGCAGCTGCGCTCTGGTGAGGACTGTACGTGTGCTACCTGGTATTTATTGCTGGATTTGCTGTTGGGCAGCCACACTCCCATGTTTTTGGACTTCTGAAGTTCCTGAAAGCCCTCCAGGCTGCGATCAAGACGATTTTTTATCAGGAGCAGCTTTTATCATCTGTCTCGTCATATCTCTTCCTATGGGGTAGTTGAGTATATTAGATGTGTGTGCTTCATGACTTCATGGAAATCATATGGCAGGCTGCCCTTTAGTGTGTTCCCTAGCCAGGTAGGGACAGGCCTGGCCTCTCCCAGAACTACACATTTTATTTAGCAGCTTCTCATGCTCTTCTAATTATCCCAGTTATTTTGGAAGTTTCTTCTCCTGATCAGTGTCATGGTATTCCTAGAATCATTTAGGTTGCAAAAGACCCTTAAGATCATGGAGTCCAATGTTCAGGTACCACTGTTCATCTGAACTTGGAAATGAGATCTTTACATTCTCAATAAACTTGCTGATGCATGGAATTACTTAGGAATAGTTGTTCTGCTTCCATGAGTGTTCCTCACACCACTCAGTCCTCACTTGGGCACAAGCCAGCATTTACCGTGCTGTGTGGAAGCACAGGGATGTCTGTTTTGGGTTGCTCGGGTGCAGCTCCTGGCCGTGACTCCAGGAGGTGGTTGCCAGCAGGACCACTTCCTTTTGTGTAACATTTCACATGAACTGTGTCCCATGACTTAGAGAGTGAGGTAGCAGAGGGCTGCGGCGATGATGATGGCACTGGAGCTCCTCACTTTTGGGGAAAGGCTGAGGGAGCTGGGCCTGTTCAGCCTGGAGAACAGACAGCTGAGCAGGGATCTCATCCATGTCTGTCAGTATCTGAAGGGAGGTGTCAGATGATGCACCAGGCTCTGCTCCGTGGTGCCCAGAAAAACGATAAGAGGCAATGGGGAGGAACTGGAAGACGGGGAATTCCACCTGATTACAAGGAAGAACTTGTGCAGTGACCACGCACTGGGACAGACCGCCCACGGAGTGTAGAGTCTCCCTCACTGGAGATGTCCAAAAGCCGTCTGGACACACTCCTGAGTGCCGTGCTCTGGGGAACTGCTTGAGCAGGGCGGTGGCACCGGCTGAGCCCCATGGTCCCTTCCAACCTGAACCATCCTGGGATTCTCTGACGCAGACAACAAAAAAGACTTGTATTTTTCCCAGACCCCTTTTTCCCCCGTTCCCGCCGGAGAACAGGCGGGCTGGTCCCAGAGGAGGTAAACCGCAAGGAACAGGTCGAGCCAACAGCGCTCAGTAAATGGCGGGGAGGGCGGGCCCGGNCCGGGCGGGCGGAAGGCGGCGGAGCGAAGATGGCAGAGCCGGAGGCGCAGCTGCTGCGGGCCGTGGGGCTGATCGGTAAGGGCCGGTGAAGCCGGGCCGGGGCGGGGGTGGTGCCGAGGCCCGGGGCGGTACCGGGGACCGCCGCGCTGAGGCCGCGGGCCCGGGCGGTGCCGGGGGTGCCGGCTCTGCCTGTTGCAGAGCTAAGCTCGGCCGAAGTGTCTGATATTCGGGGCTTCCGAGGTTTGTGTTGCGAAATCAGAAATAGGCAAAATCATGCATAAGCTGGTCCGGGTGCTTGTTCCTCAATACCGTGTTCGTGTTGAATGTGCATTCAAACTTGGTGCTTCTTTGACCTCGTGAAGCAGGTCAAGAATGGAGATCTGTTAATATTTAAAAAATAAAACCCGTATCAGAATTCCTGCCTTAAGGCTTAAACCGTAGTGGCAGAACTGGATATCTAGGGTCAGGGTAAGGTGGAATTTTAATCTGATTCCAGGAAACAAACCTGATTAACCCATCAATTTACTTCCTTGCTGCTGTTTGGCATTCTCACAGTGAACATCTTTCCACCATAGAAAAAGACACCAACGGAGATGCTTTGTGGGTTTGGTGTTATCCCTCCGTAACAGCTGAACTGAGGACTCTGTTGCTGAGAAAGTGCTGCCTTACAGATGAAAACAAACTGCTTCATACGTTTGTATTTGGCCAGTATAAAAGGTCTTGGTTCTACATCACAACCGTAGAAGTTCAAGATTCTCCAGCCTTGAAAAAGGTAGGACTTGGTGGAGTTTTTCCGGAAAATGCAGAGAGGACTTTTGCAGAGCTTCCTCTGTGGGTTAAGCAGTGTTTTCCCATGGAGGGAAACGTGAGGAAGAGAAGAGATTCAAGGTGTTGTGTGCTCACAGATGCAGCTCTATCCAGGTGTCCAGCCAGTTTACTGTTTCATTTGTTACCAAGATATGGAATTGCAGAATAATTGAGATACTCATTACCCAATTTAGATTATTTGTGTTAGCATACAAATGCTATTTCATGCTGCTATTTCTAGTTAATTTGCATTTCAAATTCAGCATTTTTTTCTCTCTACAAAGTTTGTTTCATAGTGTCCAGAATCTTCTTCATATAGAACTTGATGCTTTTTTTTCCCAAAGGATCGAGTTATATAGGTAATTTTTCTTCTACTGCTTTGATTACTGGAAGACAGCAAATACAGTTGTATTTTCTGTCTTTTCTCTGTTATGAAAACCATTGTCTGTTCAATTTTAATGTTTCATGCTATGTTGTTATGTAGAAAGATAATGTGGTAATTTGCATGCCCACAGCAGAATGTTGCTTGCCTGTCCTCACTCCAAGCTTACATCTCCTATGAAATAAAAAAAATAAAATTAAGTGTCACAGTGCTGTCTCCAAGAGTTGCAATGGGAGATGCTATTTCAGGAGGACACATGAGCCTGGTCTTTGTCTGCAGACCTTCAGTCTTGTATTGCACCAGCCCACAATCATTTGTTTGAGGAAGTTACAGTAGTTCTGTTTGTGGGCCTGCTATCTGTGTATTTTTTTCCAGTTTCCTTCTAAATATGCTGATGCTGTCTGCCTCTACAACCTCTTTGGCATCAAATTCTGGAAGTTTCGTCCCTGCTATGGGGAAGAAAAATACCTTTCTGTTTTTTAATAACCTCATGAGATTAGAGGAAAGCAACTCTTGTGGTGTAGGTTATGCAAAAGATAGTCTGTACTAGAGCTGAGTCACATCAGAAATCTGCTATCCAGGCCATTGCTGCAGTTAGGAACTCAGAGCCTTGACAGTAAAGTGACCAAGACTGTTCGTGTGGGGTCATTAACTGAGCTCTGTGTGTTTCTGTGCCTGTGTCATGTGCAGGTGACCCACTTCTCCATTGTCCTGACAGCCAAAGACTTCAACCCAGAGAAATATGCAGCCTTCACCAGGATCCTCTGTAGGTCTGTATAACAGCTGGCCTGAGGTACTGCTGTGTGCATGCTTAGATCTTGCCAAAGCAAAAGGTTAAATTCATTGTGCTGCGTTTGTTCAAACAATCTGCTGTAAACTCAATCCTACAAATGGATTCAAGATGATAAAAATCCTTGATTTGAGCTTGTCATGAGTTCATGCAGTAAGTGTTGGGTGAATGTCAGATGTCCATTGGGTTTTAATAGGTGTCTTCTCCAGACACACACCACCACCACCCTCACACTCATTTTCTCTGAGAATTTATTTTTGAAAAGTGTAAATGTTTGGGAAGATGTCAGTGCTGGACTTAAAGGTCACCATGTGTACGGTGAATGACTTGCATCCCTCCACGACATCTGTGTAGATGCTGCTTGCAGCTCCTCTGAGCTAAGCACAGCACCCAGGGATGTTTTTGCTTTTCCTGTAGGGAAGTGAGAGCCCTCTTCCAACCAAAAAACCTCTTCGCGTTTCCTTGTCCTGTTTACTCACTTCTCTTCGTGTCCCCGTTCTCATGCTCTCTCTCTCTGCTTCTTATTTTGGTTTTCCTTCAGTTTCCAAATTAGTTCGGTCCGAGTTCTTGATACCAAGAGTATTTCCTGAGATTTTTGCAGCTAATTGAATAAAATTGTGCAGTTATTGTGCTCTTGGGACTTACTATATATAATGCAGAGTTGGGAAGGCCTTGAGGCTTGCCAGTTCTGCAGGGTACTGAAAAACTGAGATTTGTTCTCTTTTGGTGATACATGAAATACTTAGATTCACTGCAGATCGCTTTACTGCTGACTTACCAGCTAATACTTCCTTTCAAATCCGGAATGCATTCTTCCAAGCATGATAATGGAGTTTCAAATGTGATGTAGCTTTGTGCTGTAGCTAACATGGAAAATGTGTAATTGGCAGCTTCAGTGCTATTCCTGAAATATCTTAACCTGTAAAATAGGTGACAGTGTCTCTCTACTTCCTGGAAGACAGCTGACAGTGCATGAGTTCTCTTGGTGTGTGGTTCTTCTGTGTAATTTTGGGTTTTTAATGACTATCAAGGACATATTTTTCTTTCATCATTTAACAGAGTACAGAAGAATGGCAAATTATACTTGGATAAATAATTAAAAACTACCTAGTCATAGTCTGCATGTAATAACAGGAGTTACTGTGGTAGTTGCTGTTTCATAAAGCAGATACCTTCTAAGTCTGCAAAGAATCCTTTGTCTGGACACCTGCTTACACCTTTGGGGTGTGTTTCTATCTTAGTCCATGTTGGTTCATTCATAAAATAGAAAGCTGAAATAAGAACACAGGGTTATTTTATAGTCTAAAAGACAGACGTGTTTGTGTGCTTGTTGGGAGACTTCTAGTTTAGTATTAAAACCTCAATCAGGTGTCCAAAATAAAAATTCCTGCCATCAATATTGCTATTTGTGATACTGATTTTTAATTTTTTATTTTTCATATATATATTGGCACACTGATTTCAGTTAAAATACCAGACTCTCCTTTTCACACAGAATCTACTTGAAGCATGGAAGTCCAGTTAAAATGATGGAGAGTTACATTGCAGTCCTTACAAAAGGCATCTGCCAAAGTGAAGAAAATGGATCCTTCCTCAGCAAGGACTTTGATGCTCGGAAGGCTTACCTTGCTGGCTCCATCAAAGGTTAATCACTGCCAGAGTCTCTATTCTGCTTTCTTTCTTACAGCATAAAATACGATCTTGTTTTTATGCATGCTTCAAGTAAACAGTGCTAATTATTATTAACAAGTTAATTTTAAGTTATTATTAACAAGTAAACCTGTGCTGTTATTATTAAGCTTCTTCAAAAACATGGTAATACCAGCATATGTATCTTCTATGAAATAATTTCCCCTTTTTTCTAGATATAGTGTCTCAGTTTGGAATGGAAACAGTTATTTTATATACAGCACTGATGTTGAAGAAGAGAATTGTAGTGTACCATCCTAGAATAGAAGCTATCCAGGAATTTACCAGGTACTTTATCAATTCCTTCCTTCCCACCCACCCACTCCCAGAAGCCCAGCAAATTCTGAACCTTCATTGAGAGAAAAGCCCGTATCTTAGGCAAAAAAGAAATCTATCTTAAACCTATTTATTGAAATTCTGCTAAATCCTTCTTAATGCTTTTGCTGTATGTTGCTCAACTCAGAGAAATGTAATGGTGGAATGAGTGATAAACTCTGCTTGCACTGATAGTAGAAATCTCTGTAGTTCATATATACATACATACATATATATATACATATTTGTATACATATATACATAGATACACCCCAAATGAGACCTAATCATAGCTGTTCTTTTTCATGGCATGCAATTTTTACTGTGAAGCTTTAGTTAGTGTAAGTAAAAATCTACCATGTCTCAAGTTGCACTCTAATCTCCCTAGGACTTTGCCTGCTTTAGTGTGGCATCGACAAGACTGGTCAATTCTTCATTCATATGTACATCTAAATGAGGAGGAACTGGAAGCCTTAAAAGCCTGCACAGGTAGCAATAATTTATTAATCAAAAATTAAAAGAAAATTTAATTTCAGTTTCTGTTGCTGCAAGGTCTTGCACCAGTGCACTTTGGAGGGAAAAAATGGTTCTTTTGCTATTAATGCTATTGATCAAAGTTAAACGTAATTTGCTTTGGAAAGGGCAAATCAACTAAACAACTTTGTGGGAAGATAATAAGTTAATCTGGTGGCTTTGGGTGGATCCATATCAGTCTATCCCTAATCACAGATGCAAAGCAGCCTTGAGACTTTTTTGATGCTTTGATTGGAGGGATTGAAAGTCTTCCTGTTGTACAGAACCAGCTCACTTTAGATAAACTACATTTTTTTCCAACTTCTACATATCACTAGTAACAGAATCTTTTCTTTGAATTCCTAACTCTGAAGTCCCAGACTTCTGTTTTGGTATCAGTGAAGTCTGTGGCCCCTAAGCACAGGTAGACTTTACCTGTAGGAGTTTGGCCTGTGTGACACACTGCCGTGTGTGCATAGTGCTTAATGCATAATCCAGGAAGAGGCCCTTGCTTTATGAAGAGGTTACTATGACACATCATGTGGCCATTAGGAGGCTTCTTTATATAGAATATGAGCAAGGAGACTACTCATCTTCAGCATTTCTACAGCTCACTAAGCATCTTCCATGGAGAAAAACTGCTCCAAGTTTGCTCATCTGACATGCTATAAATAAGAAAATCTGCTGGGTTTATTCCTCTGTTCCAGTCTAATACTGACTTCGTGACAGGATGCTCCAGGGTAGAGATTTTTGTAATGAGAAAGTTGCAAATGAGTAATTTTAGTAGGAAGGTAGGAAGAGAGTTTAAAATTTCAGATTGATAACTTGGTGATATTGATGTAGTGTTAGGAGTTCATCCATGTGCAAGGCAATTTTAGAAGTTGATTTTTAAGCTTCTTGGAAATGAAGCATCTGCTCAACACTTTTTGAATGATAATATCAAGAGAGCAACCTCCTGGGTCCAATGAGTATTGTGTCACATACTCTTAGAACAGACTGTAGGACTGTGATTTTTTGTTTTATTTCCGAAGATCCTAATCTTGTTGAATTCTGTGCTCTAGGTTACATCGCTGGATTTACAGACTCTGAAGTGAGCAGTAGATCAGACCTCTATGACGTGTATGTGAATTTGGCAGACAGTGAGATTACTGTTTCCCCTGTAGTAAAAGGTTGGTCACTGTTTATATTTTGGATTTAAAGGCAGTTTATTTCCGAGTTAACAGTAATTGCGCAACCTTGCTGTAGGTCAAACAATCTTGATCCTTCTTCCATCCAGGTTTTGAAAAGTCAATATGTAATTTTCTGTCTTAATTTTATTGCCACCCTGGAAGACTGGTTAAAGTTGGAATTTGGAAAGATGTGCTTTGTCTTCAAACAAATGCACAATTGAGATTTCGTAACATCCATGTTAGACATGGAAGAGACTTTCAGCTGAATGGAGAGATATTACATGAGTCTTTAGAAAAACGTGGCGCTAAATACTTGAAGACTGGGGACTACTTGAAAGAAAAGCCTCTATGTTGCTTATCATCTTGCTGCTCCTTATCATCTGCTTAGGGCCATTTCAGAGGTGCTGGCTGTTGATACAAGGTTATTGCCTTTACCAACAGATTTCAAATGGCAGTCATGAAAAGATTCCTCAGTTTGGTGTGTTATTCATATGCATTTCTAGGTACCACAAAAAAGGTGATTTTATATGTGGTGTTTGGTTTTTTCTTACGCAGAGGCAATGACAATGGGAAAACTTCACAAAGAAATTGGACAACTAATTGTTCAATCTGCAGAAGATCCAGATAAATCAGACAGCCAAGTCATTAAGGTTAATATTTTATTTTTAAATCTAATTAACTTCTATTGCTAAATCTTGGGAGAAGGAAGGAGTAGGAGGAAGAGTGTCACTGAGAATCAGTCTCTTCTGCCTTTTTACAAATGAGCATTTTTATTCATCATGCAGGTTTTAAAGGATAACTTATTTAGTTTATATTATCTCTTGGGTAACTACACTGCTGAAGAAAGTTCGCAAACTCTATTGATTATAAGACTGGTTTCCCAGTTCTATTCCACAAGGCATGGATTTTGCTTAATGCTTTGTCAGTAGTATTGGCAATACCTTGAAAAGGTCCTGCTAAATATGGCTTCTTAGCTATAAAACCTGATTTTTATGATGATGGCATTTTTTCACTTCCTCCTCTATCTAATATTGGACATTTCACGACTGAGCAACTTAGTCACAGAGCTCAGTAAGGCCAGGAGAGGAGTGGCTGTGCTCCCTTTATCCAGCATGGCACAAGAGCAAGCTGAAGAACTGTTGCAAGTTTACCTTAAAACAGATTTGGTCTTTATTTTAAATGAGCTGGTTTTTAATCATTACTTCCTGTTTTGTTCTGTATTGATTGTTTTTTATAAATGTATGTGAAAACGTTATAATACCTAATACTCTATTAATGGTTGCTTGTTTTTCTGCTCCTTAAGGACATTTCTCTGAAGACAAAAGAAATCTTGGCTACTTTAGCCTCACTTACTGAAGTTTCTGATGGGAATGAAAAGCCAACCCTTAACGCCGAGGCCCTGAAACAAAAGCGATTTCCACCAGCCACAGAAAACTTCCTTTTTCATTTAGCAGCTGCTGAACAAATGCTCAAAATCTGATTTTGATGCACTGCAGTGTTATGGACCAATCCAGAAAAGCTGTCTCTGCCATCCAGATAGGTATACCTGGTATTTTATATGAAAAACTTAAAGGTATGAGTGAATGTCATAGTTACCTTGATATAATGCAGAATATTGGAGCTTGACTGGGAACATATGGAGACATATTTGGGAACATTCCTGGTGTCATTATCTCTCCCCAACTCTAACTGTGTATTTATGGCTCCTGTATTTCACACCACAAAGTGAGTGGATATAGAAGTAGCACGGGCCAGTGTGTCCAGGCTGTGGCAGACATCAGTGTAGTGGCTGTTTGTCCTGCACATTCCAGAGGCTGGACAGCTCTGACTTGCCTGCCTGGGGTCTGGAACACGGCTGCAGCACAGCTGGGATGTGCCAATCTTTGCACAGGGATGCCCTGAACATGCAGCTGGTCTAAGTGCTCCTTCTGGGATTCCAGGGATGTCAGCCTGTCAGATGCTGCTCTTGCTCTGGACTGCCTGATAGCTGGAAATCCCAAATAAATGGACAAGTTCTCTCTTTCTACTTGAAAGTGTCTAGGTGTGAATAAAGGATGTCTGGGAAAATCTGATGTGGTAGCCTTAGTATGAAAAGGAAGGGAAATTGTGAAGCTCAGGTGTGAGTTGAGCACCTCTTTTGGACTCTTGCCTTAGAGGTTTTCCCCCTTTCACTCCGTCCCATGCCTTTGATGGAGGGATAAGATACAGGATTACTGTGCTTGAAGTGGGGCTTCCTAGGGGGGTCATGGACAAGTGCTGCCATACAGCTGGAGTCATTTAATAAGTTGTTGGGGTTCTCAGTTGAAAAGAGACCTGGCCATTCATTCCTGATCCACATGAGAGAAAGTCAGATGAGTCAAAGCCTTATGGAGCAGGAATGCTCAAATGGCCAGGTAGCACAGGTAGAGCATCAGCTTCTTGAATGCCTGGAGCTGTAACAGAGGTACTGTCTGATGGTGCTCTGTGTAAACTAAATCTAGATGGAAACTTTTGAAGTCATAGTGAAAACTGGGAAAGAGTTTAGAGGAAATTAGGATTTGCCTACTTGTTTGGTTGCACAGCCATAACTCAAGAGATTTTTTTTTTTTTTTTTACTGAACAGCCTGAAACTAACTGCTTTACAATCTTCTGAGAAGAATTTAGAGTCTTTGTAGGGAAATGCTCTGAGCCAAACAATCTGTATTTGTTCAGAAATGTCCACAACAAATCAGTCAATTCTGCAGTAGCACTTTGTTATAAGAAAAAAATAACCTTTTTCCTGGCCTTTGTACAGATAGGCTGTAGCATGTGGTTTGATATAGAGATTTTATACTTATGATTAAAACTTTAGTAACCAATATTTATATTGTTAAATAATTGGATGTTTGCTATTCTGAAACTGGTAGAGCTCATCAATAACTACGTGCAAGCAATACTGGTTGGAAAAAGAGTTGTCCTTTTGCTATGTATGATACCTTATGGAAATCTATTTTAGAATGTGATTAAGGAATGTGGCATCTGTGTATAAAATGTTATTACAGTCAGGAAATGAAAGTGCTTCAGAACAATCCCCTATTTTCAGGGGTGTAAAATTCTGCTTTAAACACTTAGTCTGAAGTTTAAATTCTGAATACAGTAGCATGTAATTTTTTTCTTTAACTTCTGAGAAAAATACTGCAACTGCCTTTGTTTACCTGTAAGTGCTCTACAGCCTTTTTTCCCCTTTTGCCCATTAATGTTTTTTGTTAATGGTTCTTTAATATTTGCTGCTTCTGTTTTGGGACCTATAAAACAGTCGGAATAGAAGAACTGCAAAACTGTAATGAAAATTCTATTCAGGACCTACTTTAAAGTCTACTGAAATGGAATTCTTTCACCAAGGGAAACCTGAATCAGCTGTCTTCACACCACAGTGTAACCAAGAAGAAATTCCCATCGTTTCTCATTAACAAACTGCCTTAAGGCATATCTAGAGACAACCACACAAAGCAGAGAAGCTCAGTTGCAAACTAAACCTTGAATGCCTGTTTTGATTTCTATTTTGGAAATGTTTCAGTTGAAAATCTCAGTGTTGTATTAGATCTTCTGATGTTTGTGCAACACAGATGAAATACAATTTTGCACTTAAGGAACTGGACTCATAGCATGCTTATGCCTATTAAAAAATTCCTGAACAGTCTACCCTTTAATTTATGTAAATTTATTCTTGAATAGTTGTGACCATGGAGTCACAGGCCTTAGCTCTTAGTTTTGCAATACTGGGATTGAGCTATGGTTTGGTCTTTTGGTTGGAAATGTTCAAACACTTCTGTCATTGCTGATTTTATCATCAGCACTGTACAAGATTTATTGGCCTCAGCCAGCTTCAGTGTGTTCAGAGGATTGTCTTAATGTTCTTGCATTTTCTTAATTATTTTTGACACTGTTTCTTCTCAAAAAGGTTTAAAATAAAATAGAAAAATCTGCAAGGTCAGGACAGGAAAAGATTTCTACTTATTTCTCGCTTCCCTTTCCCCAGGATGCACACAAGCAGACTGTGGGTGCAGTTGCTCTTTTGCAGTCAGATGACATCCTTTCTTCCTCCTAGAAGCAAAGACCGTTTAAAATGGAATTTTTATTCATACCTTTTCATCTTACTGCCTTTTTGTTCGTGGAGAAACACAAAGTGGTGAATGGTTCCAGTGCCATAACATCTCCACTGTGTTTGCAGAAATTGGAAGGTAAAAAAAGTGAGCAGGGCAGAGACTTGCAAAGGGGAGCAGGATAAACACTCAGTCCCTGCAGTTGAGATTTTGCTGAGTAAATTGGGTTACTTGCTTTACTGCTTTCATCCCTGGGGTTTTAGTTCCTGGTATGAGCTGCCCTGCCCTGTTTCCCCTGCAGGCAAATGTGTGAGGGGGATAATGTTCAATGGAGAGCAGTGTAATGCTTTGTAACCCAGAAAAACTTGACAGAGTCCATCTTAAACATCCTGGCTGCTTCTGCTTTTAGCCTCTGACTGCTCCTGAAATGGCTACTGAGGGTTTGTTAATGGAAGCAGCACCATTTCTAGATAAAAAACAAGCTGTAAAGCTCAGTGTAGGGAGTTCCCAGCTGCCTCACAGTGCCTTACACCCTTTCCCAGGCAGCTGTCTGGCTGGAGTCTGAGTCAGAGCATCTCTGGTCAGGTGAAGTCATTCCTTGGAGCTGCTGAGTGATGTGGGACTCGAGAGGAGACTCCAAAGACTGGGCAACAGCTCCTTCCTGAGTGACACTGTGCAGCACGTGGTGTTTGCTGTCTGAGAGGGAAGGAGCTGCAGTGCAGGCCTCCCTTCCTGCCTTCATCCTTCCTTCCTCCACCCCCGGTATGTGGGGAAAAGGGAAAAGCAGCATGGCTGTGTTACAGGCCTGGGGGTAAAGCAGGGACACAGCTCCAGCTGGGAAAGGCTTTGATCTCGAGTATTTCTTAACATGGGAGTGGCTGATTTTTTTTTAAGCTACATTAAAGGGGCCCGAAAGCCTCACTGGATTTTCCTACATTTCAAGATGACAAGCTGAGTGGGTGAGGCACAGCATCTTATGCTGTACTGAGACTTCTGTTTTCCTTGAAGCTGAAAGCTTCCATCTGTTGTCATTCACCACAACTTAAACTGGTTCCACCACTAATGCAGTCACTTAACACAAGGGCCAGCTAAGGCAGGAGACAGACCTGCCTTGGGCTGGTATGTTGTTAATCTATTCCACGTTACAAAAGGAAAGATTTCCTGTAGTTGCTGACTCTTCCCAGGTCCCTCAACCATAATGCTTTGCTGCTTGTCCCAGTCTTGTTCCCTGACTTGTACCTCTGGACTACCAGGTGTCTGGTCCTGGCAGTTCTCAGCTCAGGGACTAGTTCAAGGCTGAGGATGCCACGGCCTTTTTAGCAACGTATTTTTCCCTGCCCTGATTTGGGAAGCAGCTGAATCAGCCAGGCTGACACTTTAAATGGCAGGCGACTGCCCTCCTCTTCTGGAAAATTCTAGTTAGGGCAATAGAAACATCTATGAGAATGGGGGAAAGGGGTATTTAATAATCCTGAGGGAGCTGAGTTTAAAATGGCAAATTTCAACTGAAGTATTCAGTAAGGAGCTGGTGGAGTTTGAGAAGGGGCAGCTGTAATAACAGACACTATTACCAGACCTATTCCAGAAGCCTTACTCATGGAGTTGTAATGACATCAATTTGCTTAAAACATCCAAGTGTGGTGCCAGTGAATTTATAGCTTGTCCAGTTACCATGACGATCCAAAGTTCACCAATATATTCTCTTCTACTTGTTGGCTTTGCTCTGCTCTGAGGTTTTGAGTTTTTTTCCTTGTTCCCACTGTGGTTCATGTAACTAGCATTTACTTTAGCCATTCTTAAATTATGTTTAAAAAAGGAGTGGAGAGAGGTGCAGGTCTTCACCATAGTGCCAGTTACTGTTTACTGAGAGTGGAATCAGACCCCATCTGCATTTGCCTTTGGTATGTGACTGAAATAGGATTAATAGAGAAACATGGGTTTAGATAATTTAACTCCAGGATGTTATCTGTGCCTCTGCTAATAAAGGTTTGGAGGGAGACAAAAACTCAGAGAGGCAGGCTGAGTCTTAAGCCTGTTCCACCTAACCCTGTGCTAGACTCATGGAATGGTTTGGGTTGCAAGTGACCCTAAAGACCATCTAGTTCTAACCTCCTGGCACGAGCAGATGACATTAGGCTCAGCAGACCCTTTGGTCTGACACAATACAATTATCTTCTTGGCCCTGATGAGATGTTACCATGTACTGAAGAACATCAGCCACAGAGGCTGAGTGAGCCTGCAGAGATCAGCAGGTGTAAGCGATTCTTTACCTTTAAAAATTCACTACAGCCCTCCAGTGGAGCAGTGCCAACTCTGCCAGCTTACAGACAGTATCCATATGGTCTTCCTGGAACAGCTTTACAGCATGTCCCCTGCCAGTTCCAGGTCCTTAGGATGTGCTGCTGCTCCTCTCTCCTCTTCCCTTGTCTGACCTTTCCCTCCAGTAAGTTGCTAGAGGAAGGCTCAAAAAAGGCAGAACTCAAACGAGAAATTAAACTCAACCCCCAACTTCCTGCTTTTGTTCAGTGCCAAAAGCACAGCAGGAATCTCTTCCTGCAAGAGCCCAGGCCTGCTAGTTTTCCTTACTTTGCTCTCTGCTGCTCTCTTCCTGTATGATGGATTGGGATACCATTGGTTTCCTAACACTGTGAAAAGAAATCTAATCCTCCAGCAACAGGAGAGCAGTGACCTGCGTATTGTGCCCTAAGGAAGTTAAATTATGGCAGGCTTTGGAGGCTGCACTTGTGATAATCACTTTCACATAAAAAGTTTTCTATTATTTAGTGCACTTCCATCCTTGTCACACAGCCTTAGCAGCATTTCACATAATTATAGGCAGGGGCCATAGGAGAGATGGCTCAAAAATCACTGAAGATGTTGTCACAATCACAGGGTCTCCTGTAAATTCTTTCTGCAGCTCTTCCCAGACAGCTGACGGTCCTGAATAATTTCTGAATAATTTCATAGGATCCGCAAAATGAATCACCTTGCTGATCAACATATCAAAATGATGCCACATATCAAAAGAGCTTTCTCACTCTGAATAAACACTGCCAATCTGCAAAAGTGGGAATTCCTCATTGTCCACCACAAGGTCAGAAAGATGTGGGATCTCCTCATGGCTTCAGTGTAAAAAATCCAAGTTCTAAAGCTCAAGGGGCATCAGGCCTCACAACTCCTTCAGGGATATTTAGAAAGCCAGGGATCAACTGGTAGTCAAGTTTGACACTCATTTCCTGAACACTTTTTAAACAACTAAATTAAACCAATATTCTATTGCCATCAGGGTTGCTTTGTCTAGTATCACTTCAGGGGCTGCCTCACGTCTCATCCTCAAAATGAGTGTTTTCAGTCCTCAAACTGAAACACACAAAGTGCTCTGAGAAGAACCAGCTGGACTTTACCCACAGGAGTACTGATGTAAAAGCCTTCACCAGCTGGGTTCCTGGAAAGCAGCGTGTCAGAAATTGCAGCAGCAGAACAAAACTTAGGTACTCAACATTCGTTTAATTAAGAAATCAATCACCCGAGGAAGCACAGAACACAGGTTTGTGACAAAGGCTGTGTTACAGTGCTTTTCTAGTACTTTTCAGCATCAGGTGAGGTGTGTTTATCTGCTCCAGGCTGGGGCTGGCAAACCCATGTTGCCAGGTTCTGCCTCTTGACAGGCCACACCATCGTACACCGGATCTGGCACGTTTGCCAGCACGGAATCACAATTCAGTCACAAATGCCAGTGGTGCATTCAGAATTCACGTGGATCAGAGCACACATTTATATATAAAAGCCAGGCTCTAAATTCCCCTGTTGTAGAAGAACTCTGTTTCTTCTGTAGATGAAAGAATTTCTGGTTCAAGGTCTTCTCGCTTTATCTGCAGTGTAGGAAAAAAGGGAATCAGCACCACCATGGCACGGTAAGTGAATGTTAAGTCCTTGCTAATGCATTGCACTTTGCACAAATTCAAGTACTGCATTCAGTATTTGGGACTTAGAGCTCTTTGTTTATTTGGGGATTTGAGGGATTTTTTTGTTGTTTTGGGGCTTTTTTTTTGCTCCTCCAACATTTGCTACAGATGCACACATATGGGAAGAAATACTTATTATTCAAGAATAGTGGAATTATCTCCATTCACTATAGAATCACGGAATCATTTAGGTGTGAAAAGACCTTTAAGATCACCAAATCCAGCTGTAAATATATGTGGGTAACACCCAGAAGAACTTCTGCTGTGGAAAGGGAACCAATCAGCCCTACTCTCAGTACATAATTCCCCAAAAGTCCCCTCATTTATGTTCAGTTTGCTTTGTTGTCCTAAGAGATCAAGAAATCTAAAAAAACCAAAATTAAAATGCCAGAAAGTTTAGGCAAATAAAAGAATCCACTGAAAATTGCAAGAGCCGAGTCTGTGATTTGCTAAGAATATTCACAGAGTGCTGATAAGGGAGAGGAAACAAATGCAGAAAGGCTCCTGTCTCATTTGACCTTCTCCAAAGCCCAAGGTTCAGGGGCTGCATCCTCCATTTAAAACCTGCCAGGAAGGCACTCTTTCCCAGGGAAGAGATTACACCTCCCAGTTCAGCAAGGCAGGGTGAAGAGATGTCCCACATGAGCAAGTTTATCTCTCCAGTGAGCCCATGCTGACTTTGCATGAAAGAAAAAATTCTCATCTACATCTTTCCTTTCTCCTGCAGGACTGACCGCAGTGCTGAAAGAGCACCTAAAGATAGTTCTCCCGACCTTGCTTGCTTCAGACTGTTGTGAAAGTCTGATAAATCTACATTGAAAAGTCTAAATATAAATAACACACAATGCAACCCAGACCTCAGAAGTCCTGTGAGCCTCTGCCTGGTACATGGGCCTTCACAAGCAGCCTCTCTGCCACCCCATTTTAGATGTACCACATTAATCCTGTTGATTTTTTTATATGTGGCCTTCAGACTGCTGGCCATAGTTCTGAAAGGCCGATTTAATGTCACAATAATCCTAAATCAATTCCTGTGAAAGGACTTACCTCCCCACACTGCGGGAACATACTAAATGAGACTGGCAGCATCCCTGCTAGGACTGACATAACCACACACAGTCTCACTGGACCCAAAGCACGAGGATTTTTAACAAATCTTGCTCTGTCCAAGACATTGAAAAAAGTATGTCAGTATATTGAAAAATAACCTGACAGTGACACAAAGAGCATTTGCTGCTATTTTACTGGTTGAAATTACACTGAAATTAGTAATAATCTAGGCTTATGGTTCCTAAAGATGTTTCCTTACTTCATTTCTATGTTCTTACTCTTAACTTCCTGTGCTTTCCCTTTGTTTTGTGCTTGCCTACAGCATTTTCTAAGCCCAGATTATCAAGATTAAGAAAACAAGCAGCAAGATCAAAGTGACAAAAGGAGAGAAAGTACATTAGAGCTTTGGTGTCTCAGTTCTTTGATTAAGATTTTTCTTCCATTACCCTCTTTCCTTACACATTTAGTTCCTGTGGGCCGTCCTGTTTTGCCTTGTGCAAAAATTTATTACTTGACATATATATTTAAAATTTTATTTTACATCTGCATTTGTCTTCTGGTAACAGGAGTCCCTTAAGATGGTAGGGAATCAGTCTAGGCAATACCAAATTGCCTGACAGAGATGATCCCTACCTGTACTATTTACACGGCAAAGATCATTACCAAAAGCTCAGGACAGGCTAAGAAGCCTCTCATAAAGCATACAATGTATTCTTCTTATGATACAGGGGTTTAAAATGTTGCAAAAGCAAGAACATGGTTTACAATACATGGAAAATTTGGAAGTTGGGATCCAGCTTTAGTTGCAAATCCAAGTGCCACATTACCTCTTCAAAAATACAAACCTAAGCTAAGTGCTGTGAACAACCTTGATACAAACACTGGAACTCAAATCTCAAGTTAGGGAACAGGAGGTAGGTAGGTGCTGTAAGAAAGCTTGTCAGGAGAGCACAAACATGGTTCCTGCATGAGAGCAGAGAGGAAAACCTCACTCCTGCAAACCCTCAAAGCATGGGTTCAGACATAACCAGATTCACTTAATGATCTAAAAGAATCACAGCAGCTGAAAAGCAACTTCTCACATCATCCCTTCTACCAAGGCAAGCAATACTGCAAACCCAGGAAAAAAATGGCAAATGGTAACAGCCAGACTAAAAACCAGAGTACCACTGACCAGGCACCTCCAGCCCTTTGCAGTGCCTCTCACCTCTGCACACAGTACACGAGCACTTCTGGCAGGAAGAACGTTGTCCCAAACAAGACCGCTCTGGACAATGCTGTCTCCATAACAGCCTTCAGGGAGAGAGCAAACAAGTGTTGTCAAAGCAGTGCTCTGGGCAGCTTCAACACTGCCTGCTTCCCTGAGAGCTTCTTGGTCTAACACTCTGGACTTTAAAGCAACAGATTAATGAGGGATAAAAACATCTATTAGAGGAATGCTTTCTTAAATGGAAACTAAGAGACAAGTACTGTGTTTATGACTGAGAAATTCCTTAAAAGGAAGGTGAAACTACTGATGAGTTTTCCTGCCATGATAATAATTTTTGCTGAGACTTGCTTTTTTGAAGTTGTGCTGAACTTCATACAATTGGTTATACCTTCTGGGCATCCTAACTAGCTTGTGTTAAATCTGAAGTTCTCCCTCCAGCTGTCCCCAAATCTTTATGGTCATCCAGTTGTTTCCACAATACAGGGCTTTTCTCTGAGGTGTCCCATCAGAAGATCCAAGAGTCTTATCTCCTTCTGGAGGTGACCAGGGAAAGCAGAAATGTCTGTGCCAGTGTCTCTGGTACTCAGTACATTGGTCTGGGGAGGCAGCCAACCCTTGAAGACACCAGAAAACCTAATCCAAGCCTGCCCAAAAAATTCAGCACCTGATGTGGGATTCCTTATTCCATATATCCAACGCTATCTACTCTCGGCATCACATTCTGCTCTTAGCAGGGAATGAAAGTCTAGTCAGAGTTCTCCACCCCCTCACCTACCTTCTCACCAGCCTTCTTAGACACTCCTACAACTTTGCCATTCTTGTCCATCACTTCTATCCCTTTATCAAATTCTGGGCTTCTCACCATTGCCACAGTAAAAGCACTCGTCAAACCTGCAGGGTGAAAGGGGATTTTGCTTTAGTAGATCCAAAAGGACTGTCTCAATAGTAACATTCATAACGATGTGCATTTTACACTTCCAGTTCAACAGTTCACAACTGAATAACCTGACGGCTGCCCCATAAAAATCTACTTGGGATGTGAATCGTTGTTTCAGAAGCTTGATTGAGACTGTAAGGCTTCAGTCCTAAAAGGTGCTTTGTCATTATGGATTGAGAGATATAAAATCATTTCCATCCAGCTCAAACCACGTACTCTGTTCTTAAGAGAAAGTGGAGGGATTTCTGTTGCAGTTAGGTTTTGCCCTGCTCAGCACAAAATCCAGCACAGAAGACAAGACCCTGAAGGGAACAGGGTTTCCATAAAGGCTGCATCCCTGCATAGAAAGGAAGGGCATAGACTGGCAAACTGACCTTGCTTGAAAGAATAGATTTCTCTTTTTATTAGTTTTTGGTAGGGCTGTTCAATAAAGACATCAGTGTACCAGAGGACACTTTGCAAATGCTGGACTAACATTAATCAATTACCCTCAGGCTTCTCTCTGCATCTAAGAAAATGGAAGCACATTTAACACCTGCTGCAAAGGAAACAAGTCAGAAACCTCTAATGTCAGTCCTCAGAAAGAGCTTAGTAGGCATCTCACAGAACTTAAAATAAAGGAGATGATGCATTTTAATTGTATCAATTTTCCCCTAAGAAAGGCCAAAAATTTCTATAATGGCAATAGAAACACAATTAATGCCATTAAATAGTTAAACTTGTCCTGGTGTAACTTCACCATGGCAATAGAGCTGTTCCAGTAATGAACTGAGTCCCACTTTCCTTGCAAGATTAATAATACCCTGCTGGAACAGGCCTCACTTTCGGCACTCCCAGAGCGATGTCGCACTCTGGTGTCACAGATGTGCCACACCAGGTCATGTCAGTGCCACTGCTACTGCCCTCCTGGTCTATCCTGGCAGTCCTGGATATGTGTACACATTCAGGTATGTGTACAAAGGTCACAAGAGCGCTCTGCAACTCTGAAACTAAAACCAGCAAGAATCCAATGAGGTCGGGGACACTGCACAGTGAGAGCTGTCTCCCACAGAAAGGAGGGGGCCAGCAAAGGCAGCCAGGGAAGAAACAGTGAGACCACACCCGTGCAAAAGCAAGAAAGCTCTACAGTCAGACAGGGAAATGGCCCTCAGACCAGCTGCACAATGCACAGTTTTTTTCTACTCACCAAACAGAGGAGCAGGTAGCAGTCTTCTGACAATAAGCTGCATTACTGAGCTCTTCAACGTGTAACGATTCACGACGGTAAGAGGGAGAGCCTAAGGCATGGAGAGGAAACAGGCACCTTTCATTGAAAAAATGTGCAGCATTTCAGTGTAACAGGTTAGGAAAATAAATCTGTGACTTAGTACATAGTTACCGTCTATGAAGATAAACAAATGCCTTGGTTTAACATTCCAACAAAATACGCACCTTCTCTAGTTGACGAAGGTGCTTGTAATCATTCTTTCAGATAAGAATAGAAAACATTATGATAAAAAAAGCACTCAACATTATTATGTAGAGGATAGCAGCAGTGTGAATATAAAGACAGAAAAAAGAAAAGAACTACCTCTAATATTCCTTGGACATTCATCCAACTGCATTGTGTCACACCCTACTCTCCCTCCCAAACAGGACATCTGGTTTACTTCTGTATTTTTCCTGATTCTCAGCAGTTTCAGCCCAATTCTATATTCCCATAATACACTTGCAGGACATTTCATTTAGGAATAAATGGCCAGGACACCAGCTGGCCCTCAGAGTCTCCCCTGGAGGACAAAGGGAAGCACTCCCACGGTGACCCACGGTCATGGCTGCCTCCCCAGACCTCTGTAAGCCCTGAGCAATCCTGGCCAGCTGTTTTGCCGAATGGGTAGAGGTGAAAGTCCCTCTAACAGAAGCAGGAACAACCACATTTTTCTGCCAGAAGCTTATGACAATCACTGCTTCAGGTGGAGAGGGAGGAGAGGCATTACAGAGGCATCTACACTTGTGATGAGCATCATGAGGATACCTGAGCTCATCCTGATGTAGCAAACTCCAGAAACCACAAACGCCTAATCCAGCAGAGAGAACAGTGTCAGCTCCTTTCTGGAAGACTAATTTCCCTGCATCCAGTGCAGTATTTTCATGGCTATGTGTTTCTGGGATTTGAGCAAACACTGTCCAGTACCGATGCCTGCAGATTTCACCACTTGTTTGGAGTTAGATCTCTTCCACAGCACCACATCAAAAATCAACGACAATACCCCAGTGGCTTACTCTGTGTTTGTAAACACTGGCCAGTTCCTCTCACTACCTGTTTTCTATGCTTGTAAAATAATAAAGAAAATGACCCAAGAGGAAGCATCAGAGGAAGCCAAGCAAGATAATGGCTGACAGATGATCAGAAAGAATTCTTATTCTGAACAGTTCTGTGGCAAGACATCAGAGTGGAGCACCAGAGCACAATCCTGAAGGATATCTCGCACTTTGGTTACCTCAGTGCCTACTCCTTCGCAGGAGAGCTTGTCAGAAGGGCAATCATTGAACAAATACTTACACCAACACAGGCTGAATAGGAAATGGCTCCCAAGCCAAGAAAGATCTGCTTTTGTTGAAGTGAGTATTCCTACGGAGGACAGAAAAAACACTCTGCATAAGTACATTGTAAAACACTCGTAAATCAAGTTCAAAATGGTATTGTACAATTAAGATGATTACAAAAATAAAAATCAACACATACTTCAGCCTTTGGGGTGCCATTTCCATTTACCAGGGTGAACGCTGTGGTGTATGTGTGAAACACAAACTGCAGAAACAAGAGGTTGTAAGAAAACATGAATTCAGGATTGAGACTAGAAGACCTGTTAAAGTAGAAAGAAAGAGGCAATTACCTGCCAAAAAAAAGAACGCTTCGCCTGGCGCTGAACAGATGAAATGATGACCTAAGAGGAAAAACGCATGAGAAAATGAGGTTGGAGGAGTGTAGAAGTTTTTGGTGCAGGAGAACTGCTGAGGTACCACTGGCAGCAGTGTCAAAGGCTCCAGTCAGTGCCCAAAGCCACCAGCCTTGGTTCTAGTCTAACACATTCTCTTGTTACAGAGGTGACATGCCCATTTTCCTATTCAACAGACAGCACACAGACATATATAAAACAGACACATAGTGGTAAAACATGTGCAAGAATATTGCAGCAAGATGCTTTCTTACCCAAAAGAAAAATGCATTTATGCTGTGAAGCTTAAATAGATGCAAATAAAATAACTAAGGTAACAAAAGTCTAATTAATGAAATGATTGAGAAAGGGTCAGATTGGTTTTGCTGGGGATAGGAAAACTAGATCTAACTGATCTAAGATCAAGGATTTTAGGAGTTAATTCCCAGCTCCTTCTCAAATTCAGATAGTGAATAAGAACTTCAGCTTTAATAAACCACAGCTTTTCTTGAGGCCTGACCTCCCAAGCTCAAGGTGTGGAACACTCAAAAAAGAGTGTCAATCAAGATAAGAAGACAAAATATCAAATAAGATGAAGGCTGAGAATCTCCAAAGCCTCAGAGAAGGATCAGTAATTCATTTAATACTAGTGTATCAACCATCTTTATTATGAATGCTAGTACTGACTCCAACCACATCTATGAGAGAGCATCCAGCTGAAAACAGCAAAAAGAAGTATTTCTATTAATTCTATTACTGCTCTTAATGAATTTAACAGCCATCAAGACTTTCACTGTACTTTGTAGCAGTGCCATCTAAGTTCATGCTGTAATGTCGGAATGGAATAACATATCTCAGCATGTACACTCATAGGCCAAACCCAAACCCAAAGACATCTAAATGAATAAACATGCACATAATTACAGCTACAAGTTTTATGAAACAAAATAGTGCAATTTTTGAGCACAGTAACAAGAGTTTATTTTATACTTTTGGTAATTTATTGACAACACCATTTCCTACTTGCAAATGCACCGATTATCTACATAAGAAAAAACTGATATTCTGGGTCTGAAACACAGAACACAAGGCTCCAACTCCTTCCCACTGCAGTTCCAGGTTTTTGAGGTCGAACAGACCAAACCCAGGCCTTCTTCTCAGTGCGGAGTGAGCTCACCTTGCATCGGAAAGCTGCCCTTCACACATGAACAATCTCTTGGAATGCTGCTGGAGAAGGGTAACAAACAGCTCTAGACTTTCAGGGAGATTCTTTAAGGGTTCAATTTCCAGGTTACTCAGCACTTCCCATAAAACAGATATCTTTCAAACAGCTTGTGCTGAAGCTACAATAAAGCCCCAAAACTTCTACTCCCTCCCTCCAACCCCCGGCCATGGAAAATGTAAGCCTTGCTGGATGCACACGGGCATCTGTCATGATTACTCACCAAGGGAAGAGTTATGGGCATGAAAGCTATAAAGAAAGAAAACTTTATTTCAGTAAAAATAACATCTGTGAGTGTAGATGGATGGTCTTGAGCAGAAAATTCCCCTAACTTCCCCCCTCTGGTTCCATCTCCATGTAAAACACTGCCCACAAACCCCAGCATCACCATAAACTTCAACCCTAAGCTTTGTCTCTCACTCCTCACTCAAGAAGCCAGAATCTCTGCTCACAGTTCACAGCCAGAAGGAGCCCTCGTGAGCTCCACTCACCAGGGCTGCTTGGAAACCAACTAACTGAACGCAAGTTCAGCTCTCTATTCAAAAAGTGAGGTAGTAACAAAGGCTGCCACAGTTGTGAGGGGTCACAGGAGACAATGAGTAAACAGCCTCAGTATGGTTATACCTGATGAACAACCTGTGCTGCCTCGGCTCCCTAAACAACACCCCAAGCACACTTTATCTGTCACCAGAAAGTAAATTCATCCAGCAGCCACAGCCATCAAGGGAAAAACTTAAATTACAGTAGACAGTTAAACGTGGAGAGATTTGGGAACTCATTCTGCAGCGATAAGAAACAAAGACTGATCAGAGTGTTTCCATCTAGATGAGCAGATTATCCCTGGGAAAAATTCCTCAACAGGACCACAGGAATAAATAAACCCTCAACACATGTAACAGTGGAGTCTGCTTGCTTTTCTATATGAAGAAGAGTGTCACTGTGGTATCACAGCAGCTATTTACCATGAGCTATTCCCCCTTGATGCTTCAGTCACACACCCAAAATTTCACTTAAGGGAACCTACCTGGAGGTCTGAACAAAACAGGAATTATCTTGTCTGTATCAGGATGTACACTGGACTTAAATAAAAAGAAGAAATAAAAGCAAATTAGAACCATCCTTGCCATACTTGAATAAGGAAAAAAGATCATCTAAATGTTTTGTAAACTTACCAGGCTTAGCAAGAAGGCTTGTTTGGTCTACAACAATTGGAAAATTAGGTTAGTAATTAAATTTCAGAAGAGACTGGGTAAAATCTTCTTTCTAAATTTATTGTATGTCTTTTTCCAATAACTTTATACAAAGTGGATCTATTTATATATCCCTTTAATTATATTTTCCCCTAAAATTTCTCTCCATATACTCCCTGTTGAATGTAAAGCACTCACATCCCATGGGCTGTGTAACAGCACCAAAGCACACACTAGGGCAGAACAGAAGGTTAATTTTAAAAAGTTAAAACTAGTAGATATTTTAAAACATAAAACAACAATTAAATATGGCTAAACACTTAGTTTAAGATTTTAACTGCAGTCCAAAATACCTGATTATTCTGTATGGGCTCACTTAGGGTCTTCTCATTAGTTTGTATGAATAACCTGGTTCTTTTTATTTCATTCTGTATTTGAGAAGAAAAAACAAACAAAAAACCCCCTCAGATTTCAATATTCTGAATGCAATATGTAAGTTATAAAACACTCTAAATACAAACCTAGAAGCTAATGATGCGTGTGTTCCTCACCTGAGCAGTGAAAGCAAGAACACACCTAAATACAACCAACTGACAATCACAGAAACTTTTAAATTATTGGGATAATTCAACAGCAGCCACAGTCTGAGCAGGGCTGCTGAACTGGTTGTGCCTAGAAATGTCCCTTGGTTTATGTAATCAGATACAGAAGTGCACACACGTGTATTTCTGTTTATTGTAGAATTGTGGAATGCTTCGGGTTGGAAGAGACCTTAAAGCCCATCCAGGGCGACCCCTGCCATGGGCAGGGACACCTTCCACTGTCCCAGGCTGCTCCAAGCCCCGTCCAACGTGACCTTGGGCACTGCCAGGGATCCAGGGGCAGCCACAGCTTCTCTGGGCACCCTGTGCCAGGGCCTGCCCACCCTCACAGGGAGGAATTTCTTTCTGATATCCAATCTAAACCCCCTCTCTGTCAGTGTGAAGCCATTCCCCCTTGTCCTACCACTCCGTGCCCTTGTCCAAAGCACCTCCCCAGCTCTCTTGTAGCCCCTTTAGGCACCGGAACATTACATTCAGTGCTACATTCCTCATGTATTTAATTTTCCTCAGCAGCCTCGCAATGCCCCCATTTCAGAGCCCGGCAAAGCCACAGTCCTTGAGGTCGCTCGCTCATCTCGACCCTCCCTGCGCGGTACTCACGGAGGACTTCAGGAGCAGCAGCGGATCCAAGGCGTCCGCCCAGAGGAGAAACCTCTGGAAGAAAGACTGAGGGAGACACGGTTGAGAGAGACGAGGCGTTACTGCGGACCTTCCCTAACCACGATCCGTCCCCCCATGCCCCCCGCTCCCTCCCGCACTCCCGACCTGCCCCTCCGCCCTCCAGAAGCGCAGGTTGGCGTCCATGGAGCCGCGGCACCGGAAGGCGCCGGCGGGCCCGGTCCGGCTGCCGCACGCTCCGCCCGGGCGCGGAGCCGCCGCGCCGCGGTGCCTCCTGCCGGCAGCGCATCACGGTGGGGAAAGGCCCCCATCGCCTTTTCCCTTTCCAGCGGCTTCCCCCGGGAAGGCAGAGCCGAGGAGCCGGGCTGCGGGGAAACCCCCGCGTCCTCCGCGGGACGGCGGAGGGAGAAGGCCAGGCCACGTGAAGGTCAGGGTGTCGCGGCGCCGCAGGCACAAACTGGCCACTCGAGGTGTGGCAAATTTCAGTTTTACTGGGAAAATTCCATGGTCGCATTTCACAAAACAACCAAACACAGGGACTGAATAGATTTGCAAGTACCGGAAGCTGGAGCATCGGCAGGGACGGCACCACATCAGTCTCATTTTTTTATCATTTGTTACACTGGAGCAGGGATCCCCGTTATAAAGCTAACCTAGGACACAACAACCGCGCTGCCAAGGCGGGTCCCTCGTGTTTCTCTGCTCCAAGGGACAGAAGATGAAAAACAGAAGCCCCGTGAGTGTTGTATTGATCTGTGCAGCCCTCCAGCATGGGCTTTGTGTCCGTGGGCTGCTCACCAGCTGTGAACTGCTGTGAAGAGAGGCGCAGGACAGAGCTGCTGAGGCAATGCAACACACCCAGCTTCTTCAAAACAGACCAACAGGACTCTCAGGGGGAAAGTGAAAGAAAAGCAAAGCACCACACCTGCTGCTAGTCCATGTTAAGATTATTTTATTATAGCTAGAGAGATGCTACATCAGTTTCAAGAAGCACAGGAGTCAAGCCAATTCAAGTGAGAGAAAACTTGCCGTTAAGCTCCAGTAAGTGCACTATGGGGTTCAAGTTTTTACCATCTCCCAGACAGAATTGAAGTTCATGCTTGTTAGTGCTCCTGAGTAGCTGCATTTCTTTTTTAAATGGCACATATTTACATTCATGTCATGTTTTAATGCATTTACACACAAAACCAATGATTTTTAAATTATTTTTACTTGTTACATTCATCTCTTCCTCCGCAAAATTCATTAAAAACAAACCATGTATCAAAATTCTATCCTTGTATTGTTTTAAACTTGTAACAGATTTTAATGTTTGAGAAAAGGCAATGCAGGACAGTTTCTGGTCCAAAACTAGTAAAGGAAAGAGGGGAAAGCCAGTGGAAGGGAACTGTAACTTGTGTACTCATCACATTCAGGAAGATGATTAATGGTCACAAAAATTCATGAAACTGAAGTTGCAGAAGATGGGGGGAAAAGCCTTAGTTTTATCTTTTTTAAAGCAAGACAAGGAGTCAGTAAATATTTTAGCATTGACTTTCTTCTTTAACATGAGAAAATGAGAGCTTTTATTTTTATTATAAATTTTTACAATCATAGCTGTTTTCCTAATGTCTTCAGTGTATGGTAACTAAGAGTTTTGTCCACATATTTGACTGTTTATTTATGCACTTTTTCAAAATATTCTTTGGAACCTTCTGGGCTTGGTTTGATCTGTCAAGAAAAGAAAGTTTAGTTATTACTTGGTACAGGTAAGATAAAAAAATTACAGATTTGACAGTTTATGCAAGAAAATCCATGCATACTTTATAAAAACAGTAATCTATTTCTGTTTCTGCACTTGGTTGAAAGACAAAAGTCTAGATCATGTACACCTCCTACTTGAAAATTTCAAGTATATAACACTTTTCCTGTTAAAGTACAATGCATTAAATAAGTAAAAAATCTGAACTCAGTTAATGGAGAGTACATGTCAAATTTGGAGTTTTAAACACAATTTGCATCTCCTAAAAGGAAACCAGTGAACTTACTTCACAGAAATCCAACACTTAATATCAGACAAACAGACTAAATTGGTCCAACCAATAAAAGTTTCGTGTTTAGACAACAGGCAGAGATTCAGTCAAGCACCTCCCACTCGAGTGGATCCCAGCCCTTCAGACGTGCACAAATAGGCCAGTGTCTATATTTAGCAGGATTATATTTAGCATTCAGCAGGCACTCACCGTCGGGGAGTCTGGAGTCCAGTTAGCCGGGCACACCTCTCCGTGTGTCTCCACGAACTGGAAGGCCTTCACCAGGCGCAGCGTCTCCTCCACGCTGCGCCCCACGGGCAGGTCGTTGATGCTCAGGTGCTTGATGACCCCGTTTGGATCAATGATGAACAGACCTCTGGAACGGAGCAGGAATTTAGGGAAGGCAAATCACATTTCATGGCCAAAGAAACTGGATGAACAATTTCAGCAAGGTAGTTAGTGCACATATCAGTTAGGAGCAGAACCACAGCATGTGGTATCTTGTTTGTTAGCAAAGTGATCAAGTGCTATGGTACTGTGAAATTACAGTGTATGCATAGAGACTATTCAATCCAGGCAGATAGAGCAAAGGGAGAACTCATAGTTCCACTTGTACTTCAAAACTGAAAGCTGGCATCCTGCCCATGTCTTTTTGATCAAATCTGTAGGTACTAAGTGAACAGCTGCTCGTACATTATGCTATTAAATTAAATCCTGCTGCATACAAATATTTGTGAAAACCAAAGCCACAATCTTATGATACTAATTAACTTAATCTGTCAGTAAACAAATGTCAAAAGTTCCTGATCCAAAGAGATCAGGAACTGAAGGTCTCCAGAAGACTCCTACCCAATCCACTGTTTCTCAGGGACTACTATGGAAAACAGTATCAGAAATTTGCCTTCTATGCTGCTCTTCTTCCTTAGTGACATGGAGTTCTCCCCCTCTCTCAGAGCAGAAGTGGCTTTTTCCTCACACACGTTCAGAGAGGCCTGGAGCCATTCTCAGCTTCATGGCCAAAATGGCCAGGTACCCTTTTCCTAGGGTGGGATCCAGCCATCCTGCAGCAGAAGACATCTCACAGTCTTCACTTGATGCCATTTCCCCTCAGGAGGGGACAGTGTGGCTTGTGTTGGTTAGACCGGGTTGTGTCACAGCAGAGCTACCAGCAGTCGAGCCTTACCTCAGTGCTATGCCAGGTCCTTCCAGCAGCACCCCATAATCACGGGAAATCTGTTTTGTGAGGTCCGACAGAACTGGAATATTCATTTTGCCCAAACCGCCGCTCTAGAGAACAGAGTAAGGTTCCACTTGGTTACAAAATGCTTCATAGGACCCTCCTTCCTGAGCTGCTGGATTCCATGCTCTTGAGGGTACAGTAACAACAGAACACAACCACAGCATCTGCTCCGTGAAAGGAAGCAAGTGTGTGTGGTGTTGCTTGGGTTTGCTTTGTTTGTTTGTTTTAAAGTAGTCAGGAACATTTGGTTTCTTTGGGAAGTGAAAACTTCTTTTGCACTGAGCATTTTAGAATTGCTTATTTTGGTGGTAAAAGGCTACCAATGGCAACAGCCATAAATTTCCAGAAAAACTTCCTTTGTACCCTATTCAGGAGCTTTGAATAGAAAAATTTCTACTGCATATTTAAGTGATGAACATGATGCAATACTGCATATTTTAGGATGAACATGATGGGGAGGGAAGGGAAACAAACCTGTGAACAAAGAAACTTTGGAGCACGTGTCTGATTTGGCCTGGAGAAAAGGAGGCTCAGGGGCGACCTAATCACTGTCTACAACTACCTGAAAGTGGGTGTAGCCAGGTAGGGGTAAGCCTCTTCTCACAGGTAACAAGGGACAGGACAAGAGGAAATGGCCTCAAATTGCACCAGGGGAGCTTTACATCAGATAGCAGGAAAAATTTCTTCACAGAAAGGATTGTCAGGCATTGGAGCAGGCTTCCCAGGGCATGGGAATAAAACACATGGATGTGGCACTTGAGGACACGGTTAGTGGTGAACATGGTGGTGGTGGTGAATTGGACTTTATGGTCCCAGAGGTCTCTTCCAACCTTAAAAATTCTATGGTCTCAAAAACAATGCTCCTACCAGCACACTAGGTATGTCAGAGTTCTGCTGCTCTGTTCAGTGAGCTTTTTTTTCGGTTTTGCCTCCCAGAAATCAATTTAAATATTATTTGAAAAGTCAAACAAGATTACTTTCAGTTTTGCCACATACTGACACTGCAAGAGAGATAAGCTCTCTAACCTTGAAACAAGGCTGGAGTTTGTTAGCTTCGCTATTCCTGGCATCATCAGTGAATCACTGTGTCACCTCAGCCACTCAGACCCTGATCCTGCAAACACTTGTCTGCAACAGAGTTCCCTACACAGAGCTTTGAGCACAGATGTCAGAGAAACCAAGGCTGCAGCTTCTCTGGGTGTCACTTTCCTGCCTGTGCCACCATGGAATTCTTTCCACCCTGTGCAGGGTGTTTTGAGTTGGACTCGATGATCCTTGTGGGTCCCTTCCAATTCAGAATAGTCTGTGCATCTGTAAAATATTATGTGCACGACTGACATACCCTGAACACCTTCTGGATAAAGCTTTCAAGTCAGGCCAGAGTCACATTGCTGAGCTTTGAACAGAGCATGCAGAAAAGAAATACTCTTGGCAGGCTCGGCCAAGGTGTATTAAATCCAGCAAACTCTCCTCCCTCCCCTGCATGTTCCAGTGGTGCCAGAAGGCACCCAGCCTGCAGCACTACTGCACACAGCTGTCCACACAGGCCGGGACTGATGGCACAGGTGCTTCTGCACCTTCCTGGGACACTTGTGGCTCTCTACAACTACCTAAACTAGAGAGATGAGTTATGTCATCAAAAGCACGTATATTTATATACATCTGAAAGAGGCTCCTCTCCAGTGAAAAGCTGTCTTTATCACTTTCCTTCCCCAAAGAAAGCCAGAAACCTCCATTTGTGCTGCAAGAGCGGAACCCCTTCAGCAAGTGAGAGCTGTGCTGCAATAAACTGGTGGTTCTTCTGCTTCTGTCCTGAAGCCACCACTGCTGGGTACTTGTTAACAGTAACGACTGAACAGCTGCCCATCATTTTCTGTGATAGTTTTTGTGCATTATCAGCTGTCACAGGCACTTTGGGACAGTGACATGTAAACTGAGCATTTGTCTTTTGAGATAAATGTAGAAGGATACAATGTAATCAACAAGACTATCATCACAGCAAAAAAAGTTAAAAACCCAAACCAACTAACTAAGAAAAAGAGAAAGAAAACAAAAGACAGAGGTCAGAATTATGTCATCAAATGTAGAAGTTGATTGCATACCACTTTAGGAAATCTTTTAAAAATCAGCATTGGCACAATTATTTATTCAACTCCTCTTCTCTGGAGCTCTTGTGAAAAGAAACCAAACCAACAGAGAAAGCCCCAAAAAAATACTCCATTCATACCTTTCGTGGTGTATTTATCCAGGCCAGATGACTAAAATGAGAGTCCACCGAAACTGCCACCACTTCACAGTTCACGTCACGAAATTCCTTTGCTTTGTTACTGAAAGCCACAATTTCTGTGGGGCAGACAAAGGTGCTGGCGGGAAGAGAGATCAGGCTGTAATAATTCTGCCATCTTCTCTAGAAAAGACTCTCACGTCTGTTTCTAGGCACTAATGCAGAAGAGCATCTTCTTAAGACCGCTAATTTTAGCCATTTCCTGCTCAAGATTAGTTTCAGTCTCAAACCAACAGTCATAGCCACTCAGCTGGCACACCAGTTACCATCTCTCAGTTCTAGGCAGATTCTTTACAAAGATGGAGAAACTGTCCCTGCTAGAGACTCTCCAGATAGAGTTATTGGAAACTATAGCAGAAAGGACTGCAGGTTAAACCCTTCTCCACGTGCCCACATGCACCAGGATGCTCTTGGCGATTCAAGTCTTCTGGAAAGACTGATCCCCATCCTGTAATGTTTTGCCTTGAAGCTGTGTAGCTGCAGTCCTGCTGGCCCTGCTGCTTCAAGGACAGAGTCTCCAAGGCAGCCCCAAACTGCAAGGCAATGCCCTCACCCCGGGATCTGACTGTAACAGGAACAACAGTCAGCTCCTGATACAGCCCCTGCAGCTAAAAGATGCTCTCCAGCCACCCTACCCACTGCTTTAACACACAATGGCCATGTGCCCCCAATCTTATCACTCACGCTCTAGAAACAGGCACATCTGCCTTGCAAGACCGGCCCAAATCGGGCAAAACCAGGAACGACCTGCAGCGCTTGTGATGACCTTCAGCAAGGCAGGAGGCCCGTCGGGAAGGGGAGAAACCCGCACTCACAAGTCCAGGGGGTAGAAGAAGAGAACCAGGTATTTCCCCTTGAAATCATCCAGGGTCAGCTCCTTGAATTCTCCGTTAACCACGGCCGTTCCCTTGAAGGACGGGGCGTGCTGGGTCACCGCCGCGGCGAACCGCGAGGCGCCTGCGGAGGGGAGAAAGCAGAGCTGCGGGCCGGGCCCGGGGGCGCTCCCGGGGCGCGTCCCCCGCCCGCCCTCCCGCACTTACCGAGGCTGAAGGGGCGGCGGGCGCAGAGCGGGGGCCGTGCCGTCCCCCTCCTCCCGGCGGCGGCAGCCACGGGCACCTGCGGGGACAGGGAGGGTCAGGGCGGCGGGGCCGGGC